>CM021101.1:266156085-266622864 GCA_007115665.2 Sequoiadendron giganteum
GTGGTGAACCCTCTTTTAGTATCTAATCATACCCTAGGACAATCCCTTGCAAGATCTCTTTTGTCTACTTCATCCTTGAATTGATATCTCTAGGGCATCTTTGAATGGGAGTGTAGAAGATTTTTGTTCTATGTAGCTTAAACTTATAAGCAACGCATAATTTTGTTCCTTTTCTAACAACCACAAAATGAGGTACAATCATAATATTACAGTTCTATTGAAATTTCTATTTTTGTCCACATAACATATAGACATTCCCCTAATAGTAGATAAGACCTCGACAGGAAGATAATCAAGGAGTACCATTTTTACATGAGTGATGATATATATCATTCATCTAAGTTTGTGCAACATTATTTTGAATTTTTTTTTGAGTTCTTGCATGAAAAAGGTATTGTAATGGGTCGACATCTCATTTGGTTAGACAAATACATAGGGAAATTCAAGAATGCTCATATATTTTATTGGTTGAGAAGGATGCATGTACATAGGGGCGTACCACATATTTGGAGGTTTTTGAAGATGAGCATGGAAAAGGTGAGCATGATGGTGTATGTGTATGTGTGAAGAGATCTCTAGTTGAGAAAAAATGAAGATTAGAGGTGGTGCAACATTCAATGATGCATATTCTATTGTTGATTGGCGTAGTAATGCATTATCACGAGGAGGGACACTTGATTCACAAGTTTGTAGGTTATTTTGGTTGGTTGAGGAGGGCACAGTGGGAGATAAATTAGAATGCCAAACAATTAGATAATCTTCAAAGATGAATTCATTTCAAAGCTCAAATGTAGGTGCATGGACCATATGGACATGAGAGTTGGCTTTTTTTTGTCAGAGTTGTATTCAGTGTTGTAATGATGGAAAATGTACTCCCTAATATGTTGCCTTGATTTAGTTTGTAATGTGTTTAACGCATTCACATTAGGTCTTGGGCCCTTGTGAACTAAGTGGACCTAATTTTACCTTATTTAAGGTGTTGTAAAGTGTTGTACCACACTTACACACTAATCTATGTTTTTCATTATTAATGGGACTTATTTATGCCTTATTTGGCATTATTTTGCATCCACAAGCCTTAATTAATGAATCTTTTTGTGGATAATCCTGACACAAACCAACATACAATCATGATTCATGCGATTTTGGATTGTATGGCCCAAATTTAGTGATAGAGGACTCATACACCACCTTGGGCATATGGGTCCCACCTATGTTTTGAGGCCCTAATCCTGATTTCATATCAATCTAAGCATTTCTTGAAAAGTGTGTCACATAGCGTAGCCTAATGGGACTCATATGCCACTTCTGGTGTATGATTCCTATGTGGCTTAAAATTAAATTTAATTCAAATTCTTGGCTGGATTTTATCCTCCTAGATCTGATTTCAGCTTGTATTATTGTAATTTCAAGAATTTTGGCATAAACAAGTATGAATACAAGGTCATTTGACTCATTTTCACCTAGCAAGCAATCAAGTGACCTAGCATTTTGAGTATTCATGCATTATAGAAAATTTGAGTTCACAAGAGTATTCAAGAGTTTGTTTTGGAGCATAATTCAAGTATCAAGCATCATATCAAAGTCATCATGCAATGTTTTTTTTAAGCTAACATTTGTGATGTAAGGTTTCATGATTCAAGCAAGCATTCAATTCAAGATCTACAACATTCAATCTAGAGTCAAGATCTATATCCATTGGAGTCATCTCATACATGTTTTCAACATTTTATTCTTAGGGTTTGGTGTGTTGCAACATATCATTTTGTTCATTCATCATTCCTCCTTTATATTTAATTTCATTACAATGTTTGATTACCAAAATGAGGTTTGACCAAGGAAAACCCATTTCCACTAACAAAAAAACATTTTCCCATCTCTTTAGTGTGTGATTTGCAGACCTAGGTTGAAGACCTTCTAAGGAGCAAGATTGGAAGGAGGTTATTGTCACCTTCTTTAGAAGATCATTGGAGAACACCTACAGAGCAGAATTTAGTAGTTCAGATCAAAAAACCAAGTTGAGAAGATAGAGTATAGATTGAAGAGAAGATTCAGACCTTGATCCTCTAAAAAATCCAAACAAGATTGATATGCCACTTTTGGCATATGAGTCCCAATACAGTCCAATTTGTAGTTTTTAGGAGTTCCATACTTGTCTTTGCCAAACTTTTATTCTTGCCCATAAAACCTAATCTAGGACTAAATAGCCCAACCTAGCATATGAGTCCCAATCTTCATTAAATTCAATATTTCTAGCATTTCAGGACTTCATTCAAGTTGCTATAGATTCTTAGGTGTACCTCTATGGTTTCTTAGATTTCTATTTTTTTTTGCATTCATTTCTAGGTCATTTCTTGTAGTTTTCCATATCATTAAGTTTCATAATTAGATCTTCCATGTCATTTGTCTTTCCAATCCCTAGCTTGGTGGTGAACCCCCTTTTTATTCTCTAATCATACCCTAGGACACCCTTTAGTAGATCTTTTCTTTTAATCTCCACTCTAAATCGAGATTCTTTAGGTTTCTTGAATGCAATAAGAGGAAGAACCCTCATTGTGATTCATTCTAAAGGTGGAGCTGCCCGCCATGCAACCCTAGAGGAAGTATCAATTCACTAAAAAAATGTGCTAATTTTTTTTTTTATTAAAGAGAATTAAACATACATGTTCACTTATAATTGATGACATCCCCTAGGGTTACGCAACTGAGATTACTTAATTCCCATTAACAAACATCCTTTACATTACATTGCAATAAATAACACAAGTAGTACGCATTCATTTAACATAAATAATTATCAAGATAGGAATATAATATCAAAACATAAACCCATTACATGATTAACTGATACAACACTCATTCCAAGAATGAGACATAAATACATTAGAGTTACAATTTACATAAATCCACCTCATCATTACAAGAGGGGTATAATCAACATCATTACAATTTGAAATACAAAGTACAAGAAATAATAACAAGATCCACGAGCTATCCATCTAGATGTCTCGCCACCAAGTACTGAAGATCAAGGGGGACCCAACAGTTTTGGTGCATGTTCCTCCCAACCACGTGGTACTCGAAGGCCCACCCCCTATGCTAGGAGATAGTAACAAAGCAACATGGACAAGAAATCTACTACCTCTAACCAAAGGCAGACTCATACTGGCTCAAACTGACTCAACCACACATATGCACAATAAAATTCTAACACTAATCATGGTTACATTGCTTCTAGACATATTATAATCAAGTGTGCTAAAGAATCCATACACACAACATACTCAGTGTTATCCTAGATAGAGTGTCATCACAAGGTTTGTCATGAGATCTCCTCTAGGCATTCTTCATAGGCTCCGGAAATCCTGGTGGCCTCAACTGAATCTTGGCACTCATACTCACTCAAGCAGAATCAACTACCTCTCGTAAGGACAAGATAGTTGATCTTGCCATTCCAGGCCTTCTCACTCACCCCAAGTCTAAACAAGCCTTTGTGTCTGTGAGTGAGGTTAATTTATCTTGATTAATGTGAATGCATCCTAATCATTTAAGTACATTATTTTAATTATCACTTATTAAAAATACTTTTGAAGGTTACCTGGTTTACCTCTTTGGGCTCCAGCCCCTAAAAAAATCCACTCTTCTAATGGATAACATGCTACTCAAATCTAGACTCCAAGGGTAACTCAAGTGCTACAGGACTGAACAATGCAATCTCTCCTATTCTAGGAGGCAACAATAAAGAAAACCACTCCAACACTGGGAGGAAACAAAACACTTGCAACATTACCCAATGGAAAGATGAACAATAATTTAACAAGGGAATGACCCACATCCTCTGGAAGACTTTACAATCTAAATCTCAAACACCCATTTCCAAAGCAATCATTAAAAAGGGAAATCAATATAATCATGCACTGGCAGTGAAAAATACTATTTTTGGTTATCCTAAAACCATATTCCTATCTAATGCTTCTCGTAGAAAATAGAATAATACCATTTGAAGTTTCAATAAAGAAATTAATAATTCCCTCTATTAAAATAGATATCTTTTCCTATCTATTTAGCCAAGCACACTATTTATTTCAGTTTGAAAATACTATAAAAAAAGATACTTTGCAAGCACCCAAAGTTCAAGAATAGAATATAAAGAACTATATACATATTCTAAAATGATCCTACCTTAATCATTGATTATAAAAGACTTCTGCTCTATCCTTTAAATAATCTGAATATTTAATTGATTATACCATGATAAATTCATATTTTAACCACCCATTTCTAATTTACAATTACACACATTAAAAATTAAATATATTAATATATAATATTAAAATACATACCAAATATATATTAATTATTATATACATTAATATATAATATTAAAATACATATAAAATATATAAATTAAATATTATATATATATATTTAAATATATCATTATAGAATTACACAAAAAAAACAAGTAATAATAAAAATAAAAAAATTAAATAAAAATAAAAATGAATTTAAAATAAAAAACAAAGCAAGACCGGACGGTACACCGTCCGACAGACAGTACCGCCAGACCTTGCTGCCTGCGCCGACTGTACATACAGTACAACGACCGGCATAAGACGGGGGAGGCCGCAGTCCCCACGGGACAATGCGTCCCCCCAAGTGGTGGGCGCACTGCCCAGTGGGTACTACTTCCTCCATACAAAAAGGAAAGGGGGAGGGTCCGAACCTCCCAACAACTTGCAATTAATTTTTTTTTTAAAAAACAAAAAACAAAATACGATAATTTTGTACGCACAGTACGACCTTCACAAATTCGTCGTACAACATTTTTCCTAAAAATTCAAAATGCAATAACTTTAATTTGAATTTTCATATATTTGTAAACATATATTATGTGTATCATATTTGAAAATATGATACATGTAATGTATATTTACATTTATATTTTTTTTTCAGAAATAATTTTACTGGTAGAATTGAAAGAATTTTTTAAAAAAAAACTAGTAACAAAATTTGACACTATTTGAATATCTTATTACATTCAAGAGATTTAAATCTGAATTCCAAAAAGAAATCATTCCTTCTTTTTTCAACTAATTAAACAAAAGAAAAGAAATAAACTGATCTTGATCTTCTCAAAAGAATTTTCTAAAGAGGGTTTGTGTTTTGGAGAACAGTTCTGAATCCTAAATGTTGAAGTTTAATCTAGGGTTTTAAATAAATCACGACTTTGCAATCTCTATCATTTTAAAAAAAATAGATAAACTAAGAACAATCAATCACAGAATGAAAGGAAAACCTGGTATTTGAAGCCACAAGAAATAACAAGGATTCTTGATGTAGAGCCTCCCTTAAGTACCTCACAATTCTTCTTCAACAATGCAATGAATTCCAACTAGCACTGATCCAAGAGCTCCACCCTCTTCAACAAAATTTCTTTTCTTTCAATTCAATTCTACAAAAGAAAATGCTTCAAACCCTTCCCTGTGCAAACTTTTCCAAAAATTTCATGCCTGTGAAAAAAAGAAAGAAGAATCCCCAAAACTTTTCTGCCCTAACATTTAAAACATCCTTTCCTCATAACTCCAAAAAAATAACCTAATGCAACCCTAATTCACATTCAATGCACAAATTAAATTTAGATAATAATTTCATTTCCCATTTTAGAAAACCCTTATTTGCCTTTAAAATACAATTTCAATTTCCTTTAAATTTCATTTGATTTAATTTAATTTAAGACAATCTAATATACTTACTTAATTATTTTAAATTATTTAATAACTAAATCCAATCCTTGAGATTAAATTTAATTAATTTACTTTCAATTATTTAATAACTAAATCTAACCCTTTCAAGATTAAATTTAATTAATTAAATAATTTAAATTTAATTAAATTAATTTCTATTAATAACTTTAAATGTAACATCTGAGCATAACTTTAATTTAATATGAAAATAATCATTACTTTTAATCAATACCATAATTCCAAAAATTGATTTAATAACTACGCATCATACATAATCAAATAACATTAAATAAGGTAAGACATGACTCAACAATCAGGACTGACGACACACTAAGGCTAGGGTGTAGACCTGACACATGTTACCTAGCTACTATCTCCTGTTCAACTTAACCGTTGGATCGACACGCTCAAACCTGTGAAACCAGGTGAAGTCGATGTCATGTACCTGCAACCTGAAACCAAGTAAACAACATAATATATCTAGCATATAATACACACTGTGAAGAAGAAATCACGGATTCGCAGGGTGCTCACAAGCGAGTGATGTGAACCTATCCTCTTCACCAATACACTCATCCAGGACTGACATAGTCATCATAACCAATACTCACATATATAATCTCATGATAACTCTACAACATCATTAATCCATTAAAGCATGTGAAATAAAATCAGATAATCACATCACACAATAATAGTTGTCGCTCAAAAGTAGCGATCAAAACATCATAACAAAATGTGTCTAGTATCAAAGTAGCTGCAACCCAAGCAAAGCATAAAGCAACATGAAACAAGAAGCAATACGGAGGGGTATTACAGTATGTCCAAGATTGCTTTTACTTTAGCCGGGTCAACTTCGATGCCCTGACGAGAAACTATGTACCCCAATATCTTACCTAAAGTCACACTGAAAACACACTTCTTAGGGTTGAGATGCACCTTATACTCTTCTATCCTTTTAAATATTTTTTCCAACACTTTTAGGTGATCGCAGTGTATTAAGGACTTTACCAGGATATCATCAACATAGTCCTCCATTAGAGTATGCATGAGATCATGAAATATTGTGGTCATGGCTCATTGATATGTAGCGCCCACATTTTCATTCCAAAAGGAATAACATTCCAGCAGTATGTACCCCAAGGATAAGTGAATTTTGTCTTGTGTTGATCTTCCAAGGTGATGCAAATCTGATTGTATCTCGAGAAACCATTCATGAGGGACAGCATCTTGTATCCTAATGTGAGATATACTATGATGTCTATGTTTGGAAGTGGAAAATCATCTTTTAGACATGCCTTGTTCAAATCTTGAAAGTTAGTACATATGCGTATTTTCCCATTTTGTTTTGTGATAGGTACCAGATTGGAGATCCATTCGGCATATTTTTATTGATCTTATGAACCCTGCATCTAGTAACTTCTTGAGTTCAGCTTTGATGAGTAAGACAATTTGTGGATGCATCTTTTGTAGTTTCTGTTTGACAAGTTTGGCCTCTAGAAGCAAGGGTAGATGGTGCAAGACTAATGTTGGATCTAATCCTAGGATATCAACATAGGACCATGAGAAGTTGACTTTTTTGTTCTATGAATAACTCTTGAAACTCAGATTTTTCCTCTTCTATCAATGAGGTTGCAAAAAGAATCATCTTGGGATTTTCAGGTGTGGCTACATTAACTTCTATTGTATCCTCAATGAGCATGGCTTATTTCTCTTGAGTCACAGGAAGAAATTACAATCCTTCATCCTTGGGCACCTCAAAGAGGTTTTCACCCTCAGATACATCCTTTCTTTTTACTTTTGTATCATCAGAAGGTGCCTTGCGGTTTTCACCTAAAGACATGTCTTTTCTTGTTTTATTTTTACTTTTGCAACTAGAGGATTGAATAGTCTCCCCAAAGTATGTTTCAAAATCAAGGTCTATAGTGAACCCAACTTTATGGTCCCCACTCGGTATTCCTTCACAAAGTCCCATGAATTCGGCAATAGCCTCGTCATTCTCAAAGATGTCCATGATTGGTGAATCTTGTTGGTCCCAATCAATGAGTTGCAGGTACATAAGGGATATGCTATCATCAGTATTGGAAAAAAGTGGGGATGATGTTGAAAGCATGTAGACAGAGGTTGAAAGGGTAAAGACGGAAGTGTCTTCAAATTCCCAAGAGGATTCCATCCAATTTTCAACTTCATTAGACTTAAGCAAATTGGATTCATGGTCAAAATAGGGGGCAAATGAGTTGGAATCATGGCAAATAGGTTCAAGTGGTGGTTTAGGTTCATCATCATCATGAGGCCAAAAGAGTTGTACCCAAGCTTCCCTTTTCAGTGGAATTTTAGGAGGGTCTTTAGAAGGTTCAACATTAAAAATTTTACAAAATTCTTCATCGAAAGAAGGCTCACCTGGTTCTCAAAACATTTCATCAAGCTCATAGTCACAAAGGGATCTGGCGGAACCAAATTCCCACTCGTGTGAGTCAGTATCAGTATAAGATTCCTCGATTGTCTCAACACTTTCAGAAGCACTTATGCACTCACTTGAAAGTACATGGGTACATAGACCATCAATCTTGATTGGCTCAAACCGTAACCCTCAAATTTTTGGTCTTCGAGGTGGAATTATGGGTTCTCCTCTTCTAGTTTTGTTTATGCCAAGGCCACTAGTTCTATCGTAGCATTTGGCCTTCATCATCTCATAGCCTTTTTCATATTTTTGTGCTAGTAGCAGAGGTAGGTCTTTCATGTCTTTGTAAATCCAGGCAAAAATATCGTCAATGTTGTTTTTATTTAAATCTCCCTAGTTTGTGAAAGTCATTGTAGGAGGAACTTTAAAGATCACTTTTGGCTCCATTATGAAACAAGGCCTACCATAATATTTTGGAGACTTGGGTATCTTAGTGATACAATAGGAAGTGTGTAATTTGTACGTGCCACAACCTTCATCCTAGATCTTGATGTTTGGGTTGACAATTGGGGTGGTGGAAGTAGATGGTATGGTGGAGGTTGAAGGAATGGATGTGGATAGCTTGGAAAGTGTAAACGGATTGATGTATTTGAAAGAGGTGGATGTCAAAGCTTCATGATTAATAGGCACTTGTTGTTCAGAAATGCCCCTCAAGTTGGTGCAATACTGAAAGGGGTCAAGATCACCAGGTATGGAAATCTTGGTGCCATCAAAATGAAACTTCAAACATTGGTGATAGGTGGATGGTATGGCCTTCAGTGCATGAATCCAAGGTCGACCAAGTAGGATGTTGTAAGGAAATTCAAGATCCAAGACCTGACATGTGGTATCTACAATTACTGGCCCCACACAAATAGGGAGTGTGATAATGCCCTTAGAAGAGCATTCCTCATCATTGTACATATTTATGATTATGCTTTTGGTGGCATCTACACATGCATCAGAGAAACCTAAAGCCTTGACCAATTTTAGAGAGAATATGTTCAGACCTGCTCTGCCATCTACTAAGAAATGTCAGACCTTGTGGTTATAGATGAAGACTTCAATATGTAGTGCATCGTTATGAGATGGTTTAGGCGAAGAGTAGTCTTGGTCTCAAAAGGTGACATGATGGGAAGTGGTCAAATATCCAACCATAGATTCAAATTGGTTGACATAAATATTGGTAGGAACGGAGGACTCCTCTAAAGCCTTATCAAGGATAGCTTTATAGGTGGGCAAGATGCGCAACAACTCCAGTATAAAACTTGTGTAGGAGTTTTACCTAATTGGTCAACAAGGTTGAATTGTATTTTGGGTTGCGGTTGTTTAGTAGAAGGGTCGGGTATTGTGATCTTTCCTCGGTGAGTGGTGAAATTACACTTTGGAGTCTTTCTAATGGTGATTTTATTAACATGTTCATCAGCAGCCCGAAGGTGATTAATTATAAGTCCATTAGAGTAGTAAAATGCAGCACGGGTGTAGTTGGCTCTATTGTTAGTCTTTTGTCTTGACGAAGAGAGATTACCTAAACCATGATCTTGCAATGGATTTTTATGGATGGTATGGTCCGAGTTAGAAGAGAATCGTTGACCTTCAAATTCAATGGCATGACTCTCAATAATGTCTTGTATGAGATTCCTCAACTATCTGTAGGAAGAGGTTTTGTGTCTTTTTATTCGATGATAATCACAGAAAGAATTATCATCCCACCATGATGGTTTAAATTGCCCCGGGTCATATGGTTTAGGATCTTGCAATCTTATTATGTTAGATTGGACAAGTTTCTTGAGGACAGCTTCAACTGGTTCTCCCAAGGGGGTGTATGTGTTTTTCTTAGGAAATTGTCGAATTGGTCGTTGTTGTCCTTGGTTCTGATTGTTTTGAATGGCATTTTTTGTTAGTGTCAAGGTGGTCAAAGGAGTTTTTTATGGTTGAGATCCCCTAAGTGTGATTGAAGGACCCATTGTATTTACTGCTTTAGCATCGACAACTCCATCATTGGTAATATGTTTTTTCTTGACCCAATATTTACTCTTATCATTAGTTGGGTTTGTGATTGTGTTCTTGCTAGTATATTTAAGTTCACCTTTTAAAATGAGAGCTTTTTCCAGTTGAACTCCTTTTTCAACTAGGTATGTGAAGGTGGTGCAACAATGAACTTACAAGTTGTATTTCAATGGTCCAACAAGAATTTGAACAAACATGTTTACTTTCTCCTTTTTGGGTATCTCAACGGGACACTGACTTTCTAGACCTTGCCATCTTTGGAAGAATGGAATAAATGTTTCACCAATTTCCTCTTGAGTGGTCTTACATAATGTGGCAATAGTAATGTCGGTGTCAATGTTGTAGGCATATTTTTCCAAGAATTTATTGGCGAGTTCATCCCAAGATTTGATCCCTTTAGGTAAGAGAGCAAACCAATTAAGTGGAGGACCTACGAGACTCCGAGGAAAGAGTCTCATCAAATAAGTTTATGTGTATGTGACGTCTACACAATTGGTCATGAATTCTCTTATATGTTCAATGGGATTGGTCTTTCCTTTGTATTTGGAGAAATTTGGTACTACATATCCTAGAGGGAATGGTGGCATGTGTAATCTTGTATCAAACGGGTATGAACATAAATCAAAGGATGTGTAGGAATTATTTTTTGATACTTGCATGTCCTCTAATGTTTTTTGCAAGGCAACAAGTTGGGCCATTAGTGTGTCTACTATAGGATTGTTGGTAGCGTCACACATGTTGGTAATGGATATCCCATGGGTTCTCATTTGTTGTGATGGTATGTTTTGATTTGAAATGGATTGATGTTGAGCATATTTCACATTTTGAGTTAGGATTTGTTGGTGTTGAGCACTTTGAGTGGGAATTTTTTGTTGTGTATGAATATGGGATACATATGTGGGATATAATATGTTCCAACAGTGTTAAATTGTATTTGAGGAATTTTTTGCCCATGAATGTTTTGTTGACCAAGTGGATTCATGTGTTGTGACACTTGGTTTCCTTGCCCAAATTGATAAATATGGCCATGTGGGAAATTTGTGTTTTTCCTGTGGTGTCCACTAGCGTTGGTATCGACTTGAGGGCCTTGTGATGAAGTACTAGTGTTGGGTGTAGGTCCTTGAATAGTAATTCATCTTTTGTTTCTCCTAAAAGGGTTTGATGGAATTGTCATCATAGCATTGGAGGAAGACCTAAATGTGGACCCAATAGTTTGTGACACAATTGTTGATACCTTTGGCATTGATTGTGATGAGGTTTGCGCTATGGTTGATGCCCCAAAAGAAAATGTGGTGTTGACTATATTGGTTTTGTTTTGAGTTGTAGCACCAATGTAAGTAGTGTTAATTGTGTTTGTGGCATTTTGAGTTCTTACACCAATGGAGTTATTGCTAGCATCATGTGGTGGTGTTGAAGGAGGTTGACTAGTTTGGGTGTCATGGTTAGGTGATGTTGCTCTTAAGGTATTAACATCAAATCCTTGTGGAAATTTAGCTCCTTCATGTATAAGCATGTCTAAATACCATTGTGGATCTTGTAAGAGCAATTCTTCTTCAAGGGAAGCCACTTCAGGGTTTTGGGCAGCAACTTCTATGTCTTCCATGTACACTTGTCCATTTTCATCTCTATGCATGAATTGTTCAAAGGGATTGTGGCGTGATGAAGAGACAATGTTCGTGTCACTAAAAGGATTGTTGGAAGTTGTCCCCATGTTGGTGTTATTGTGAATGGTGTTTAAGTCACTATGATAGTTGTAAGGATTTTTTTCTTGTCCATAGGGGTCCATTTCTCTTCTCTTTCTTTGTAGTCTAGTCTCAACCATGTAAGATTTACCCAAATAAAAGAGGGATAATGTGAATGATAAGGATGATATGATACTAAATCTATGTTTTTGGATTGTTGGAATAAGGAGTGCAAGAATGTATGATGCAAGGTGAAAATGCAAAGTGATAAGGAGGAATAAAAGGAATGTCTAATGACAAATAATGAGAGACTAAAGTATGCTATGACAATGGAAATGCAAGGCCTGAGAAAACTCTAAAAGATGGTCAACTTTGGGAGATTTTTAAAAGAGGTTGCCTAACCATCCAAAGTTTGCCAATGTTTCAATTTCGATTGTCAAAGGAATTTTTGTAAGACTAAGTGAAATGACAAAGTGACAAGGTGAGCTTCCAAACTAGACTTATGAGCTAGAAATATCTCACATAAAATGACAAAGACTAAAAGAGTGATTTTTGACTTAATCCAATAACAATTTACTTTTGAGGAAAAGGTTTCACAAAGTATGGAAATTTTACCTATTCTAAAGTTTGCAAAGATGAAGATCTGAGAGTTTTTCTATGCTGAAAATAATTGTGGATCCTAGGATGCAACTAAAATTTGCAATGGTAAACCTATAGTAAAAACTAAATGCCAACTAAAAGATGGACAATTTGAGAAAATATTTTTTGGTTTTTGCATAGAGACCACTGGGAAAAGATGTCTAGAAACATATTCAAAATATTTGATTTCAAACTAGAGCAGTAATGGTTGTCTTCCAAAGTCGCAGGAAGATGCGGTGTTTCAAATAGTAGTTGTGTTGTAGAGGACAAATGTGTTGTTTCAAATAGCAGATGCGTAGCAAAATTATCGGATGTGTTGTTCCAAACAATGAATGCAGTTTACAAAGGTAGATGCATTGTTTCAAGTATCAAATATATTCCAAAATAGTCACATCTGTGTTATAGAGTCTCAATTGCATTGTAGTTTGAACAAGGTCTAGTTTTCTTGCAATTTTGACAAACTTATGAAGTTGCTTCAGTTTGATTGTGATTTTCCAGATCTGAAAAAGGTGTTTTATGTGTTCATTAGGTCAGCAAACATTTGGCAAACACTCAGTTTTGTTTTGAATTGTTGGAGACAATCACATTGAAAACAAGCACAAATCCTATGGTTAGCAAGGACTATATTCATTAGATTCCCACTTGGATAAACCAGTCATGCTTATTCTTAGAAGCTTGGCCACACTGGCCACACTGGCTCCCCCTTACACGGCACTCACTTATCAGGTCAACCAAGCTTCGAGTTCTCATGAATCTCCCATGACAAACTCTTCATCTCTACTAAGAACCACGAATATGTGGGACGGTTTGAGAGGTCTAACCTCTTGCACCAACAAATAGAAGTATTTTGGAAAACTAAACAAAAAGTCTTTTAGTGAATACTCGAGGACATGGCACCTTACGAGCGTCCAACAAGCCACTTAAGGCTTTAATCAGTCTACTAGGGGATCTTATATGTTTTGTGGTAGGTACTCTTTTTCGAGTGACATTGTATGGCTAGCCTATATACCATGAGGACTTGAAAGTTTATTCTTATCTTTTTATATACCATCCCAAGCAAAAAATCGGTTGGATTCATTCCCTCTTTTGAGGCAGGCCCCTCTAAAGGTAACACAAAAGCAAAATGAAAAATTTGTTTTTGATCATCCAAGATCACACTAAGGCATGAGGAGAGTGTGTACATAAGCTTTCATCCCACACTCACAAGATTGTTCATTTTAATGCCCAAATCAATGTGGGTGGTAAAGCAATAACCCCTAAGTGTTTTTGGTTTTCAAGATCTCAGCAAGGTGTAAGAGAGGTGCATACATACTAAGGAATTATCACTACACCATAAGACACCCTAAACACTCATTCATTTTAGCCCAACTTATTATGAGACAAGCAAAGTTCTTTTTAAGCCAATGCTATGAAAATGCAAGTAAATTTTTAACCTTGATGAGTGTGTATGCAAGTTGTGTTAATTTTAATCCCCATGAGTGTGAATGCAAGTTCATTTTAAACCATGAAGTGTGAATGCAAGTTATGTGTTTGTTTGTTGCTTTAGAATTAAAAAGATTTGTAAAAATAAATAAAACAAGGGTTAGTATCTCCTTCCAGCTTGCCACATGCTGCCAACAACAAATTAGTAACCAAAAATCCTTAACCTACTAAAACAAAAAGGAGAAATCTAGAAAATGTTTCCAAAAACTAAGAGTAAACCTACAACAGGCAAATGCGTCACTATGCCTATCAAATGCGGCTTGGCACAAATGTTTCGTTCGACTTGTCAAATGCGCTATGAAATATCAAATGTGTCTCTGTGAATGTCAAATGTGTCTCTATGTTGTAGATGTGTCGTTCCTAAACACAGATGCATCATGATGTGTTAAATGCGGCTCAAAAAATGGCGTTTGTGGTGTTTCATACCTGTACCTACAAAAAATGATGAAAAGGTCATACCAAAACTGCAAAATATGTTCTTAATGTTAGGTTCACCAATGTAACTAAGGCAAAAATCTAGGTTAGCATAAAATAGAATGCATAAAATAAACCTAGCTAAAAAATGAAGCACAAAAGAGGAAAATAGCATAAAGAAAAGGAAAGTTTCACCAAACAGCCTTCATGTCCTCCATGATTGACCTTCATTGCCCTTCTCCATTTGTTGTAAAATGATGTTTTCCCTCAGATTTTGAGGAGCAACTAGGACCTATGACAAAGACTCAAGCAAATATTGAAGGATTTCCAAATTAAACAAGGTTGTAAGATGCTAAGAGATGTCCAAATGAGGATGCCAAAGCCTTTTTAAAGACTTTCCATTTTTGGATGAATGGCCAAGATTGAAAGTTGACAAAACCCTAAGATCAATGGTTGACATTGCATGTGACAACTATCAATTAGGGTTAGGGAAAACTTAGGTCAAAATTTGAAATGAAGGGTTCATATTTGATTTTATAAAAATCAAAACAAGGGTCAAGAATGCATGTGACAAGGAGATATTGGACATGAAAAAGAGGTTAGTGGAGAATCAAATAAGAATTTAAAATTATTTGATTCAAGAGGTGATGTTGATCTTTTGAATTAAAAATAAATTTAATTCAAAAGTGGTGGGGTCATGTGACAATAAATAATTATTTTAAATTATTTACTTGGTGGAAAATTAAATTTAAATTTAGGAAAAGTCAATAAAACAATTAAATAATTAATAATATATTATTTAATTATGGAGAAAATGGACAAGGTGGACAATAATTAAATAAATTATAGGAATTTATTTAATTATAAGAAGACATGGGAAATAAATGACATATTTAAATAAATAAAAATTATTTATTTAAATAATCAAGAGGAAATAATAGGTAAATGATAATTAAATAAATTTGGAAATTTATTTAATTATAGGGAGACATAGGAAATTAGCGACATCTTTAAATAAAATAAATGTAATTTATTTATTTAAATAGTCAAGAGGAATCAAAGATATTAATTAATTAAATAATTAAAAATTATTTAATTAATAGTTGAATTTGGACAATAGGACATAACTAAATATTTTAATTATGTTGAGACAAAATATGAAAGAAATAAAGTTTGTAGGCCTAGGTCAATTTTATGTGTCTACACTATATTTAGTTTCATGTTTTATTTCCCCCACTTCCCCCTTTTCCTTGCTTGACATGTTTTCTTCTATACTTGTTTGCATATTGTTTGGTTTATATATACTTACATACTTCACTTTACCCTTGTACTTGCCTATGTTTTCAACTCTATTTTATCATTTTCCTACTATACTTCTACTTCATATTATGCATCATTATGTTTATTTTGGTTTTTAATGCTTATTTACTCATGATTTATAGTGCATTCCATACCACTTTGGTTTATCGTTTCAGCTTGATTTCCTCCTATTTGCTGAGAATATTTATTCCTAATTTTCTTACACTTATCATGTTTAAACACTTATAAAATTTACCATTTCTATACCACTTGCATATGATCCTAATGCTCTATATTATCATTTTTTTATGAACCTACATTGTCATATCATCCTCCTAATTTTATCCTACTAGACTAGGGGTCATCATGTCTTCCCCATTTCACATTGAGCTTTCATTTCCATATCTTTATTTTAAGGGAATTACACCTTCCCTTCCCCACACTACTTTGCACTTTCATCACCTTACCATGCTCCTAAAGCTACCTCTTTAGATTGATGGAATGTTTCCTTTCGGATTTTTTCCTATGATATAGTTGATTATCCTTTTACATTGGGGGACATCATGCCTTCCCACATCTTACCTTGAGATTATATTTATGATAACACTAGGGTTGTATTACCTTACCTTGAATATTGTGTTCTCACATTCTTGGATTCCACATTGGGAGTATTTGTCCATCCTAGTGTTATACATACTTACACAAATGTTTCTTCTCACGTTCTTGGATTCCACATTGGGAGAATTTGTCCATCCTAGTGTTATACATACTTACACAAGTGTTTCTATTCTATAGGGGCCACATCACCATTTTTATATACCTATACTAGCGACAACCTTATACCTTGAGATTTATCTCCAAGCTATGTATAAGGTTAGATTATATTTATATTTTAGAGATGTTTTACTTGCTTTTTGTAGGATGCATTTATTATATTCATTACATTTAATGATTTTTATTCTTACATACTTAGCATACATTTACATTTAATGTACTATTTTTCCCTCTCCTCCAATTCCTTGCATTTGGTGGATGCAACCAATTGAAGGAGCGTATATTGTCACTATATTCCTATGTTGATTTTTTAGGTAGTGATAAATGCTACGTAGAGATTCATCACCATGTCTAGATGAATCTTCATCACAAGACGTGGCAACACCTAATATGGCATGTCATCCTATGATTTTTAGGTATATCTAATGAGTTCAAATAATGACTCATTTTTGTTAGGATTTATCATATGTTTATTATTGTTACTATGGGGTTTTAGCACCTAGTTACTAATAATTTCTATGTTATTTCCCTAAAATTATGAACTCTGGAAATGAACTTATCCATGTAACTTTTGATGGTATTAACCTGCTATGTGATATATCTATATTAATCTTATGTGATATATCTATATTAATCTTACATGTGATTGAATGAATGTTATTCTAAGGTGATTATGGATATACAATTGTCTTGTGCACACTAATGTCATAATGCAAGTTCAGATTAAGATGCAGATATAAATGGAGCTTGCAAGGTGGAAGAAGTTCATGTCAGCTGCTCGATTGATGAAAGACTCAAAAAGAGATGGACACTGAAGAGGTTAATGGTTGGAAACTTTCAGCTCGTGTGGGAGTCATAACTAAACTTTAAATGGCCATGTCCATTAGTTGAGTAGATTTAGGAGGTGTTGTTATGTTGGATCCTCGTTGAGGAAAGCTGGTTTGACTAAATCTTGTGCATGCATAACCTCCGTCCTCTTTTTCATGCTTCAATAAATGGCATCCTCCTAGTTTGTTGGAGTTGACTTCCCTGTTAGTTAGAGTTAGTTAGAGTTAGTTAGAAGCTTTTTCTCTATAAATAATGATCAGATGTTCCTCTTCAAGGGGTTTGACGTTCTGATATTGTACTTACATTTTTAGTTTCAAGGAATACAGTCATGTTGCTATTATTATATAACAATGTTTTCAATGAATAAAATGATACTTTAATTTGTTACATCTGAGTTAGTTTTGGGAAGACTCAATCAATGGGGTCCACTTGGTGAGAATTTTGTCCATTCAGTTCAATAGTTACTTTTTTGTTCGGCAATTAGTTACAATCTTAGCAATTGTCTATTGCTGCAACCATTGGAACTTCGTTCTGTGTCTGTTCCTGCAACCAATGCAGACAAAGTAACTTCTTGTTTGTTTACTGAGACTTATGTTTCTGTAATTAATTTTAGTTTAGTTTAGTAGTTGATTTATGCTTAGTACTTATGTTAATTCCTTTCAAGCATTTCACTTTTAGTACTATTTTCTCTCTAGTTATAGGATAAGGATGACAACAATTGAGTCCTAGTGCAAAGACAGTGCTGACCCATTTCAAGTTCATGTCCCTGGATTGATAATGAAATGAACCTTCATGATGAGCAAGATAACTACTTGGTGCAGATATCTAATCTCTAAGTTATAGTTTTAAGGGCTTTGTTATTGAACCATTAGAGGAGGCCAACAATATCATTACCATACCACTTTTTGTATAGATAGAATTTATTAACCATACTCCTCATTTCCCTATTTTCAATCTCATACATGATTAAGAAAGATTGTAATTTGTGAGAAGAGATATTGTACATATTTTCTCTATTTAGTAATTTCCCATGAAGCGCACATGTAAAAGGATTAAAAAACACACAAATATCTAGAAAGTTCCCATGATTTACCTGAACCCAATTTTGTGAGTTCTTGTTTACTTTGAAATATGTGTGTTAATATTTAGACACACATCAAAGTGGGGGAAAAAATTTACAATAAAATTTGTATACCTAAGTTAATTCCCATTTATGTTTGGGCCCATTTTGATGGAATGGCTTAATTCAATTACATATTGACAAATGACACAATCTTGTGTGAAATTGATCTCATTCTCCTAATCCATCACCCATCTACAGTTACACACACTCTAACATATTCAAACTTATTTTATTAATTTGTACACATTCTTATACACAAGGTATTTATTACATTATTATTGCCCCTCATGTCTAGACACTCATTCCTTGCCTTAACATTAACATTTTATTGTTATATGTCTAGGTTAATCCTGCAATATAGGATCAATCTTATACCTCATGAAATTGACCCCTAAAACTTAAAAATTCAAATTCAAACTATGCTAACTCCCACCCATTCTATTACCACCATAAGTCAACTTGGTACACATTTTGCATGATTTATTTCTCTATTGTGTTATTCAAAGGCATTCAATGTGGATCTAGTTATGATCCAAGTATTTATTGAACAATAATTCACATCCAAGGAGTATTCAATAGGAACACTTCAATTAGAGCACTAAAAAGAATCTATTTGCATTTGAATTTGCATCCTTGGACACTTGAGTGCTTGCCTATTATCTTAAAGCCAACAGTTTCTAGGGGTAACCTAGGAGAAGTTGACCCCAACAATGCAATAGTCTCTTCAAGGTATTTTTAAATGATCAATGAGAAGCAAATAACATAATGAACTAACCGGCTAAAGTGCAAGATATGTTGGATCAAATCCATATCTATGGGGCAAACCCTTAATTATTAGCAAGGATCAAAGAACATAGCCATCTGAGGAGAAAAAGAGTTAGATATGTTAGATCAAATCCATTGGGTCATGGGACAAATCCACACCCATAGAAGCAACATAAAACTATGGACTCAACTGAGAAATAGTCATAATTTTGTGTAAAATCCAAGACAAATGATAGGTCCAAGTTATATATTTGTGTGTATTGTAGCAATAGATTTCAGCATTATATCAAAATTATTATTCTTCATAGCTTCTAAAGCAAAGTACCACAATCTTTTGCATTAACTTTTCTAAAATAACATTAATTATTCAATTATCTAGGCCCTACTTTTAATTATTAACAAGGAGCAAAAAATATAGCAAAGTAAGGGGTGGAAGTGTGAGATACATTTGATGAGATCCATAGACCATGAGACAAATCCACGCCCACATAAACAACTTGAGACTATGGATTCAACTCAAAAATAATTATAATTCTTCACATATCCAAATTTTATTTTTCAATACCATAACAACATATTTCAACACTACATCAAAATTATTCTTCTCATCATTTCTAAAACTAAATACCACAATCCTTATTTTTACTTTTTCTAAAAATACATTCCCTAATCAATTAGCTAACCCCAAGTCCTAGACTAAGCCGATGAAATATTTTCCATCACAATAATATTGACCATAAAACTTCCTTGCAGCAAGGAGATGAAAAAGCTTAAGATCTTATCATTTATAATAATAGTCTTAAAATGCATGAATATTTGAGTAAGCTCCATTTTTCATTAAGGGAAAAAACACCTACAATAAATAGATGAAATTAAAGATAAGTTTCATTCCCCACTAATCACCGAGCACAATGAATGGCATCTTCACATAGCAAGCTCGCTCCTCTCAGGTTTGTTTGAGATGGGTATTGCCTGCAAAAGCAGCCCAATATGTTAACTTTGGCTCTCAGATCAGATCTAGCTTGGCCTTTACCCTTACACCTTTTATGGTGTTTTAACACCTAAAAAGTTGTGCCAAACTTCAGAACACAGAGAAGAAAATAAAGTTGGATAAAAGTTCATATGGTCTCAAATTATGCTTTTATTTTCCATAGATTCTCACCTGTTGAGCAGAGGGGATCCATTCATTAGTTGCAGGGTTGGTTGTGGTGTGATGGAAGGATCCATTAGAGACTGCCCCCAAATGAAAATCACAGTCACCCTTTGTCTCTACCTTAATAAACCCAGTTCCAGTCTGCACATCACAAATCATACAAACAAATACTATCATAAATCTCCACACAGATGACCTCAAAAATTAACTACATAACACTCACGTCTTAAGAACTTACAGTATGGTGCTGCTTATCAATGTCATTTAAATCCTTGTAATAATCTGTTTCCATGAACTCTTCAGCTGGAGAATCCCCAGTGTAGATCAAATGCTGCAAACAAAGAGAACTCCATTAAAGCAAACATGATCAAACATCCATTTCTTAAATAATTGTTTGGGAAACTTAATAGTAGAGTCATTAATGCAATGACCCATATGAGTGGTGATTTACATTTAATAAGATCTCGAAATTAATAGTGGAGTCATTAATGCAATGACCCATATGAATGGTTTATGGTCCCTTCAAAATGAATTTATCTTAATCAAAATAAGATCTTGAAACTATCAAACTAAATCATCTTTTCTTTAAATACGCGAGATTCGAGTTTTTAAACTTGATGTATTCTTAAAAATAAAGATATAAAATTGAAACTATGAATAAATCATTAATAAGTTTCTCTAAATGCATACATCTTTGTGAGATTCGAGTTCTTGAAACTTGGTGTACTCTGGAATTTGCAGACCAGAACCTTGTGAACAAAGTTTATCAGTGTATTGTGAAGAGTATTCGCTTCTCTGGGGCTTTGTATGACGCTTGGGGTCAGCAGCATCAAATTGTTCCTTCACGTTTTGCTCCATTTGCTCTTGTTTTTCCAATGAAGATAACTCCTCGCTCCTGCTTGGCTTTCTTGGTTGATTTGCCATTCTCTATGATATTAGATAAGATCTGTCTGGTATAATGTTTTTCCCCAAAAAATTCTTCAATACAGACCCTTGAAGATATACAATTATGTTTATAACATGTAGAGTCTTAAAGATATGCATGTAGAGTCTGACCCATTTTTCTACGGTGCAAAAATATCTGCCAAGGCAGTGTTGAAACCTTGTCGAGTCTGACCCATTTTTCTAATTGTACAAAATATCTTTCTAAGTAGTGATGAAACCTTATCTTCAAAAAGAAGAATAGAGGCTTATCTGCCAGATAGGATGTGGGATGTGGGACGCAGGCAGACCCCACCTACTTTGGATTGGATGTGAACATAGTCTTCTAACATGGCCCTTTCCTTGGACACATAGTCTATCCACAAGTGGTTCCTATTTCAATTAGATACATATAATGTTGAATTTTTTCTTTAGGGTCTATTAATAGTAGTGGAGGGTGTTTTGGAGTTAATTTATTTCGATTTGATATGTAGAATGTTGTATTTTTGGGGTTAAGTTAATTGGTTTGTGTTGAATGTTTGTAGGTTTAAATTTTAGAAGTCTATAATTTTATTAATATGATCTGATATCTTGAGTTCAATTAAAGAAGCTGTAACTTTTCAATATATTATGATTAAATAGTTTTTTTATCGAAATCAATTGATTCAATATCAAGTTGACAGATATTTACAAGAAAATTGGTTGTCAAACTTCGATGTAAGGGGAGAAGGGCACTAACATTATCCAAAGTTGGGAAGCTAGACCCAATATGGAAAAAAATGAGAAAGATTTGTTTGATTTGAAAAATGAAAATATGGTCAACTTGGTTGAGTGGAATAACTAGAAATAGCAACTCTATTAAACTAATCAATCTTGAAAAGGAACTCGTGGCCATTAAATGTAACCTCAACCGTGTAGTCCAAGTCAAGAAATGTATCATTCAGAACAATGTTGTGGGTATCAAAATAATTACGAACAAGCTAAAGGATTTACAAGAGAGCCATGATATTTATATTATTAATGACAAAGCTACTCCTAGGGATGAGAGCGAAAAAGTAGGCCCCAATACCACAACCAAAACTAATAAGAAGAAAACCTCTGGAGAAGAATGTAGCATAGAAAATTATCACCCTTGACAATTTCACACTAGGTTTTCCTCCCCCATATGTGCTTGGACCTAATTATGCATCTAATTTTCTAATTATGTGTTTAATTGCTCGTTATAAAACATTTATCAAAAAATCAAACATGAGAAATCAAAATATGCATTTAATATTTTACCAAGACACTTTTGATCCCCGAAAAAGGTGGATCTAGTCTAGGGCACTCTGCACCCTAGACTGCCTATTTTGGCTCCAATTTTTAATATGTTAGTGTTAGTAATTTATTATTTGAATTTCAAATTTCAATTGTCAACTATCAGGATTTAATTTTCAAGAAATTAGATTAATTGCATATAAATACATAGCATTTTCACAATTTTAAATCGTAATTAATTCCTATCAATTTTAGAGTGTAAATTGAATATCCTAAAATCAGTTAAGGCAATTCAAGGGCAGAATTAGCAGCCTTATTACAGTCATTTCAATATTCAAGTTCAAGCTTGAAAGACATCGAGATGAAGGAAGCAATTGTGTGCAAGGAGTTATTATGACCAATCATGCTAAATCATGAAGATGTATTTAGTTATCCTCTACATGCTAGTTGTAGCAATCTATTATGTTTGGAATCAACCTTTTGTAGGTCTATCAAGCATTCAAAGCATCCATCAATCAACTTGTGTGTGGCATCTCTTCTTTAAGGTTTTTCACATCGAAATGTAACATTATCATTTGTCATTCACCATTTCAGTCAATTATTGTTGTTTTAGCCTCTTCTCGATCTAAGGTATGCTCTCTTGATCATCATTAATCATTGTTGTGGAGGTAGAAATACCAACGCGGGGTTTGACTTAGGAAATCCCCTATACAGCACAACCTTCTCCCCCATTTTCATATGTGTAGATTAGATTTGGAGGTTTCAACCAATGACAGTCGAGGGAAGCAGAGTGCAAACCTTAATCAAGATCTCAAAATTTACAAATCTAAAAAATTAGGAGTCTGGTTTAGGGCATCCTTGCACCCTAGACCAACCAATTCAAGCTAAAATTTATAATGCAGGCTCCTCTCTGTTGTCACTTTTCAGATCCATGTCAATTTTGTAACTTTTTGTTTTTGTCTATTTGATAAATTACAGTTTCAGATCTAGGATTATATGTCAAAAAGGCTTGTAAAATCACACATCAAATTTACCATAACATAGAACATCACAAACATAAATCACTATGGGATTGGCTCTCCATTGTGGTAGCAAGCTAATCATTAAAACCCTGGTCAACTCATGTTTAAATGTTTAGTAAGTGAAAAGGAGATAATCTTAGTTATCCTAATTGGATCTAGGATCACTTTTCCTACAAAGCATTTTGCTGAACCTAACATATCCTACACTTGCAATTATTCTAATTTTTCATAGCATGAATTTTGAAAATTGATTTAAAAAACCTAGATTGTTTGAAGATCTTATTACTGATTTGAAAGTGATTGCATTCTTTGATCACTATGCATTTGAAATGGAGAAAAATAGGGTTTTGGGGTAATGAATGGAAATGAGGTTGATGAGCTAATTAGGGACCTATTCTTCCTCAATTCATTAGGAAATGATATCCACACAATGAAATGACTTACAACCCTTAGGTGAATCAAGTCAAAGTGTGAATCTACTTATTTCCTTTTTGCAAGGACATGGGTCCTAATTAAACAGCACTTTGGGGAGAAAGTTAAAAAATAGAAAACTAACTCCAAAATGCAATCTACAACTTGGTTCTAACAAATTAATCTCAATACTAATTGGACCAAAAATTGAAATGTGGATCAAAGAGAGATAAGATGATGTGTACCAGTCACCAAAAGTGCTCTGTTAAAGCTAACCTAGGTCTCATTCGTCTAGGGGTGAATGGGTCCTGAGTTAGGGTTTTTCTACAACTTTCGAGAGCCTTTTCTTTATATCTGAATCTCTCGATTTGCTCAAGTTTTAGGTTTGAGAAGTCGTAAATAAATTATATAATCAAGTTTCTGTGAGATGACAACTTTTGTGACAAATTTTGCAACTTTGACTTCTTCAATTTTTCTCTTCAATAGATCTTCAAGATTTCTTCCACCTAAATCTACAAACACAAATCAAGTGGGAAAAATATTTT
The DNA here is from genome assembly GCA_007115665.2 of Sequoiadendron giganteum. NCBI lineage: Eukaryota > Viridiplantae > Streptophyta > Pinopsida > Cupressales > Cupressaceae > Sequoiadendron > Sequoiadendron giganteum. The sequence continues at coordinate 266,180,598 of CM021101.1, forward strand.
ATTTTTTGGTGAATTGGGGTTTGTCTTGGTCAAACCCCGTTTTGGTAATTAAACCTTGAAATGAAACAATGAAACATGAAAGGAGTGATGAATGAACAACTCTATGTCACAACTCACCAAACCCTTGAATGAACCTTGGAATGTAGATCTGTAACTTGCATGAAATGGCTTCAGTGGATGTTGATCTTGATCTTGAAACTTGATTTGAAACAATGCCTTGAATGTTTGATAAGATCTTGAAACCTACATCAACATATTAGCTCCAATAACATGCATGATGCAAGAAGACTTTGACATGACAATTGGATCTTGATTTCCGCAACAATTCTTCACTAAATCTACTCTTGAATGCCTTGAAATTCTCTTGAGATGCTCTTGTGAAAGCACTCTTGATCTCATAAAAATTTCTTAGATGAAACTTAGTGAAATGACCTTATATTTATAGGTATGTAACATTAATTTCTCGAAATTCAAATAACACAAGCCGACATGTGAATATAGATTTGAAATTGTTAAAATACCACCAAAAACATAATTCAAATTAGGGTCCTAGGTCTAAGTGAGGACTCATTCACTCATGGGCGAATGGGTCCTAGGACACACATTGCTCAATGAGAAGTGTTATGTTTAGGCATTAATCAATGTTGGGTTTCCTCTTCGAAAAATGTAATTAATTAGACTTGGATTTGAATTAAAGGGGCCAATTAAGGAAAATTAAGGTCTTTTAAGTCCATTTTAATTAATAGGGCCCTAAACTTAATGTGAATATGTAAAATACATATTACAACACTAAATTAAGGCATAATTAAGTTCATTTTAATATTAATTCCTAATTAGGTATGAAAATGTAAAGGGATACACTTTCTACACTACATTTAGCCCCCACTTTAGTGAGAGGAAGAGCACTAGCAAAAACTCACACTAAAGTATACATTCAAAACATATGTATGTAGCAATGACAAAGATACTCAATCATACAACATCAAATACCTAAAAGGAATGGAAAGAAAACAAGAGGATCAAGCCTCGACTATCCAACGCAATGTGGAACACGCCTCAGTTGTTTGTTCAAGGGGCGGATCAAACCTTAACTGTCCAATGCAATTTTAAACACGTCTTGATTGTTTGTCCAAGACATTCACAAGAAGAACTCGATTTCCACTATGCAAACAATGATGCATGCTCATTCCAGGCTAATGGAACCTCAGGCTATCCACTAGGTGAGCCCCTAGGGGTTGGCTTAGTGAGAAAGTCATGTTAGGTCTACAGGATCTCACTGTACTAACCATGCCAAAGCTATCCTTTTGATGAATTTGATAGGGCGCCACAAGACGACAACTAGAACTTCAAGCTTCGCAAGGTTAACAAGTTGTATTATGCTAAACACTTATGAACAAAATGCAAATAAAGGTTTGTTCAAAGGGATCTATCTTATTTCATGTAAGGTCTCACCTTAGGGAACATCATGCCTAATGTCTCCAAGAGAGAAAAATTCAAAGAAATATCACGTTCTCAGAGGACATCAAACCCAATGACACCACCAAGAAAAAGGCGCGTCGCAAGAAGAAAGAAAATCACACAATGGAATGTAAGGAGATAATGCCAATGTATGCCCCCACTTTAAAGAAATTTCTAGCACCATTGTTGGGAGCAATTTTCTTTAAAGTAGCCAATAGTCAATGTTAAACCATAAAGAAGACCTGAGAGCTTATTTGGAAATCCCTATGCCAAGTGATATGTTCTCGAATGAAGCTACATCATGAAAAGGGATGAAGGAGAAGGGGTTGCCCCCAAAATGAAATCCCAAAACATATAAGGGATCCATGGATTCGAGGTCAATATGTATTTGCTACAATGTGGTTATAGAGCTTGGAAACTTCATCATTCCTCAAATACTTGTATGACTGGAGGAATAACACATAGAGAGTGAAAACAAAGAAAAAGCTTTTGGGTCAACATGGAAGAGACCTAAATGTCTCGAGGCCTTGTATCATTCCCAAAAGAAAAACACAAGACAAAAGAAGAGATAAATTTTAACGATGTATATAAGAATGTAGATACAAATAGAGGAATTCACATTAAGAGAGATCTATCAAACAAGATAGTGCAAGGGATCACATTACGCACATGCAATCACACAAAGAACAAAGCAAAAGAAAACAAAGACAAGACTATTAAGGCACATGCGAGTCAACCTAGATAGCAGGTCATCTACATCCCAATCTTGGTTAGTTATATAATAGGTAGATAACTAGCCAAAGGGAAAACATCAAGTGCCAAACTAGGACAAGGCTATCTAACCCCTTGTCCCCACTAAGTGCAAGACAAGGATGAGCCAAGATAAGTGATGAGAAAGAGCTCCTTAAAATAAAGAAAATGATTTGCAATGAATGTTAAGCATGTAATAATGAGCATGTTATGATCATACAACTATTACATGGCAAAGAGCAAAGTTTCTACTTTAAGTCAAGATGGACCCCTAGGGGATCAAAATTTCTTCAATAGCCCCTTTAAAGGATGAAAATTATCGATGTGATGTCCAAAGTGTAGTGTAGTAAAATGCATACCCTTGCATTTTCACACTCGTTTAGGCTCGCCTTGCTTTATTTATCCTTCTTTATGGTTTAATTGACCATATTTTATGTTCACAAGCCCTATGAATGACATTTTTTTTGGTAAATCCTGACATTCTCCAAGGCATATATGATCCCCTAATGACTCTAATTGGTGTGTCCCTGATTTCTAGTCGGGACTAAGACACCACTAAGTTCATCTTTGTCCCCCCAAGGTCCTGGGACCCTAATTTTGAGGCATCTATTTTGGTCCCCTTTTTGGTGTTTGTGCCCCAAGTTTCATCACTTGGGACTAAGACGCCACCTATGACATCTTAGTCCTCCTTGAGTCATTTTTGGGATTTAATTTCAAATCTTGGGGGAATTTTACCTCCTTTATTCTTTGAATTCATATGTCGGCTTGGTGTGACATAATTTTGAGATATTAAGCATAAACAATTATAAATACAAGGTTCATTCATTCATTTCAACACAACTCTTTTGTAAGAGCATTCACTATAGTCAAATTGAGTTCACAAGAGCATTCAAGAGCAATTCATCAAGCATTTGGAGCCATCATCAAGTTTCAAGCATCATGTCAAAGATTGTTCTTGCATCATGTGTGTTGTTGTGCTAACATTTGTGATGTAGGGTTTTGATTCAAGCAAGCAAGCAATTCAAGATCTATCAAACATTTCAAGATCCATATCCATTGCATCCATTGCATCCATTACACACAAATTTGCAGCATTTTCAAGGGTTTGGTGAGTTGTAGCATTGCATGTTGTTCATTCACCATTTCCTTCATCATTTCTATTTTATTTCAAGTTTTGATTACCAACAAGGGGTTTGACCAAGGAAAACCCCCATTCACTAAAAATCAAGTTTTTCTATCTTGTCCATTTGTGTTTGCAAATCTAGGTTGTAGACTTGAAGATCACTTGAAGTAAAAAGTTGTCAAAGTTGTAAAGTTGCATTACAAAGTTGTCATCTTCACGAAAAATCACCTATAGGTCAAATCCGGATGTTTCAGAACCTGAGATCGAAGGAGAAGCAATTGTAGATCTGGGAGCTCGGGACCACATTCACAATTTTTAGAAATTCAGATCGGGACTAAGATGGGAATAAAGGCATCTTAGTCCTCCAGGTGGAATCTTTCAGTGATTTTTTGATATTTTGTTTCGTTATCCGAAGATTATGTGTTTGCCCTGAAAAACAACTGGACTAAGACGGGAGTAAAGGCGTATTAGTCCTCCATGGCATATTTCAGCAGTCTGTTTGCATTTCTAGAATCCTTTTGGCATCTCCAAGATTCCTAGGTACACATACCCTAACTTGGAGTTGTTCATTTTCAATATTAAGAAGCTTCAATTTATTTATTTTAAGTGTTTTGAATATCACAATATGTTTTCAAACATTGTTGTTTCCAAGCATGTGCTTGATGGTGAACTCCTTTTTCTGATAGAACATCCCCTCCTAAGTCCTCCTAGTCACAGTTAAAATCGATGAGGAAGTGCATAATCAGTTGAATTTGTTATTTTCCTCATCCATGAGCTTAAACAATAACAACCATGATGATCCTTCTAAACCGAGCGAATCACCATGTTTTGAACTTGGTGCTTCTCCTAGTACTACACTTGATGTGATCCCTCTCACTAGTGATTTGCATTTCACATACACTAAACAAGACTGGGATGCAAATGACCTGATGGATGTTTGATTTGCATGTGCCTTACTATTCTTTTTCTTTTTTCCTGCATGTACATATTGTGATCCTTGTGATGCTCTATTTGATGTTTCTCTCTTTGTGCATTCCTCTATTTGTACCTTCATTCTTCTCTATGTCGTAAGCTTTTCACTTTTCATTTATCTTGTCACTTTTTTTTTGTTTCTTCCTTTTGGGGATGATGCAAGGCGTCGAGAAACCCTATGTCTCTTCCATGTTGACCCAAAAGCTTTTTCTTTTCTTTTCGCTTTTTGTTGTCTTCCTTTTGGGGATGATGCAAGGCGTCGAGACACCCTATGTCTCTTCCAAGTTGATCCAAAAGGATTTTCTTTGCTTTCACTCTCTTTGTGTCATTCTTCTAGTTTTGTGTGTATTTGGGGAATGATGTCGGTTCTGAGCTCCCTAATATCTTTGCAACAAAGACAGATACTGACCCTGAATCCATAGATCCCTTATGTGTTTTTGGGGGGAAACCCTCTTTTCCATTTTTATCTACTTTAAATTATTTTCTCATAATTTAGTGTTAGCAATTTCCTTAAAGTGGGAGCATACATTGGCATTATTTCAGCTTGATTTTATTTTCATTTATTTTTCCATGTTTCTTGATGTGATTTTCTTTCTTCATACAATGCATTTTCCTCTTTTTCGTGACATTGAGAGTAATGTCCTTCAAAAGAGTGACCTATCTCAGCATATTATATTCCTCTTAGTGGTGGTGTGATGCACTATGTCCCCTAAGTGGTGAATCTTTTATCCTTTGATTGGTCCTCTCTTGGAGATATTAGGAACGATCTCCACTAAGAGTAAGACCTCACATGAACTAAGAAAAATCCCTTTGAGCATCCTCTCTCTTTCTCGTTGTGTTTCTTTTTCCTTTCATCCCTATTAAAGTCATGGAGGTATGGCTTTGGTATGGACCTCTTGGGGCTCACCTAGTGAACACCTAGCTTCACTAGCCCATGTGAGCGTGCATTTTTCTTTTTGTACCTTATTAAATTCATGGAGGTATGGCTTTGATATGGTCCCTCTTGGGGCTCACCTAGTGTACAACTAGTTCCCACTAGCCCTTGTGAGTGTGTGCTTTTGTTTGCATAGTGGATAGCGCGTTTCACTTGTAAACCCTCTTCAAGCCTAGACCTAGTCCACTGCGTTGGACGGCCAGTCAAAGCTTGATCTGTTGCAGTTTTGTTCCTTTTGTCTTTCTTGTCTTTGATGGTGTATGATTGTGATTTTATTTTGGCTTCATATATCATCTGCAAGTGTGTTCCTTTGTGCCTATGTTGGTTCACCATAGGATCATAATCCTAGGGGCTTGGCCACCCCCTTGATTGTTCTCATCCTATCTTACCGACATTTGTACATTTTAACCCCTCTTGATTGTGTGGTTGGCTACTTTAGTGTGAGTTTGAGGCAAGCTCATCCTCTCACTAAAGTGGAGGCTAAATGTAGTGTAGTAAAATGCATACCCTTGCATTTTCACACTCATTTGGGCCCGCCTTGCTTTATTTATCCTTCTTTATGGCTTAATTGACCCTATTTTATGTCCACAAGCCCTATGAATGACATAATTTTTTGGTAAATCCTGACATTCTCCAAAGCATATATGATCCCCTAATGACTCTAATTGGTGTGTCCCTAATTTCTAGTCAGGACTAAAACGCCACTAAGGGTGTCTTTGTCCCCCTGAGGTCATGGGACCCTAATTTTGAGGCATTTGTTTTGGGCCCCTTTTTGGTGTATGTGCCCCAAGTTTCATCACTTGGGACTAAGATGCCACCTAGGGCATCTTAGTCCTCCTTGAGTTATTTTCGGGATTTAATTTTAAATCTTGGCGAGATTTAACCTCCTTTATTATTTGAATTCATATGTCGGCTTGGTGTGATATAATTTTGAGATATTAAGCATAAACAAGTATAAATACAAGGTTCATTCATTCATTTCAACCCATCTTTTGTGAGAGAATTCATTATAGTCAAATTGAGTTCACAAGAGAATTTTAGAGAAATTCATCAAGCATTTGGAGCCATCATCAGGTTTCAAGCATCATGTCAAAGATTATTCTTGTATCATGTGTGTTGTGCTAACATTTATGATGTAGGGTTTTGATTCAAGCAAGCAAGCAATTCAAGATCTATCAAGCATTTCAAGATCCATATCCATTGTAGCCATTACACACAAGTTTGCAGCATTTGCAAGGGTTTGGTGAGTTGTAGCATTGCATGTTGTTTATTCACCATTTCATTCATCATTTCTATTTTATTTCAAGGTTTAATTACCAAGGGGTTTGACCAAGGAAAACCTCCATTCACTAACAATCATCAAGTTTTTCTATCTTGTCCATTTGTGTTTGCAGATCTAGGTTGTAGACTTGAAGATCACTTGAAGTGAAAAGTTTTCAAAGTTGCAAAGTTGCAAAGTTGCATTGCAAAGTTGTCATCTTCATGGAAACTTACCTACAAGTCAGATCTGGTTGTTTCAGAACCTGAGATCCAAGGAGAAGCAATTGCAGATCTGGGAACTTAGGACCACATTCGCTTTTAGAAATTAAAATCAAGACTAAGATGGGAGTAAAGGTGTCTTAGTCCTCTAGGTGGAATCTTTCAGTGATTTTAAGGGATTATGTTTCGTTATCTGAAGATTTTGTGTTTGCCCCGAAAAACAACAGCTGGACTAAGACAGGAGTAAAGGCGTCTTAGTCCTCCAAGGCATATTTCAGTAGTCTATTTGCATTTCCAGAATCCTCTTGGCATCTCCAGGCTTCCTAGGTACACATATCCTAACTTGGAGTTGTTCATTTTCAGTATTAAGAAGTGTCAATTTGCTTATTTTAAGTGTTTTGCATATCATAGTGTGTTTTCAAACATTGTTGTTTCCAAGCATTTGCTTGGTGGTGAACCCCTTTTTTTGATAGAACACCCCTCCTAAGTCCTCCTAGTTGTGTATTGGCTCGCCTTGAGAGGTTGATAGTCAATCCTATTAGGGTTCTTAGGACATATTCGACTGAACTAGGTAAAGTGGGGAGACAATCCATCTTTCCCACTTTTCACATATTGTTCACAAAGAATCTATGATAGGCACAATATGGTCTATTTTGATAAGTGTTCTTTTCAGTTAGATTTTCATATTTAGGTGGCAAGTTGATTAATCCCCAATGTAAAAGAGTGTAAAAGGCCTTCTTAGTATATTAGATATTTTTAATAGTTCATAAAAGGATTCAGGAGGATCATATATCTCTTTTAGTTGGATTTTTTGATGTGCATGTAGTTTTGATTTCTTCTTCTTTAGTTTAATAATTGTTTGATCATCACTTTCATCTTCTAACTGCAAGTCCTTTCCTTTTTTTTAGAAAAGGATGTGTTACGAGTAGTAAAGTTATTAGAATTTGTGTTTTCTTTTCTCTTATGTGTGGGAAATGTATTAGAAGCTGGTTGAGGAGGAGGAAAATTGTTGTTAATGAGATGGACCAAGGAACGTATAAACTTTATTCCCTATTCATATTTAAGCATCTTTTGTACGTTCCCTATGAGAGAAATGGCATTAGTAGTAATAGGTTCAGTTCTCACAAAGTCTTGCCAACATTTTAATTCTTCATTTATCCTTCTTATGTTTTCTTGTGGGATATTAGCAACCATTGTTTCAACATCATGAACATTGTTTATAGGTAGGGAAGTCATTAGAAATGAATTATGAAGGCTATGATCCATAGTGGGTTGATTATCAACACTATTAGTGAAAGAGTTGGAGAACCCAATACCCACGAATGGTGTATTGCGGAATGACATGAGTCTTGAACTACATCTCACAATAGTATTGCTAATAGGACACCAAGTTGTAAATCTCATACAAGTTTCACAAACTCAGTATGCACCCAAAATGGAAGGAAGGTGAAATGTAATGAAGTAATGTAGAATGTAAAGTGTAATGCAAATATGTAAATGTAATTTTTCATATTTGAAACAAGATAAAAAAAATTATTATGTTATGCAAAAATCTGAAAATGATGTTTTGTAAATGCAATCTTGAACTCACACATTGCACTAAATTTATCCAATGAAGCTTAATATGATCAATTCTAAGTATTGTTTAGAATTTCTAAAAACTGAAACAGAAATTTGAAAACAGCAAAGTAAAATACAGAAACAGATGTTTTAATACCCAAAAATTCAGGAAATGGCCCTAATCAAGGACTCATTCTTCCAGGGGTGAATGGGTCCTAGGTTAGGGGTTTTTTTTTTTTAAATGTAGATTTTTGAGTTGATTCTCATGGTTTCCAGATTCTAATTTAAAACAGTGAGTTACAATTTGAATTTTTTGTGAAATTAAGGTTGAATGCAAATGCAAAATATGACAAAATTCAACAAACTAGGAAACCTAATTTGATGTGCAATTTTGATTCAATTTTTAAATTGAAATGAATGATGATGCAATGCTATGTAAATGATTTGCAAAATGACTGATTTTTTGTATTTTTCAGATTTCAAGAGATGCAAAAATGCAATCCTTAAACCCTAAATTAACTACAAAGTTAATGCAAGTTAAGCAACCCTAAATGAGATTCAATGCAATTCAAATGAATGTAAGATCTAAATCTAGGGTGAAAATGGACTCCAAAATCATAAAAGTGCAATGATCAAACTCAGGTTCGCCAAAATGAAATGGAAAAAAATAGCATTTTTGGGGGAATGAATGGAGATGGGTTTGATGAGCTAATTAGGGACATATTCTTCCTCAATTCATTAGGAAATGAGATCTACACAATGAAATGACTTACAACCCTTAGGTGAATCAAGTCAAAGTTTGAATCTATTGATTTCCTTTTTTTGCAAGTACAGGGATCATGATTAAACAACACTTTGGGGAGAAAGATTAAAAATAGAAAACTAACTCCAAAATGCAATCTACAACTTGGATTTAATAGATTAATCTCAATACTGATGGAACTAGAAATTGAAATGCAAATTAGAGAGAGATAAGATGATGTGTACCAATCACCAAAAGTGCTCTACTGAAGTTGACCTGGGACTCATTCACTCAGGGGCGAATGGGTCCTAAGTTAGGGTTTGTCTGCAGCTTTCAGGATCCTCTGCTTCAGATCCGAATCTCTCAATTTACCCAAGTTTCAGGTTTGGAAAGTCAAAAATAAATTGTGTAATCAAGTTTTTGTGAGACGACAACTTTTGTGACAACTTTGACAACTTCAATTTTTCTCTTCAAGAGATCTTCAAGATTTCTTCCACCTAAATCTACAAACACAAATCAAGAGGGAAAAACGTTTTTTTTTGTGAATGGGGGTTTTCCTTGGTCAAACCCCATTTTGGTAATTAAACCTTGAAATTAAATAATGAAACATGAAAGGAGTGATGAATAAACAACTCTATGTCACAACTCACAAAACCTTTGAATGAACCTTGGAATGTAGATCTACAACTTGTATGAAATGGCTTCAATGGATGTGGATCTTGATCTTGAAACTTGATTTGAAACAATGCCTTGAATGTTTGGTAGAATCTCGAAACCTACATCAACGTATTAGCTCCAATATCATGCATGATGCAAGAAGACATTGACATGACAATTGGATCTTGATTGTTGCAATAATTCTTCACTAAATCTGTTCTTGAATGCCTTGAAATGCTCTTATGAAAGTACTTTTGATCTCATAAAAAATTGCTTAGATGAAACTTAGTGAAATGACCTTATATTTATATGTATGTAACATTAATTTCCCGAAATTCAAATAACACAAGCCAACATGTGAATATAGATTTGAAATTGTTAAAATACCACCAAAAACATAATTAAAATTAGGGTCCGAGGTCTAAGTGAGGACCCATTCGCCCATATTCTAGGTCACTCACCTAGGACACACATTTCTCAATGATAAGTGTTTTGTTTAGGCATTAATGAATCTCGGGTTTCCTCTTTGAAAAATGTAATTAATTAGGCTTGGATTTGAATTAAAAGGGCCAATTAAAGAAAATTAAGCTCTATTAAGTCCATTTTAATTATAGGGCTCTAAACTTAATGTGAATATGTAAAATACATATTACAAAACTAAATTAAGTCATATAATTAAGTTAATTTTAATATTAATTCCTAATTAGGTGTGAAAATGTAAAGGATACATTTTTCTACACTACAACATTAAAAAGAAAAAGAAAAGAAAATAATTTGAATTAAATTGCATAAATTTTTAGATCTAATTTTCTTTATTTAGGGCTTAGATCTAAGTTATTTTTATTGAGAAAGTTAATTGAAAAATTATTCTATCATTTATGCATACATATTTTAGTGAAAAATATTGGAAAAGTGAAAAAAAAATGCATAGTACATTTTCATTTCAAAAGATCAAAAGCATTTATTTTCTATATTTTTTGAAAAAATCATTCAATTACAGTGTTCAATTTCTAAAAATTATAATTTCAACATATTCAATTACCCTAAAAAATCCAAAATTTCATGCTTGTAGGTGATTCATATAGAAAAATTAGGTTTTAGTGCATTTCCATAAATTTGTTAACTTCCAAACCTTAACCTCTGAACGCAGGACCCTTAGACATTGTCAATGATTTTTAAATTTTAAATTTTCAAAACTACCTATCTAGTCTAGGGCATTGTGCCCTAGACTAGCTAGTTTAGGGTGAAATTTGTTGTGTGAAACCTTGCTTGTGGTTGATATTTAGATGTCGTTCCTAATTCTGATAATTTGTTTTAAAACTTTTAGATTTTGTTGTGCATTGTCAATTTTTCCTAATTCACCTAATTCAGTACAATACCCCCTAAAAAAAGGACAATAACAAGATGTTTTCTTTTTAAAATTATGGTTTTGATATAGCAAAATATGGCTTATCTAAAAACTTTTTGGGTTGTTGCCCCAAACCCCATTCCATGCCATCAAAAGGGATATACGTTGTCCTTCGATCATCCAATAGTTTTTTACCTATGAGATTGTGATGAAATAGAATAAAATCATTGACACATTTATTAATACCTAATCTTCATTCTTCTCCCAACATCTCCCCTACTTGTGAGAGTATTTTGGTGCAAGAGGATGCAATCATTGACAACCATGACAATCATGTTTGTTCTTCTCTCAATATTTCACCTTTTTGTGAAGGTATCTTGGTGTTAGAGGATCTAATTATTGAGCATCATGAGAATATTGTTTACTTCTCTCAAATACATCTCCTACTTGGGAAGAATTGTGGCACAAGAAGATGGAATCAGTACATGTCTTTCGAAGGACAGTAAGATAGATAGAGATATGAATAGATAATGATATAGAGATAGATGGAGATATGTAAGAATTTAACTATGGAGAGATAGAGATAGAGATGGAGCTAGAGATAGGGAGAGAGAGAGAGAGAGAGAGAGAGAGAGAGAAACAAGGAGTGTGTGTGTGTGTGTATGAGTAAGAGTGAGATATGGAGAGAGATAGAGGGAGAGAGATATGTATAAATGGGAGGCACATGGAGGGATAGAAATAGAGATAGGAGAGAGAAGTAGAGAGATATAGAAAGAGGAAGTGATAGGGATATAAAGGAGAGATAGAGAGATAAATAACACTTGAGAAAGATAAAGAGGGTGAAAGAGAGATAAATGTATAAAGGGAGAGTTGGAAGGGGAGAGGGAGAAGGAGAGATAGAGATAGAGATAGAAAGAGGGAGACAATGAAAGAGGGGGAGATGGAGAGAGAAATATAAAGATATGGAGAGAGGTAGAGAGGGATATATATATATATAAAGAGAGAGTAGGAGAGATGGATTAAATAAGAGAGAAAGAGAGATGAGAAGATATAAATAGAGGGGGAAAGAGTGAGATAAAAGAGGTGACAGAGACAATTAACAAAGATAGAGATAAATAGAGGGGGCAAGAGTGAGATAAAGGAGGTGACAAAGATAATTAACAGAGATAGAGATAAATAGAGGGGGCAAGAGTGAGAGATAAAGGAGGTGACAGAGACAATTAATAGAGAGAGGAGAGAGATAGAGATAGAGATAGAGATAGAGATAAGATGAGTATGTTCGTAAGAGTGAAATAGATATAGAGATATAGATAGGGAAGTTGAAATAAGGAGTGTGTTTGAGTGATAGAGATATTGAGATAGATATAGAGAGGGAGAGATATATATATAAATAGATAGAGAAGGTGGGAGAGAGGGATAGAAATAGAGAGAGGGTAGATAAGTTGAGAGATATAGAAAGAGAGTGATAGGGAGAGAGGGAGAGATATGAATAGAAAAAGGGAGAGATAGAGAGATATATATAGTGGGAAAGATAGAGGGGAAAGAGAGAAAGAGATGCAAGGAGAGGCGAGGAGATAGAGATAGAGAGGAAGATAGAGCTGGAAGTGGAGATGGAAATGGAAAGAGATGGAGGATACAAAGAGAGGGAGAGAATGAGAGAGGGAGAGATGGAGGGATAGAAAGATAGAGATAAGAAGTTATATAGAGAGAGGTGGAGAGAGGGAGATATATACAAAGAAATATGGGAAGAGAAAGAGATGTTTTTTTATATCTTCGTCTCCCTCTCTATCTTTATATTTTATATTCTCTTAATCTCTTTCTTCCTCTCTCCCCTATTTCTCTCTATATTTATCTTCCCTTCTCTCTTCCTATATCTATCTTTCTCTTATTTATTCTCTGTCTATTTCCCTCTCCCTATCTTTCTCCCCTTACTATTTTTTGCTATCCCTATTTATATCCCCCTCTCTCCCCCTTTCCCTCTTTATCTCTTGATCTCTCAACCTCTATATATATCATTCTCACATTTCTCTTTATCTCTTTGTGTGACTATATCTATCTATGTATCTCCTCTTCTCTTGTTTCCTCTCTATTTTGTTATCTCTCTTCCTATATCTATCTCTTTGTCTCTCCATATTTATTCATTTCTATCTATACCTCAATTTTTGTCTCTATCTATTTTTATCTCTCGGTATCTCTTTGTCTCCCTCTCTATTTCTCTCTTTATTTTCTCTCTTTCTCTCTCTATCTATTTTCCTCCTAAGTATGTAATGGGTACACTATAGAGGTTTTAAAGGTGAATTATCATATCCTTAATCAAACGGCATGCTACCCTAAGCATAACTCCCTAGGAACGTGTTATACTTGAATTGTTGGTATGAAATGACTAATCAAAACTTACCTTCTCTCTCACTCTATAAATTTTAATTTATATTATAAGTTTGATATTCATTTTATTATATAAATTATAAAAACCCAAAATAGAATTATTCTACAGTTTTAATAAGATAAATAATCATAAATTAAATTAATTCTAATCATTTTTTATTATTATTTGTAATTTCATAAAAATAAATAATAAAAATAAATTTCAAACTCAAATCTAAATTAAAAACTAAAATAAAATAAACTAAAGTGAAAGTCAAAATATTCAAAATCCAAATATTAATAAACATAATAATTTTAAAAATTAATAACAAATAATAAAATTATTAAATTAATAAATGATTAAATATAAAAGTAAAACTATTTTTTTAATTTATTAAAATTGAAATATTAATAAAATGTGTACCTAAAAAATATAATTAATATATTACAAACAATACAAACATAAACTCAACATTAACAAATAAAAATAATTATTATAATATTAAATTAAATTTTAAAAACTAAAACTATATTTCAAAATAAAAATAAAAGTAAAAGTAAAAGTAACACCAAAAATAAAAATAACAATAACAATAACATCAAACTTTAAAAGTTAAAAATAAAATGAAACCTATTCAAAAGCTAAAAAGTCAATTCCTAATTTATTATTAAAATTATTATTTAAAAAATATATATTTATTAAAAACTTATTATTATTTATCTAAAAATCTAAATTTAAAAAGTTTAAAAGAAAAAAAAGTAATTCTTACCTTGTCTTTTCTTAATTTAAAACTAAGACTAGATAATATTACAATTTATTTTCTTTAATTATATATTATATTTTTTAATATTTTAAAAAAGTTGAAGGTTGAGATCATTTCAATGGTCTTGCATCCTTCTCCACAATTTTCAACCGTCAATTTTCAAAAGCAAGTCTTTCACTTCATATAGAGAACGTCAAAGATGTTGTGTATAATAATTGTTTATATAGTTATGCATTATAAGTACATTTTTAATAAACATATATGTATATTATTAATTATTTGTTACATATACATATAAATTATGTGTGTATGGGGTTGATCCTAGAGTGTGTTGGTTAAGTTGTGGCATTGTTGATATTGTCACCTAAGTTCAAATCCCCGTTGGGCTACTATGATCATAGGGTTGTGCCTTTGTTGATCCAGTATGCTCATGGATTGTGAACCATTGTGACATTCATGTCGAGAATGAAGTCCTCCCTTTGTAACCTCACTAGTTCTAAGTTGTGGCATTGTTGATTTTGTCACCTAGATTCAAATCCTCGTTGGGCTACTATGATCATAAAGTTGTGCCTTCGTTGATCCAGTATGCTCAATGGATTGTGAACCATTGTGATGTTCATGTCAAGGATGAAGTCCCCCCTTTGTGACCTCACTAGTTCATAGCTTCAATCAAAAGCGTTAACAAATCAAAAAAATGTGTGAATTTTAAATATATTGTGTACTATATAGTTTATTTCTCTTTTTAAGTAAAATCAAATATTAAAAAATAACATTTTTGTTATTAGAGGCTACAACTTGAATATAGTAGGTCACAATCCCTATTAGAAGTTTGTGGCATACTATAACAAGTTGTAAACTCTTTGGAGATTTGTGACCTATAATGGCAAGACATAGACGCCATTAGATAGTTCACAATCTACTAATAGCAGTCACAACCTTAAAGAGGTCCACAACTTATTATCAATAGATTGTAACCTATATATATATATTATATGTGTATATATATTTTATTCTTTATTTGAGATATATATTCTTTTAATAAATTTTATAATTATGTATATATAAAAAAAATTATAGATATATACATATATAAAAAAAATTATAGATATATACATTTAGAGATGGCTCACAACCGAAAAAATCGCAGAAGCCTGACCATTCGCTCGTTGCATGTCAAGCCACAAGGAGTTGTTTTGTCAATATTGAAATTGCTAATTTTAATCCTTTCTTAATGGAGTGCACAATTCTACCCAGATTTTGTGGTGAAAGATTTTTGCAGAAACAAATTGAGATTGGGTCTGTCAGTCCTAGCCCAACTATTTGTGCCGTCCCTTCCAAAAGCTTTTTTTAGTATCACCTTCACTTTGGAAGCTATTCAAAATTATTTCCTCCCAAGCAGTCCATGTAAAATGCATAATTCTTCATGTATCTATAGAAATGGGTTCCCAAATCTAACCCCCTGGAATGTTGTGCTACTTCCAAGCCTATTTGAATAAGACTGTATAATCTTTCGCTCGAGCATTGGTCATTGGAACGGCTCAAGAAAATTGGGAATGGCTTGGGTTTTACCCTAGCGAGTGATGAAGAGATTCTTATCAGTAACTATTTTTGTATGCCAAAATTCAAAAGCCTACATCTACGTTATCTCGACGGAGATGTTCATTAACACTTCAGTTGGGGGTTGGTGTCAACCTATGGAAGTTGAGACTCCAAAATTCTCTTGTTTAATCTGTAAAAGTTGCAATCATTTGGAGAGAAATTGCACCCTAAAGAAGCCGACAAACTTTGAGACGAGATGGGTGGAAAAGGAAAAAGAGGAGGCGTACACTTGGAACCCTACTCCACTTTGTGATATACCAAAATGTAGCTCAAGCTCCTAATCCTAAATATCGGCGCTGAAAAGAAAAAGAGGCAAGGGAGAAAAACGAAGGAGGAATTGGCTCTGGAAAAATTCCTTTCAAACATTAAAGAATATTTGTTGAGATCTAAGGGAGAAACACCCTTTGAGAAAAATGAAGGTCGTTGAGATCTAAGGGAGAAACACTCTTTGAGAAAAATGAAGGTCGTTGAGATCTAAGGGAGAAACACCCTTTGAGAAAAATGAAGGTCGTTGAGATCTAAGGGAGAAACACCCTTTGAGAAAAATGAAGGTCGTCTCTTGGAATGTTAGGGGCTTAAATGCTCCTAACAAGCGGTGCATGATCAATCGTCATTTCAATCTTTTGTTGGTCAACATTATAATGTTACGAGACACCAAGCTTAGCGATTAGGAGACTGCTACTTTCTTCAAGCGATGTTGCAGTTGAGCTAGTATTGGAGTTGATGCTAACGGCTCAGCTAGTGGTCTGTCTCCTATGGAATCCCCTAAGAGTTTACATTGATCTTCAGTTCACTCCAAACTGGATGTTGTGTAAGGTCTGCAATTCTTCTTATGGTCTTTCTTTTTGTTATTTAATGTGTATGGTTCAATTAAAAGTGATGATAAAGTTAGGCTCTAGAACGAAATCCACTCAATTATCTTTCTTCCTAATAAAGATAAAAAAGCTCATTCTGGGGGGGGCGATTTCAACGCAATCCTAAAATTAAAAGAGAAAAGTGGTGGCGTCTCTCGTGAACTACAATCACAAAAGGACTTTATGAAAAAAAATTACGATTTGAATCTGGCAGATGTGATTCTTGAAAACGGCCTCTATACCTGGACTGATAGCAGAGAAGGTTTTGCTAACAAAGCGTAATCACTATACTAATTTCTATATTATCCTCTCTGGTTACATTTGGCTAATCTTTTGGAATTGGTAATTTGACTAGTCTTTGGTTCGGACCACTATCTGGTAGAATTGATAATTTGGGAAGACAAATCATTGCAAAATGGGTATTTTTTAAATTCGAAAAGATGCAGTTTAGATCACAAATGGGAGACCTCATCTTTGGCATAAACACACATCATTAATGCAAATAGTACAAACCCCCGAGCTCAATAACACACATCATTAATGTGAATAGTACAAACCCCTGAGCTCAATAGTCCAACAAGGGCACAAAGCCCACAAGCACACCAATCCAATAAAAGTTTGGAGCACTAAGTCATTGCCATGAACATCAACACAAATGTTCAAACTTGTAAGTACAATGGATTAACAAGTGCACAATACTTGAGATCACAATGGCTCTATAGGTGTTTGAACCTTTGTGAGTACAACAACAGTGCTATGATTTAACCATCACACTGGCCATGAACGGTTACAACAACACTGCCATCAATCATAGAGATAATTACACCTATCTTATTTTGATTATCACATTTATCCAATTCTATTATCTGTTCCAGTTCTATCATCCAGATTAATTATTGCTAGTTGATTGTATTTATTTTATTAGCCTAGATTATTTTATTTAGAGGTGGTTTTCCCTCTAGTGTTATTTGTTTTGTTGATTCAGATCTACTAGCAAAAAGGCGTCATAGTTGCTACTGTTGATCAGCCACATATACATTCCAATATTCCAAGGACTTCAACAAGCAAATCTATGCGAGTACAAAGAATTTTACTCCCAGAAGATGAAGATTTTATAAGCCAAAATATCTTACAAGCCAAGCTGAGTAGATCTTAGCTCTGCCAATGGCTATCACAGAATTTTATGCAAATATTTGTTCAAATGCAGTTTGTACATTTCATTATCTTAATCAAGTACATTTCATTATCTTAATCGAGTACATTTCATTATTTATAAATTTAATCTGTTTTGCTTTTACATCTGTACCTGTTGCATTGACAAACTTTTCTAAATATCAAAACCTGATAACTTCTTTCAATCCAAATTTCTTCATGGTAACATCCTCTTTTTATATGACAGCATTTTAGGTTTAAGAACTACCCAACTTTTCACATGGACATCTGTCCTCGGTCCAGTTCTACCTGATATATGATTTGATCTCATATATCAATATCTATATTCGGAGTAAGTTTCTACAGTGATGCGTATTAGCACTGTTCCTTTTAGAGTTCTTATACTAAAAGAGGAAATTAATGGGCAATCTTCCTTTACTTTTCCAATTCTAAACAAATACTTTTATTATAAATGAGATCCAATACATTTCCTGCCATATCAGCTCCAAATACAACTAAAAAAGTATTTGAAATCTCCAGAACCCTAATCCATCCCACTAAATTGCACAACGTGAATGTAGTAATTGGTCCCAAAATCAAATCTACACATAACACTATATAAATAATTTTAAGACTGAAAAACATAAAACATACAAATGTGCAGGTCATTTGAAACATATATTCTACATAGGGACTAAGTTTTAGCAAAACATCTTTAAAACTTCATATAATGGTGAGGTGGCTGTTTAAGAACCCATAATCCCCTTCAAAAAGGGGGCATTTTGTGAGACATTCCTACAGATAAATTATCAGTATATGCAAGAAAGAAACTATACCTTTCTTGGGACTAAAATTTTCCTCTAGAAACTTCACCAGTCAAAACAGCCAACTTTCAAACTTAACAAAAATTTGTGAAGAATGTGTCATCTGTCATAATCTGGACAAAAAAAAATCAATTTCAATCACTCATCATCTTCATCACCATCCTCATCGTCTTCATCTTCATCGTCGTCATCATCACCTTCATCATCATCAGCTTCATCGTCATCTGAATCACTTCCATTTTCCTGGGAAAACCCAAATAATGATATAATAAATAAAGTTATCAATCTGTACAAAAGAAATGATACTGTTCCCAAACTAAAATTCAAAACTCCAGCTCCATGGTAAACCTCAGGAATTCTATCCCCTAAAACTGAGAAAGGAACACCAACATACTGTAAATAAATAATCACATCTGGCTCAACCCTTTCTTGGTAGGGGAACACAATCTGAAACTCTATCACTAGTTACAACATTAAAGTTGCCTGTGCTTAAATGAAATTTTAAACCTGGCTTCACATTGAACTTTAATTTGATTGTAATTTCAACAGACCTCTACAAGGTACAGGGCAAACTACTCAGTTTTAAACTCAGGGTACAGTGTCGTCAATTAGTTTTACCAATTTAAAATAAAAGAGGGGTAAAAACTTTATTAAACCAAGGAAAAATACAAAGCAAGGCCTTTACATAGCCCTATCAAGTTCCAATTTAAGGTTCTAGCTTCTCTAAGCATTTCCTCAAATTAAAAAATTTAGTTTTGCCAATCATGACTCACTATTTGTTTTCACCCAACTCTCC
This sequence comes from Sequoiadendron giganteum, assembly GCA_007115665.2. Taxonomy (NCBI): domain Eukaryota; kingdom Viridiplantae; phylum Streptophyta; class Pinopsida; order Cupressales; family Cupressaceae; genus Sequoiadendron; species Sequoiadendron giganteum. The sequence continues at coordinate 266,199,974 of CM021101.1, forward strand.
TACTTCATTGAAAAACCAATTCACTGATTTGGATGCTTTCTCTACTGACAGGCCAGACTCCTATCTTATGGTGGGAATACTCGAGAGGAATCCTTAGCCGTAGCCAATACAAAGACTATTTGGGTACCACTCCACATTAAATATCAAGGGATTATAATACATAGCAAATTACAAAACATGACAATAATTTGTCAACCCATAACACATGTTCCCTACAGCCATGCATTTGGTGTAGAGAGACTTTTAATCCAAATAGGACTTTTATTGCAAAAATTATCAATCAAAAATTGGTCCACTGATATGTCATGTGGATTAATACCATTCAGGCATTCATAATGGCGAGGGTCCTAACACAATTGCCTGTAATATGTTATTCTTCAGATAAAAACAAGGAAAAACAGAAATTTCATAAAAAAATATACATATACAGAAAGAAAAGAGACGCAGTCTTACATTGTTAAAATATCTCAAGGGGTTAACCCAAAGGTCATCCTTGATTATATCAGCTATCTGTAGGAATCAAAAATCAAGCATCAGTTACAGCCTGGAACTTACTCGATATGAAGAATGTTAAGTTCATTTTTCTGCTTTTCTGGAATCACCGTGGCATTCCTTTGGGAAAGAAAAGGAATAACAATTATTCCAGAAAAGAGTAAAATTAAACATGACCATCTGTGAAAATTTGAAAACTATTCTAAATTATGCATATGCCAAATAAATGATTCAATCATAAGACAAATTACATGATCAAAACTGTTAGTCTGGTTTAAAAACAAAAGGAATCTTACCTAAACAATTAAGTTATTCTTTTCATAATAGAAATTCAAATCATAAAACATACATGGGTCATGTCCCAAGAATGTCATTCTTACTGCATAAAATGAGCAAGAACAAACACTAAGTGATTCAATTCCACTCCATTGTTCCCACATTGAATAAAATGCATCTTGAAAAACACAAATATTCATAATTCTCCATTATTTTCTGTACAGCTAGCCAGAAAAGGCCAGCTGCTCTAAAAGCATTTCAGAACTGCTTTGCGGACATTCTTTTCCTGGTCCTGTTTTATTCTTGCAACAAACTCCATACCATTGCCATGTCCCTTAGTAATCACATTTAATTGTATCAGTGAAGTTTTATGTGATTTTTCTTTTATTTTGTATAGGAAGCTAACACTTTGAGTTATCATACCATGATGTTTACTTTAACCAAAAGCTTCAGCAAAGGAATCACACTTTTGAAAAACAGAATCAGGAGGAAACATGTTAATTCTATGATTTGATGGCAATGAAACTTTGGAATAATACAACAGATACATCATACCAGCTCTTTACCTACTATTATAATCAATAGCAGCATTGACTACATTTATATTTGTTGTCTAATACGAAATACAAACAATGGCTGGAAATAAAATACCTCATCCTGCATCATTCCAACAACCATCTCTTGTTCAACATGTTCACTGAACCAGTTGAAAAAGCTGAAAGCACACTTTCCAATATATTAGAATCTCACAATGTTATGAGTACAAATACAGTCTTCAAACACAATCATTTAATTCCCTTTAACTTGTGGAACTTGGCATTATCACTTGACTACTCATTGACTTCTAGCATATACTCCAGAATCCTTTTGGTTTGGAACTATACAGTCAAATTCAATGTAAAAAATATTTTAATAGCATAAACATCTTGCATACACAGACAAACTAGAGCATATCAATGCCTATACATGTGCACGTATGGGTGTGTATTGTGTAATAAAGAGAGAGTGAGAGTACATTTTTCTTTTCTTTTTTGTCAACAAAAACTTCAGAAACTTCACCTCAAACTGTTTGAGGACATATACATTTTCCAAAGGAAAACAAATACCTGTCTGTTTTCCTTGGCCTCTTCTTTTCTTTTGTTTCAGCTTTTTTTGGTTTTGTCAGATCCTGCAGACATTCTAGGCCATTGAATATTTCTTACAATAATTTAAAAAGTGATATGTAAAAAGTTAAATTGGGAAGAAACCAACATTACGGCTGATAATCAAATAAAGGGTTACTAACCATTCCATCTTTCCAATGCGGGGCATTTCCGGATTCTGCTGTTGAAGCATCATCCCCATATTTGAAAACCTTACATAACTTATTGTCTTCAAAATACGGATTTGGTCCAAACTCCTGCATGTTATACCAGTATTAGATTATAAAAAAGTATTATACACAGCTAAAGAAACATCAAACAGATATTTAAACATCAAATTCCTCTATGGGGGTCAAAAAAAATAATACAATTAACAACCAACACAATTCTGAATAACTGGAAAATAAAATAAATTGACCAAAAGTAGTTCCAATACTTTGGCTTTCTCAAACTTGAAACTCACAAAAGTAATTTTATAGCCCGACTTAATGTCACCCAAGTCTTCGACATTGAGAGACTGAAGATACTTGAATGCCTGCAGTAGTTCAGAAATAGCCCGGTTACAGAAAATCAATGACATAATCAAAACCTCCATTTCATAACATGTTCAAAATAATAACCCATGAAACCTCCATTTCATAATTTGGCCAAAATGATAACCCTCAGCTTAATGGGAACACATAATGCCAACATGAATGCTTTCTATAGAAAACTTCTTGTCCTTGGCAAAATAAGGATGCACACCTCAATGATCAAGTTGGCATAAGCAACACTTCAAATACCATATGACATACAAACTTTAAATTTCAAACACAAGCACTTTCAAATCATAAATATATTTTTCTGAACAATTATAACACAAACTAAGGAGTTGATTCTTGTTTTTCATTCATAGCTTCTCTTCAAATAGCCTGACAAGCATTAAAAAAACTAATTTGTTTTTACAAAATGAGTATTTATCCATAGGAGCATATCACATAGGAAAAAAGAACTATATAGACAGATATAGAAACTGTATGAGAGTATAACTAAATTATTTCTAATATACAAGAAGACGTTTCGATTCTGAAAAGGACTCAAGAATATGAATGGGAAAGAGGATTGATAGGTAAGTGATGACCCAACACCCATTGATTATTAATTTATTTCCTTTAAAACGGAGGGGAATAAAGGACTATAAAGACAGGATATAGAACATTTGAATTCTGAAAAAGACTCAAGAATCTAGAATAAGAAAGAGGCGTGATAGGTAAGTGGTGACCCAAGCCCCACTGATTATTAATTTAATTCCTTTAAAGCAGATGATATTTTAATTAAAAATATACACATTTTATGTTCATTTATGTTCATATTTCAAGATCCCTTGTGGAACACTGTACAAGCAAATAGGAAATATAGTGAAAAATTATACTTTGTACTCCATCTGCATAAACCAGTCACAAGAAACATGCATCCTAGAACAGGCTACATATGTCTAGATAAAGGAAGACAACTTAATAAAAAAGCTACCCCAGGAGAGAAGCAGGTCACAGAAATCAGCTTGCCAAGAGGTAAAGGCACTGCTATATAAATATCAATTCAACGAGTACTTTGAACTTAACTGTACATTAAATAAAAGTAAATGTTTTAAGGTATATATATGTACAAGAATACATGCCTTTTGATCTTCCTCTGTCAGAAGGTCGCGTAAATGTGGATGACTCAAGAACTGCAAAAAAGAAACAGTGAATCAACACACCAGTTCTCCACATCAACCTTTGATACACAACAGTCAAACATGCATGCTTGATAACAAATATACAGATATTGAAATCACATTTTCACTTTTCAATGTTGCAAAATATATTAGGTCTCTGAGCAGATGTTTGATCACAGGCACCCAGGAAGTGGGTTTCATTAAGGGTTTGTCCTATTTTAAACTTTGAATGAGGGTGTAAACTTGAAAAACTATTTGTCTTTATCATCTCTCTTTGCAATTACTTCTCGTGGAAATTGATTTCTATACATTGCCTAACAGCAACTTTTTCCTGTAAAACATCACTCAATTTCTATGTAAAGTTCATGGAATAATTTATGGCATCCGTACAATGAAAAACATTAATAAGTCTCTCTACATGATTTCTTTGCTTGCATAACAATGGTAGGTTAGCTGAGAGTTATCACAAAGTGCCCATCTGGAATCGCCCAGAGAAAGGGAGGGCTCAGATTGTAAAGGAAGCAGCAAACAAAAACGAGTACAGACAAACAAATTCATAACAGCAGGGAAAAGGAGGAAATACAAAGAAAAATAAAATAAAAAAATTCAGTTACACAAACAAAATAGCGAACATATATTTAGCAATTTTCCATCAATTCAGAAACCTTACCCAACTATTGAGGGTTATCATAGATTTTGAAGACATGATGTCATACAGTGTATTCATTGGCATATGCTTGCTCAATTTCATAAATATAATTTACATGAATTATGCATCTATATGCTTCTTCATTTTTTAAAGTGTAGACTTATAGTTAAGTAATTCTAGATCACATATGATTAACATATTTTTAGGGTTACCAAAGTACCTTTTCTATATAAAAAACTATGCACTTGGTAAGTTCAAGGCACATATATTATATGGTATTCATTTTTAACTAGATAAATACAAATGATTCCGAGAAACATACTGCTGTAAGCCAAAATTCTGGAATCTTTTGTATCACTTCATTGCGCCTTTGGTATATAGGTCTTCTTTTTTCCATGTAAACCTGTTCAATCTCTAGCACCTTGTCATTTGCTGCTTCATTTGCCTACAAATATAACAAAACATACCAACAGTTTAAAATAATGCATGTTGAAACCCAATTACTTGTTTAAGGTTGAATAAGAATGGTTGTTTAAAGGATACCTAGCAGCAATACTTGGGCCATAGCTGAAATGCATAAAGAACTAGAAGAAACAGTATTTGAAAAAATGAATTAAACAGGTCTGTATTCAGTGCATCAATCAGCAATTAAATCCAGTCAGAAAAGGATGGAAATACACAGCCAGTCATATAAACACAAGAATAAAAAATAAGATGTTTGTACAGCCATATTTAGACTTTGTGTACAGGTAGATGGATTGGTATGGTTTAGTTTACTCCCAAGCTTGATCATGAGGTGGCAATCCAGCATACACAAAATTTAAACAAAATATAAGGTAAATAGAAACAAATCCCCTTGCTGGCTTGGTGGCCTCATACAACAAGATTGCATCCAACGTGACCATGATCTTTTAAACAGCATTTGCCTACAACTTTACCTGTCCCCTCTAACAGGCAAGGACAATTTTTAGGTCTTGCAGATGAAGTGATTCAAGCCTTTAGAGGTTAGAAAATTAGGACCACATAGTCAAAGAAAACCCCAATTGTGCTTGTATAAGCAACTTAATCCACAAGCATATTACCTATTGTAAATAATATGCCTCATCTAATCGACTAAGAATATGACCAAGCCCAAATTGAAAATTGAAATCATTCAACCAAAAGAAACAGACTCCAAAGTCCAAACAACTTATAAGATGCAACAAAGCGATAACTTCTAAAGTTTGAAAAATATATGGTGTTGAAATGAGGTGACTAATATCAAGTGTTGGATGTTAATATTACCAATTCAAATTGTATTTGGTCTAAATATCTAATGTCTATCATGACTTGACATGCAACTAACCATGTTAGCACTTTAGTCAAAAAATTCATTCCAGAGAGCACAAAACCTTGGTTTCCGATATATCAAACTTCCAGTAATGGACATTAATGATTTGTGCAGCATGAAAACTGGAAAAGCCCAAACATAGAAATATTAACAATGAACAAATAAATTTAAGTTCATTCAGATCAAACTTATAAGTATAAAAACCATATAAACATGCATTGAAAAAACAATGCAAGGAATACATTAAAAAACAAGCATTGCCCGTTCAGGATACATAAACAGGATATCAAAGATGCATATGGTGTATCTGTTGACAATTTGTAGTCAAATGTAAGCCTTATGCTTGGACTGTCAAACCTGTAGCCACTTCTCCTCCCATTTTATGTTGCATATGTGTATGCATTACAAAGCAGCTTTGCTCACAGAAACTGTTCAAGCCAATATTATTGTTATTTCCTCCGAGCCTTGTACAGCTGTGAAAATGAAACCACCATATGGCATACAAAAAAGGTCCTGGTCTGAAACAGAATTAGATGTATCATATTTTTCTGTGAAGGCAACCAGCAATGAGCAGTTGCTATTTCTGGAAACATTTGAATAAATCGTATCTAAAACCCATAAGCAAGGTTCAAACTTCGAAGTATGTAGAAACAAATGAAGTGCGAATAAGACAGGACTAACAGACAAGTCTTCAAATCTATACATGCACAATTCAGCAAATTATTGCCTTGCTTGGCCATTCATATTACTGATATAGGTGAGGCTCAAAAGAAGAGAACCATTCATTGAAAATCATTAAGTTTGTCCATGTCACCCTGCTGTGCAGTAGATACACTCGATAGAACCATGGTCATCCATTTTAATCATACTGTATTCTAGAAAAATGTGCAGTGGACAATCACTATAGAGAATATATGTATCTCTTTCATTGTTCAAATATGGCGTCACTATCTTTTATGTGCATGGTTTAGCTACATATAGCATATGTATTATCTGACTCAATGCAAAATATATTATATTGTTATTAAATTTTGCAAAGCAATTCACCTTTCTGAATATAAACCACAGTAGCCATGTATTGAAGAAAGATACACAACATGCGTATTTGAACATGTCCAGCAAAAAAAATGGTAAAATTTGACTTTAAGACACAATTATGCTTGCTTGAAAGTGACCTGCTTTGGTGACTGCCAACTATGGTTACAAATTTACATCTGAACAGGTGCATGCGTTTATGACTAGATTGACATATGGTGACAAGGAACATCAAACAATGAATGAGGAAACCCTCAATTCCTCCTTCCTAGGGCACAGAAACAGGAGGGGATGAGGGGCAGATGGACAGAAAGGGCATAAAGATAGAAGGCATGAAGAGGAGAAAGGCAGACTTTCAAACCTCCACTATTCCCATCACCTTGCTCTAACGAATTAATAAGCATATCTGGTTTTCTTTCACAAATCACAACATCTGGCTCAAGAAGGCAAGTGTAGGATCAATCTGAGCCTTTGACCAGTGAAAGCATCAGACGACACAATCCCCAACTTGAATCTTTAGAGCTCCCTCTCCCCGTCAACCTCCTTCCAATCTATCCCCTTCAACCTCCCGATTCTTGAGATTCAAATAAGAATATTTGGCACATAGAATGGAAACTACTAACATATGTTGAAACATGGGATAACAAATTAAAAAAAAACCAATCCTTTAAAGCATTCTATAAGAAATTTCCTTAATATCAATTTTTATAACCTCAATTTTCCACACATGAGAATGCAGCACAAAAATCTGTCTACTGCAACCATGCATGTGCATAAAGTGACAATCATATCAAAATATTAGTATGAATGACAGACAGAAAAAAATCCCACAAACACACACACAACACCTAATTTTTTACTTCTGTAAGCAGTGCAAAAGGCACATGTCTGTCTACTATAACCATGCATATGTAATAACTAATATGTATGAATGGGTATATGTTATACCATGAATCTATACAAGTGTGCCAATACACATACGTGTACATGTACACATATTAGTTGTGTTATGTATGTACCCAATGTATTAGTAGATTTGCAAGACTCGATTTGCTACCAAGATGGGTTATGAGATCAAAATCTAGGGCTATAAAATTTGAACAACATATAATCATATACAATCAAACAAATCTTAAGAAATTTATTCTACAACTAAACAGACATAAGACAATCTTCTAGGCAAGAAAACACATGATGATTGGTCCCATAATCACTTTGACCTTAAGTGGCATTTATACACATGCTCCAATATACACATACATAAACACACATTAATCTATTAACTTATATTTGTGTTTATGTATATAAGCCCTGGTCTAGTGAATTTGAAAGGCTCAATTTGCTCCCAAGCTTGATTATGAGGTCAAAACCTAGGAATATAAAATTTGAATAATGTATAGAGTCATAGACCATAGTTTTAAAACTCATAACTCGGCAGATCTTGGCAGACCCAATAACTTGGACTTGGTGACTCAGCAAAAACTCAGTAAAAGCTCAGAAAAACCCAGCAAACTAAAAAATGCTTAAATTCATTATAAAAACAAAAGTTCATGCAGAATACAGTAACAAAACATATGAAATGAATCTGTACAAGATTGGGAAATTGTTTTCCATTGCATTTGAATAATAAAGGAGTACAATATTGCGACAGTAGTCAAAAATTCTGAAGGTTGCTGGGAATTAATATCACTGTCAAAATTCAAATCACAGTAATAAGTAGTTGCGCAGGGCAAACACTCCCTGTTGAAAGGTTGTTTTTTGATAAAAAATAATTTAGAAAAAAGGAGGGCTGACTGTCCTTGTTGAAAGGTCGTCTTTTGATTAAATATAATCAAAAAAGAGGAGAGCTGACTCTGAAAACATTGCTAGGACTGACTGAGTAGACAAAAGAAGGGCAATGCACAGGCAGCGCAGGGCAGACAGAGCACAGGCGTGGGTAAAGGAGGGTCATGGAAGGTGCAAGCAGAGCAGGATCACGAGCACGCACAAACTATGTTACCAGTCCATCCCTGCTGCCTTCTGGATCTGGGTATGATCCACTCCAGGGTCAGATCCTGATCTGGTACAGGTGGGGTGCATACAGGAATGGTGTTTCAGCCTGTGGATTCATCCTGGACAAACCAGGGGGGGGCCACATTGAACCCCGCAAAATTTCACAGATCCTTCAACACACCCAACATAATACAGTTTTTTGCTTACTTTCATTGTTTTTGTATGCATAAAAACATATCCATAACCCTAAATGAAAAACTGCTGGGTTATAATTTCTTGCTGTCTGCTTCATTTTTGCCACCTTTGCCCTCCCGATCATGCAGATATATTTATTTTTCCAGCACCAATGGACATAGACTCCTTGTAAATTATACTCCATTGAGGTGTGCCTTGAGAGATGTCAGTGGAGTCTCTGCATGTGATTACGATGACAATACCATGGCAATAGTTTTGGTAGCACATAAGACCATGGCAAAATATAAACTTTCTTTGGTTATTTATTTATTTATGTAGTTTAATTACCATGGCAGATGAGTGGAGATTACGATGGCAAAATATACTTTATTTAGCTATGTATTTATTAATACAAATTTTATTTGTAATTTATTATTATATTATGCATTAAATTATTAATTTTATTAATGTTGTATAAGGTTCATAAATAACCTCACTGCAAATTGCAGGCCAACTTGCCAGAACTTTCCCACAAGTAAGTTATTCATCATATACAGAAACTTGCAAGTACTCGCAATTTTGGTGAGTTTCAGGCAAGTTTTGAATCTGTGATATGGACAACCAAACAAAGTGTGAGGAGCTTATTTTTTATTGATTTGCATGCAAAATCCCTCTTATTGCACTTACTAGATGATTCTAATTTTATTCTTAATATTACTTAAACTATGATCGATTTTCCTGCAAGATCCCTCCAATAACATATTTATTACATTTTCCCTAAAATATGATGTTAATATTGAATAACATTTTAATGCAGACCAAAAAAAGGAAAGGAGGGTACCAAATTCACAAGAGGCGGCGGGATGGATATTGTCCCTTATTTGTGTATGTAAAGACATAGACACATTGCAGTTCCAATTAAGAAATCAATAAGATGATAATTAAAAAACTGACACTTGTGAGTTGTTGAGGGTGACAGCCAGTACTATTCAGCCTGTAAAAATCAGATAAATGAATAAGTTGAGCTGTAAAGAAAATGGGTGAGTTTGGCTCACATTGAAAATCCCCCTACCAAAATAAACTGGCCTGTAACTCTTAAAAACCTGGGTCAAGGCTGTGGTGTAACAATTAGGTGCGCAGTGCAGTGACACATATTAAATTTTAACAGATCATAAGAATGTGGATTATAGCTGCTATAGAGTGAGACCCACATTTAGATTAAGAAAAAAACGGAATTTGGGATAATGCCTGCTTGGAGTGAGACCCATATTTGCAAATATTAAGAACTTGGAATTATGGGTGCAGTGAAGTGTAACCCATGTTTACTTACAAGTCTTTAAACTATGGTCCACGCTTACAGCATACCACATTCAAAGTGACCTAAAACTTATCAAGCAAAAAATCACAGAGCCCATTAAAGTTTCAATTATAGTAATTTTACACATTACATTTGAGGGCAAGCACTGCTTTACGGAAATAACTAAAATGGGTACCTCCAATTTTAGATTTTTAATGTGATGCTTTGTTAAATCGATCGATGATTCTATCTAAAAGGACTTTAATTTGGAAGTAAAAACTGATAACAAAAAGAATTACCTGGTCCAAATCATCCTGAGTCTCTTGCAAACGCTCCATAGACATTACAAGATTAAGGTCCACATTTTCAAGCTCATCTACACCATCAGTCTTTGCTCTTTTCCTCTCCATTCGAACTCCGCCGTTGATACTACAACAGCACCCAAACAATGAAAAGTAGCGGTAAATACTAACAAGAAACAGATCTCTGGTAAATTATTCTCTGTTCCAAACACAAATTGTTGTGGAGAATTAACAAGTTTAGCAGGGAAGGAGGCTGAGTGAGTGAGAAACTGAAAGATATCCCACTGCCTGCTGCCTTTCAACTTCGATATTCGATTAAGTTGAAATATATTTTTAGTATGCAGGGGTTTTGAGGAATCGTTGAAAACATTTTTTCTTTCCTAATATGGGTGGGGAAAGGTTTAGGGTTTAGGGTTTTTGGAAGGCGTTGGAGAATATTGTGTTTTGAAAGAGGAAAAAAAAAGTTAAATGACTATATATATAGTGTTTCTCAAGTTTTGAGGATAGGGGTATTGCTTTAGTAGCAGGGATATTATGAAAAAGTTAATGATTATATATAGTAATTTAGTAAGTTTTGAGGGTGAGAATATTGTTTTTATGGTAAGGGGTTTTTGTTTTTGTTTTTATTTGGGGAAGTTTTATGGTTAAGAAGAATTTTTTATTTGATGTTGTATTGGGATAAGATGTTTTATCCATGCAAATAATTATCTTTTATATTTATAAAAAATGATTTTTTGTCAATCATTATTTATAAAATATAAGTTAATAAATTTAACTCAAAAACTATGTCACAAAGTATCATAACAATATTTTTTATCATTTTTAACTCTTTAAAAAATAAAAATAAAAATTCATTTTTTTAAGATATTAAATAAAGTTTAATTGTTAACATTAAAAGAAGGGATATCCTCAAAATCCACAAGTCTTGAATGTTAGAAATATCATACAAAACCCCCATAAACAATATTGATATATGCTTGTTATTTAGTATATTTATTATTGTTACTAAAAGTTGATTTTTATATTAATCTCCAATATTTTAAATGTTAAGAATATTACATCATTCATGTGTCTTTAAGATACATACAATAATCATTTATTAGGTTTGTTAGTATATTTTTATGGTTTGTTATGTGTGTGAAAAATTATATTATTTAGGATAAAATAATATTATATTTGGTTGTGTGAGTATTTGTAGGGTTTTGAATTGTTAGAAGATGTCAATTTTATAAATATGTAATATGTATTATTGAACAAAATGATTTGAAACATATTAGAAAATTATTCATGTCTGAGGATGCTTGCCAACACATATGTAGTTTGTCTAAAATACATTTGCTTCTATCTCTTTCCCTCTAGTTTACCTTGTCATTCATTTCATATACACTAGCTTAGAAATCAAATTAGGAAATAAATGCAAAGACAAGCTTCCTATTTTAAACTAGAACAAAGATGAGATAGGGACAACAAATGGAATTCAAACAAATAAAATAAAGCACACATTACCATAAAACTTCATTGTGAGTGTGACTATCCAATGATGATCAATAAGTGGATGTTCTTTGCATAAAATTACCTTTTTTTTTAGCATAAAGTGGATGGATGAGATGCATTGGATGGTGTGCTAATTTATGGATTTTTGGGAGTGAAAATATATGGTGGAGAAGTGGTAAAAGATAAATGGTGGAAAATGAATAAGAAGACTTTTCTACTACAATTAAGGAGAGGATGAAGGATCATGATGGAGTTTATTTAGAAATGAAGGGATAAGGTTGCATTTACCAAAAATAGTAAGTTGTTGCAACCATGGGAATGTGGGGGACAAGTATATTTAGGGGCTTCTTTATATTTAGATTTTAGTGGAACTAATATAGCCATAATTAAATAAGAAAATTATTAAATTATTTTAACCATGTGAAGTGGAAAATAGGATAATTAGGGGGAAATAATGACAACAATTAGAAAAATAGGAAGATCAAGTTGAGTTTTTGTGATTTATTCTTTTTTACAAGTTTTTGATTGATTAAATTGCAAAAAAGTGTAAACTCCCAATTTTGAAGATAACTCTACAAAAAATTGCAATATGGTTGACAACAAAAAGAATTTTCAAACTTGGGCAATTTTAAGAAAACAATGGCCACTTTACCAACTTCAATCTTCCTTCCACATCCCCTTCCTTTTGATCTCCTTCCTTCCACGAGTTTCACAATTGACAGTAGGAGAGAGGACAAGAATGTATGCCTAACCGAAAAAGAAAAAAGAGTTTGTCGGTCCCTCGCACTGCTCCTTGTTCCAGATTCCATAAGTAGGCATGAATGAATCAAGTCCGGTAGTGGAACTAGAAACGAGTGATAGGTGCTATAAGAGACAGTTGTGGGAGGCGAAGGTTAAGAAGGATATTGGAGCACTTGGAAAAAATGGCAGACAGGAAGAGACTGCAAGTTGGAGCAATGGTCTAGGCCATTAAGGGTTTGGGTTTCTGAATATGGTCACTCTCTTTTTGCCTTAGATTTGTTTCTCCTTAAACTCATTGATTTTTATGCATTTTCATTTTAAATAAAGTTCCCACTATAAAAAGTTTAAATTCTATATATTTAGAATTGTATACAATCTTTCTTTCTTTTTAAAGGTTTGGTGGTGAGGGTAACTTGGATTTCATAGTCATTAATGGAAGGGGGTGACCTGATCTTTGGGGATCCCCCAATGCAACGAAAGGGGAAAGTGGGGATTTATGCATTAATGTGGTGAAGGAAAAATCGTTTAGGGATATTGTTGCAGTTGTTGGTGAAGATAGGATTCCAAAAATAATAAATTTTATGGTGGTGGGAGATAGAGGGAATCAATGCTACCTGATTCCTGCAGTCTAATAAAAAATAAATTAATTAAAAAATTTTAAAATAAGATAGAGGGAATCAAGGGGAGTAACTACATTGCAGGGGAGACAGTAAGTGCTCTCTAAAAGAGCCTAGGAAGTTGGTTGTAACTCCAAACCATGAAATGGAAAATGCTTTAGTTAGGGAGGAAAATAGGTTAAAAGAAGTAGTTATTTTCTTTGTCGCTCTCGAGTGCAATAAATTGCTTGCTAGAAAATATTTAGATGAATGGATAAAAAATGTGTGGCAAAATAAACTAAGAATCCATATATCATTCTACAAGATGGTCCAAAGGGGGTTGTTCTTGAGTTTCTTTAAAATCACAAAATGTGGGAGAAAGTAGCTTCAAAAGAGTTTTGAAATATAGGAAACTCTATGTTTCGAGAAATAAAATGGTCTTTGAAGATGCTAAATGAGGAAATAATGGCAATTTCATACCTTAGATGGTTCATAGTTAAAAATGTTCCCCCCAACTTTGGACTTTTTTGCCTCAACTTCTTTCTCCTCTAGGAAATGTCCTAAGGGTAGAAGAATATAGAATAACTTTCTTACACATGGATGCAAGGCTCCTTGTCTCTTTAACTCCAAGGGTGGATATCCCTAAAGTGGTAGAAATTGAAACCCTCGAAAAGAAAATTTCATGTAGGATTGAGATGTTGGGGGGGCTTAATGCTTGTTTTTTGTGCAAGTCGGAAGGGCATGTAAGGATAAATTGCCCAAAAATTAATGGAAAAATTGGTGACCCTAAAAATAAGCAAAATGGGTCAAACCCAAATCCTAAGGTTATTAAAAGGAAGGATAGTATAATAGAAGTTAATAAAGAGATTTTAAAACTAAGCAAGATAACAAATCTCAAAAACAATCCAGAGATGGAAATAGTGAACCCTAATGAAGAAAACATAGAGCCAATTACCAGTGGTGAAATATTTAAAATTTCAAAAAAAAGAAACATTAGCTAATAAAAAAACAAAAGTGAAGATAAAACTGATAGTTCAATGGTTGTAGACAAGGTAGCTGATAAAATGTTGTTCTAAAATCAAGAATGAAAACCAACTCCCTGTGGAGGATCCCTCCCAAGTTTTATTTAAATCCATTATGATTGACATAATTTGTAGTAATCTAGGGCACAAGAAAAATAATCAAGATAACAAATCTCAAAAACAATCCAGAGATGGAAATAGTGAACCCTAATGAAGAAAACATAGAGCCAATTACCAGTGGTGAAATATTTAAAATTTCAAAAAAAAGAAACATTAGCTAATAAAAAAACAAAAGTGAAGATAAAACTAATAGTTCAATGGTTGTAGACAAGGTAGCTGATAAAATGTTGTTCTAAAATCAAGAATGAAAACCAACTCCCTGTGGAGGATCCCTCCCAAGTTTTATTTAAATCCATTATGATTGACATAATTTGTAGTAATCTAGAGCACAAGAAAAATGCCCAAAAATAGTAATGGATAGAATTAAGTAGAGGATTGCTCAAAATAACAATATCAAAAACTCCAATTTGAATAATATAGAAAATCATTCAAATGCCATAGAAGATATTTCCAATAGGGAATATCAATTTAATGATAAGAAGGAAGAGTAGGAAATAATCACCAATGGAGGAGGAAACTATTTTCAACAAGGCTAGTAGTGTCTCAAACCAAAAAAATTAGTTCTCTAACAAGGCCTCAGTGGAGAGAATAAGAAGTCCCAAGCTTCTCATGTTGTCTAAGACTGAAAATGAGCAAAATAAATTTGCTCAAAACTTAGCCTTAGACAATAATGAGCTAGGGAAAATAAAAGAGAAAGACAAAGTAAGTTGGAAAAATATAGAAAAATCTAAAATCTAATGAGGAGGCTAGTCCCAATATGCTCTACTTGTCCAACTATAACCCTAGACAAGAAGCAATTAGAGTTTGACAAAAGAATTGAAAAGTGGGTATAGTTTAAAAAGAGGATCTAGAAGGGGCCACAGGGAAATTAACAAACAAGGATATCACAAAGGGGAAGATGTAACATGAGGAAAGTAGCTCTCCACTAAGTGGGGATAACAATGCACCTAATGATGAAAGGGAGATCTCTTGAGGAAAAGAATGGGTTAAAACAAAATTGAGAAAAAAAAAGACAGAGTATAAAAGAAGTAGGAGAACCTTACCCAAAGAGGAGGGAGAAATAATTAAGATTCCTAAATGCTTTGGAAGTTTTAGGAAAAGTGACGAGGAACCAAAAAAAATGGAGTTTGATGATCTATAACTACTCAAGTTGGAATATAAGGGAATTAGAATCCCCATATAGAAAATATTCAATCAAGAGATATCTGAATCTGGACATAGCCAAGGATGTTTTGTTGTTACAAGAGATAAAGGTAATGGATTTTTCTCTTGAAACTAATCTTAAGTTCATTTGGAAAGACTCATCTCAATATTGTAGAAAACACGAAAGAGGAAAGGGTGGCTCGGTCATCCTTTTATCTAATAGATGGACTCAATATGTGACCGAATGTAGGTTCTCACCATGCAATAGGGATGTTTGGTTAATTATAGAAAAAGAAAATTAGAAACTTGACCTATGCTTAATATATGCATCAAATAAATATGATAGGATAAAACTATGGAAATGGATGTACGATCTACAAGATATTCCATGGATAGTAGGAGGAGATTTCAATATGGTTGAAAATACTGAAGACAAATATGGTGGTATAGACATAGGATGGAAAGGGGAAGAGAAATACTTTTGGTATAGGATGAAAAGAAAACTCAAGCTCTTTAATACTATGGAAGGAATGAAAAAGGAAAGAAAAAACATTTGGTTCACTTGGTGTAACTTTTAGAAAGGTAACAAAAGGATTTATTCTAGGTTGGACAAGTTCTATGCAAATAGAGACTTCTTTAGATTTGATATAATTGAAGGGGGAGATAGAGCCAGAGTGCACCCTTGCACATTGTCAGACCATCACCCCATCAATTTGAAGATCATCAAAGAAGTTAGGAAGGATCAAAAATTTATACTAAATGCAAAATTTCTAAATGATGAGGATTGTAATGAGGCAATCTTTACTTTTAGAGAAATTAACAAATGGATGTTAAATGACAATTCTGCAATTGAAAGATGGAATAAAAATGTTAAAGGCTAGAAAACTATCTTCCAGACTATAGGAAAGAAAAAATATATGAATAATAGGAGAGATAAAAATACTCGGCAAGAAAATATTTTCAAATTGGAAGCTAACTTGCAAAGGGACCCCAAAAATGAAAAATTGAATGAGGAAATAGTTTTCATTAAAAGCTCATTGAGAAAAGTTCAAACTAATAAGGTTCAAGGACACAAGATAAGGGGAAAAAATGAACTAGTTATAGAATGGAGACAAAGGATCTAAGTTTTGCTTTAGAGTTCTCAAAGAAAAAAATGCAACTGAAAGAGTAAGTTCAGTTTGGGTAGAAAACAAGTTATTAAATTATCCTAAAGAAGTTAAAATTAATTTTGTTATTTTTATAAAAACCTTTTTACTTCTAAGGGAAATGTTATGCAAAATATTATAGCTAGAAGTAAATGCAAAGAGGTAATCCCTAAAAATATCTCCAAATAAAATGCATGAAGATTAAGAAAATAGATAACTAAGGATGAGAGAGTAAAATTAATTCAAGTTCTTGGCAATGACAAATCTCCAAGGGAAAATAGTTTTCTTGTAGAGTCCTTCAAGAAAAATATAAATTGGGTGAGTGAAGACCTATTACATGTTTACACAAAATCCATTAAGAGAGGGTATCTTGGAGTAGACATTAATAAAGGCATAATTAAATTATTGCCTTAAAAAGGTGACAAATCTTTAGTTAAAAACTAGAGACCAATCACCTTATTAAATGTCTCGTACAAGATACTAGAAAAGGTCTTAGCATTAAGACTAGTATATATCCTCCCTTCCTTCATCAACAATACTCAATCAAGGTTCATCAAAGGTAGATACATTTTGGAGAATCTAATAATAAGTTGGGAGGATATGGAATGGGAAAAGGGTTCCAACCAAAATATAGGAATGCTCCTTGAATTTGAAAAGGCATATGATAGGGTAGAATGGCCTTTTTTGTTGATGACTTTAGAAGCATTTAGATTCTCAATTGAATTTTGTCAGATGGTAAGTACTTTGATGCAAGATGCAGTTGCTCAATGTCACACCCCATCTTATTGTTACTGAGTTACTTTTACCTTCACGGGTAAATAGGATGATGAATGTAAATCATGATTTCAATATGTTTGATAAATGAATGAAATACTTAAATAGGTATTACTATGTTATTGATTTGAAGGAATTATGTTTATATTAATGAAGTACAATCATAGAATATGTATTGCAATTTGAATATTCGAAATTTTTTATGATGCAAGTAGATTTCATGTGAACGTTTAACTACCATTGAAAATGTGCCAAGTTGGATGCAAGTACAAGTTCACACCTCCAAAAGGGAGGGGAAGTATCACTCAAGAGAAGGATTTGGTTCAGTAACCCTTAATAAACCAATACCAATCTATCACACACACTCACATTCCAATTTGGTCTACTTGAGTCGGGTTAGTCCATGAATCGGGTAAATGTCTTTAGTCATAGTCTTGACGTATTGGAATAATTCGATAGTCATCCTTGATTGAGATAGGTTGTTTCTATGGATTGAATTATGTGTTTGTATGAATTTGGTTTTATTCTCTGGTTTCTTGGTTGTTCGTAATTTGAGTTATATGATTGAGTCTCTTTGATATGTGTGAATTCTTCTTAGTGTGTTTTAATCGATGATTATATATATATATATATATATATATATTGTAGTGTAGGAAAATGCATACCCTTGCATTTTCACACTTGTTTGGGCCCACCTTGCTTTATTTATCTCTATTTACATCTTAATTGGTCTTATTTTGCACCCATAAGCCTTATAAACTATATCTTATTTTGGAAAATCTTGACAAACATTAATGGATAAACGATAATTTAATGATTATGGCTAAGTGTCCCTGATTTTTGGGTCAGGACTAAGATGCCACCTAGGGCGTCTTTGTCCCCCAAAGGTCTTGGGACCCCCTTTTCAGTGGAACCTTAAATGGGCCCCTTTTTGAAGTCTGTGCCCCAAGTTTTCAAGACTTGGGACTAAGACGCCACCTAGGGTGTCTTAGTCCCCCTTAAGATTTTTTTGAGATTTAATTTCAAATTTTGGCAGGATTTGGCCTCCTTTAATTAATGAATTCATATGTCGACTTGTTGTGCTGTAATTTTGGGATATTAAGCATGAATAGGTATAAATACAAGGTTCATTCATTCATTTCAATCCAAGTCTTTTCTGAGAGCATTCCTAATAGCATAATTGAGTTCATAAGAGCATTCAAGAGTAATTCATCAAGCATTTGGAGCCATCATCAAGATTCAAGCATCATATCAAGGATATTATTGCATCATGTGTGTTTTTGTGCTAACATTTGTGATGTAGGGTTTTGATTCAAGCAAGCAATTCAAGTCAAGATCTATCAAGCATTCATTGGATTCAAGATCTACATTTAAGCTAGCCATTTCACACAAGTTTGCATACTTCATAGCAATGGTTTGGTGAGTTGTAACATTGCATGTTATTCATTCATCATTTCCCTCAATTTCATTTCATTTCAAGGTTTAATTACCAACAAGGGGTTTGACCAAGAGAAACCCCCATTTACTAACAATCAACAAGTTTTCCTCCTCTTATGTGTTTGTGATTGCATATTTAGGTTGAAGACTTGAAGATCATTTGGAGTGCAAAGTTGCAAAGTTTCAAAGTTGTATCACAAAGTTATCATCTTCACGGAAACTCGCCTACAAGTCAGATTCGCAAGATTTAGAATCTAAGATCTGAGAAGAAGGAAGTACAAACCTTGGACCTCAGGACCACATTCGGAGATTTCAAAAATTCAGAATAAGACTAAGTCACCACCTAGGGCATCTTAGTCCTCCCGAGGGTATTTTCCAAAGATTCTTTCAGATTCGGTCCAACATCTGAATATTCTATATTTGCCCCAAAAAACAGCAGCGGGACTAAGTCAACAGTAAGGGCGTCTTAGTCCTCCATAGCACTTTTTGATAGCATTTTTGCATTTCTAGAATCCTCATTGCATTTCCAAAACTTCAAGGTACACATACCCTAACTTGTTGTTTCATAATTTCATCATTTGCATCATTCATTTGCTTGCATTACTAGGTTTTGTGAGTTGAATGCGTATTTGTCTTTTCCAAGCTTTGGCTTAGTGGTGAACCCCTCAAAGCCTAAAAGAACCCTTCCTAGGTCTTCCTTGTTGAGAATTGACACACCTTTGAGGTTGATAGTCAATCCAATTAGGATTCCTAAGACCTTATTGAATGACCATAGGAGAAAGGTGGTGTTCTATGACCTAGGTTATAAAGCACCTATTTTCCCTATTGTTCATTTTGGTGAACCCGACATCTTTGAGCATTCATTTTTTGATTTAGAGTCCATTAAAATCCTAGATCTAGGTTGCATTCATTCTTGCATTGCATCTTGCATTAGTGAAATTGCATCTAGGGTTTCTCATATTTGCATTAGTGAAAGTGCATATAGGTTGCATTTTTTTTGCTTTCTTGCATCATCTTATCTCATTGAAAAACTGAAAAATGCATTGTTCATCATCCTAATTGCATTTAGAAACATTGTTATTGCATTCAAAACTGAAAAAATTGCATTTAACTTTGCATTCAATTGCTTGTCACTAGTTCATTTTTCTTGCATTCGTTTGCATAGTTTTTTGTTTGCAAACACCAAGTCCCTAAATAGGCAACTTGTGAACACTGTAGACAATCCAGAATTTGTTGTTTTTCTGACAAAAACCTCTTTTAGGACTAAAACGCCCTTCTTGGCATCTTAGTCCCTTTCAGGGTTTCTAGCTCAAAATCCTCTATCTGTTGTTTGTTGTCTGTTCAGGATTTTGGAACCTCAAAATCACACCAGTAGGACCAAGATTCCCTTACTGGTGTCTTAGTCCCTATTGACTTTGACTTTCCAATTTTCAAGATTTGAAATTTCTTTTATGTGCTTTTGTGGGTTGTCTTCAATTTTTTGTTTCAGTTTGCAAAATTGTTGTTATTCCAATTTCTTTCATTTTAAGTGTAATTGCAAGCATAGGATATTGTGTCCATTTCACTTTCTTTGGTTTATCCCTTGCATGATCAAAACTACTTAGTGTCCTACTACTAATACTATGGTTAGATGAAGTGTGAGACTCATGGCATCTCGCGATAAAACACTCGTTGTGGATCTTGGGTTATCAAGTTCTCTTACTCCTAATGTTGGTATTAGTTCACTAGGTATGGACTATACCTTTGATACCTCCTTTTCCATGCCTACCTTACCTACAAGTGCTATACCAAGAGTTCAAACAATGGTTGATCATATCCCTCAAGAAAACATAATGAAAATGCATGAAGATTTAGCCCATTTACAAGATAGTGTGAGTACTGAAAACATTTCAAACATTGTTATACATGCCATAGATATTATTCACCGCATGATGGAAAGTGATGAAAGACTGCAAGTTGTGCGTAACATAGCCCACATCTTTGGAAAACATCTTCCTTCCACCACCAATGGTGCTCAAACTTCAAACAATGTGCAAAGCCAAGGAGGAAATCAAACTCCTCCCTCTTCAACCATAACCTCAATTCCCACCTATACCAATCCTCAAGTGACCACAACAATGCAACCAACTAGCAATATCCTTCCTACCTCAAACATTTCCACTAGTGCTCCTTATACTTATGTGGCATCTAATCTTATATCTCCTCCCATAAGTAATCCATTCACTTGAACTTCCAACACATACACACCACCACCATATTCACCTCCATCTCAAACCACAATCAATGATCCTATCATTAACCACCTTTTACAAAGCCTTTCATCCATTCAACGTCAATTTTCCACCATAAATCAAAATCAAAATGGTCCACCTTCATATTATGTCAAAAGTAACCCACTATCTTTGGAGATATTAAGAACTCTGGTGCCACAAAGTATAGAGATCCCTAGATTTGAGAAATTTGGAGGAAAGTGAGATCCTACTAATCATGTTAATGCCTTTACTGCTTTGAGTAGTGACTTTATTCTTGAGGACAAAACTTTGGCTAAGTTTTTCCCACGATCCTTAAAAGACATTGCCTTGGATTGGTTTTTAGCATTACTGAATAACTCAATTCGTTCATTTAATGAACTTGTTGAAGCCTTTATTAACCATTTCCAAGTGCATATGGTTCTTGAAATGACATTAGTCGATTTGATGAGATGCAAGCAAAATGAGAGTGAAAGAGTCATTGACTTTATTTCCCATTACCAATCGTTTTACTCCCAAATCAGTGTGAAGATTCTCAATTCACACCTTCAAAAGATATTCATAGAGAATTTACAAAGTAAGATAAGAGACAAGCTTACCATGATGAAATTCCCTTTCTTCATGCACTTATGCACTGCCCTTCGAGACTATCAGAATTCTGTAGGTAGTTGTGAAGCTAAATCCACCTCTACCCGTCCTGAAAAGTTCGAACCTTAAAACCAAAACACCTACCAAACTTTCAGAAGACAAAAAAAAAGTTTCCTTCAACTAAACTCCACCTCTCAACCGACCCAACAAGTTGATACCCAAGTAGCTGCTATAAATAAGAGTAACCCTTATATCTTTGGGGATCCACAAAGGCAATTCACTCCCTTACCCGACACACTTCAAAACATCATGACTTAGCTATTAAACAAAAACATTCTTACCTTACCTCATGTTCAACCTCTTGACCCTAGCAAGTCGTTACCTCTAAGCTTTAGACACAATGCCTATTGTGTTTATCACCAACAAAAAGGACACAATACAGAACATTGCAAGCATCTTAAACATATTGTGCAAGACCTCATTGATTCCAATAATATCCAAATTGGAGGTTTGAATGACAAAGGCAATAAGTTTGTAGCTCCTCCTAACCAAAACTCACAAATCTTTACCAATCCCATGTCTAACCACAATGTTTCATTTGTTAAGGCTAGTGAAACTAAGCCCGATGTAATGAATGTCGACACAGATGATGATAACATGAGCAATAACGAACAAAATTCCATGGATGATGATGAAAAAATCATATGGATACTAATGACCAAAGTCCTATTAATACAATGATATGAGTGATTGACATCGAGTCTCGTAAACTACAAACCAAAATACCTATTGATATTACTTTCTCTTCAAAAGAAACAATCAAACATGCACCTGATGGTCCTCTTTACATAGCTGACATAATCAATAACAAGACCACTCTTGGGATTTTAATTGATCCCATCTGTGGAGAGAATGTGATCATAGAGGAACTCCTATATGTGCATGAACTCACTCAAGATAGATATGATAAACCAAAAGCATGGATTAAAACGCATGATGGTTTCATGCTATGATGGGCTCGATCACACTCCCTTTACAAGTAGGACCAAAGAAATCAAATGTATCATTCTCTATCATCTCTAATTCGGATCAATTTTGTGTGAAGCTAGGATACAAATGGCTTCGCTCCATGAATGTGGTCCCACTGTTGTCCATAAGTGCTTAAAGTTTCCAGTCGGCAATGAAATATTCACTGTGAACCCATAGTGGCTTTAGCCTTTCGTCTTCCCGTGGAAATTTTTTCTTAGATTATTTTTGGCCTAAGCCCATGGAACCTATAAGACCCCGTGAGGACTTCCTTTTCCTATCCTACCAAAAGTTCAAAGAAAAATGCATAGCCAAATTATCCCTTGAGAATTTGCCTCCACCAATGTTTGAACCTTTGCCACTTGAAGAAAATAATATTGAGCCTAAATCCTTTCCAGCAAACCAAAACCCATCCATCCAAAATCCTTTACCCATTTCCTACAAAAGACCAAGAGAAAACCAAACTAGTCCTACCGCCTCCTAAGCAAATTTATAAAGTCAAAGAGACAATGATTGAACAACCTTCCATGGTTTCTTTCGTTCTCCCCTCACAAGAAGAAAAAGAACCGATGGTTGACCAACCCACTCCTACACAAATGTAACTTGAAAACCATAATAAAAGGAACCAAAATGCTAGAGAGTGTAGGTGCATACATCGTGCTATTGCTCACAAGACAAATGAAGAAAATAACATTGAAAATCAAAATATAAACTTGACAGAATCAATAGATGATGAACCTCCTCCATTACCATAATAAATAGACCATATGTCTCCAACAAAACAAGGACCAACACCTTCTATGGATATTATCATTTTTCCTCCTATTATGGTTAACTTGGATGACGATGAAGAAACAATTAAAAATTGATGAGCAAGCACATAAAGAGTTGAATTTGTTATTTGCCTTTTCCATGAGCTTAAACGATGACAACCATGATGATCCTCCTAAATTGAGTGATGCACCACGTGTTGACCTTGGCGATTCTCCTAGTACAACACTTGATGTTGTCCCTCTCACTAGTGATCTGCATTCCGCATATATTGAACAAGACTGGGATGCGAATGACCTACTGGATGATTGACTCGCATGTACTTTACTAGTCTTTTTGCTTTCCTTTTTGTCTTTCTTTTTGTTTGATTTCATGTGTGTAATGTGATCCCCCGTGATGTTCTCTCTTTGCACATTCTTCTATGTGTACCTACATTCTTCTATATGTTGTAAGCTCTTTTTCCTTTTCATTGATCTTTACCTTTCATTTACTTTTTTGTCTTGTGTTTTCCTTTTGGGGATGACGCAAGGTGTCGAGACACCCTATGTATCTTCCATGTTGAACTAAAAGGTTTTTCTTTTTTTTCGCTCTCTTTGTGTCATTCTTCTAGTTCTATGTGTATTTGGGGAATGATGACAATTCTGAGCTCTCTAATATCATTGCAACAAAGACAGATATTGACCCTAAATACATAGATCCCTTATGTGTTCTGGGGGGCAGCCCTCTTTTCCTTTTTCGTGTTTGTCTACTTTAAAGTAATTTCTCACAACATGGAGTTTAACAATTTCTTTAAAGTGGAGGCATACATTGGCATTATTTTTGCATTATCTTTCGCATAATTTTATTTGCATTTTTCTTTTTCATGTTCCTTGATGTAATTTTCTTACTTCATGCGATGTTTTTTTTCTCTTTGTGGTGACATTGGGAGTAATGTCCTTCAAGAGCTTGATCTATCTTAGCATATTGCATTCCTCTTAGTGGTGATGTGATACACTACATCCCCTAAGTTGTGAATCTTTTATCCTTTGATTGGTCCTCTTTTGGATACATTAGGAACAATGTCCCCTAAGATTAAGACCTCACATGAACTAGAAGCAAAATCCCTTCGAACATCCCTCTTTCTTATTAAGTTGCATTTTATTTTTGTCCTTATCATAGTCATGGGGGTATGACTTTGATATGGACCTCTTAGGGCTCACCTAGTGAACAACTAGCTTCACTAACCCTTGTGAGTGTGCATTTTCTTTTTGTCCTTATCATAGTCGTGAGGGTATGACTTTAATATGGACCTCTTGGGGCTCACTTGGTGGACAACTAGCTTCACTAGCCCTTGTGAGCATGCACCTCTATTTGCATAGTAGACAACGCGTTCCACTTGTAAACCGTTTTGGGACAAACAACCTAGACCTAATCCACAATGTGTTGGACGGCCAGTTGAAGCTTGATCCGTTACATTTTTTTCCTTTTTCATTTTCCTTTTTGTTTTTCTTATCTTTGATGGTGTATGTTTGTGATCTGGTTATGGCTTCATATATCATCCACATGTGTGTTCCTTTGTGCTTATGTTGGTTTGTCATAGGATCTTGATCTTGGGGGCTCGACCACCCTCTTTATTATTGTCATCCTATCTTACATCTAGCATTCATACATTTGAACCCCTCTTGATTGTGTGGTTGGCTACTTTAGTGTGAGTTTGAAGCAAGTTAATCCTCTCACTAAAGTGGGGGCTAAATGTAGTGTAGGAAAATACATACCCTTGCATTTTCACACTTTTTTGGGCCCACCTTGCTTTATTTATCTCTATTTATGTCTTAATTGGTCCTATTTTGCATCCATAAGCCTTATAAACTATATCTTTTTTCTGGCAAATCCCGGCAAACATTAATGGATAAATGATAATTTAATGATTCTAGCTAAGTGTCCCTAATTTTTGGGTCAGGATTAAGATGCCACCTAGGGTGTCTTTTTCCCCCAAAGGTCTTGGGATCCCCTTTTCAATGGAATATTAAATGGGCCCCTTTTTGGAGTTTGTGCCCCAAGTTTTTAGGACTTGGGACTAAGACACCACCTAGGGCGTCTTAGTCCCCCTAAAGCTTTTTTGGGGTTTTAATTTCAAATTCTGATGGGATTTGGCCTCCTTTAATTAATGAATTCATATGTTGGCTTGTTGTGGTGTAATTTTGGGATGTTAAGCATGAATGGGTATAAATATAAGGTTCATTCATTCATTTCAATCCAAGTCTTTTGTGAGAGCATTCTTAATAGCATAATTGAGTTCACAAGAGCATTCAAGAGTAATTCATCAAGGATTTGGAGCCATCATCAAGATTCAAGCATCATATCAAGGATATTCTTGCATCATGTGTGTTTTTGTGTTAACATTTGTGATGTAGGGTTTTGATTCAAGCAAGCAATTCAAGGTAAGATTTATCATATTCAAGCTAGCCATTTCACACAAGTTTGCAAACTTCATAGCAAGGGTTTGGTGAGTTGTAACATTTCATGTTGTTCATTCATCATTTCCCTCCATTTCTTTTCATTTCAAGGTTTAATTACCAACAAGGGGTTTGACCAAGAGAAACCCCCATTTACTAACAATCAACAAGTTTTTCTCCTCTTGTGTGTTTGTGATTACAGATTTAGGTTGAAGACTTGAAGATCATTTGGAGTGCAAAGTTGCTTCACAAAGTTGTCATCTTTATGGAAACTCACCTACAGGTCAGATTCAGAAGATTTAGAACCTAAGATCTAAGAAGAAGGAAGTACAAACCCTGGACCTTAGGGCCACATTCAGAGATTTTAGAAATTCTAAACAGGACTAAGTCTCCACCTAGGGCATCTTAGTTATCTCGAGGGTATTTTGTAGAGATTTTTTAGATCAATTTCTGACATCCAAAGATTTCGCATTTGCCCCAAAAACAACAGTGGGACTAAGTCAACATTAAGGGTGTCTTAGTCCTCCATAACACTTTTTGACAACATTTTTCATTTCCAAAATCCTCATTACATTTCTAGAACTTCCAGGTACACATACCCTAACTTGTTGTTGCATAATTTCATCATTTTATCATTTGCATCATTCATTTAGCTTGCATTACTAGGTTTTATGAGTTGAATTCTTATTTGTCTTTTCCAAGCTTTGGCTTGGTTGTGAACCCCTCAAAGCCTAAAAGAACCCTTCCTAGGTCTTCCTTGTTGAGAATTGACTCACATTTGAGGTTGATAGTCAATCCAATTAGGATTCCTAGGACCTTATTGAATGACCATAGGAGAAAGGTGGTGTTCTATGACCTAGGTTATAAAGCACAAATTTTCCCTATTGTTCATATATGTAATGAATATATATATACATGTGTAAGTATAAACGATAACCCATGCACAAGTTGGTGCAACAACACTTGGGTACTTTTTTAAATAAGGGTCAAATGTGAGTCTTTTGTGATGTTGAGTCACTTTTGTTTGTAATAAGGTCTATTTAGACCATGTTTCATGTTTTTCGTCATGTGAGGTCAATTTGATAAAAAATAACAATTTTGTAAAAGTTGTAAAAAGTTGCTCAAGCAACTTTTGCAATTTTGGTCTTTTATGGAAGTTGAACGGTGAGGTATTTGAAAAATAGTTTGGAATGGTTTTTTTGGCATGTAGATGTTTAAATATGCCTTGGGAAGCTTGAGGAAATATACTGGAGAAGTTTTGGAGATCAAACAATATCAATATACTCTGTTTTTCTGCATTTTTAATTGAGTTTCTTGATGCTACAAAGGTTTGTATGATTTCGTACGGCCTGCACATGTGCTAAGTTGTATTGGAATTGATGGTGGACTGAGCTAAATCTATTTTTCAATTGATTTCATTCATTTTTATTGAGTTAGGAGTGAGTTAGGACCTTTTTACTACAATTAGCCAAGAAACCCTAGTTTTGAGGGTTTGATTGAAGAAAACATGGATTATAGCCCATTCCATCGGTGGAAAAATCTGATAATTGGTGGAATGGAGGTAGATAGGTTGTTCTTAATTTTTTTCATGTTTTTAGAATCAGGGGATGGAGTTAGGACCAATTTTGATGCAACCCTAGCCTAATATCACTATGTATTAGGCTTAGGAGGATAGGTAGACTTAGGGTTCAATAGATAAGTTATTCAGTGATTGTTCCAATTGATGGAAATTGCTTGAATAGACCCCATGCAACATGTTGATATTTTTGAAAAGAAGAATTGAAGTTTGAAGAGTGTAGATCCTATTGGTGCTTTGTCATTCAAGCCTAGTTGAGAGCGTAGCAGTCCAAATTGGAGGGTGTTGTTACAAAACAACCATATCTAAAAATTTGATATGTTTCTAAGGGGCACAAAGGGTATCTTGAATGGTGTTCAATTTTTGGGTTTGAAGTCTTCTTTGAAAGTTATGATGAAAAACCCCTGTTTGGAGTACTACTAGGGGAAATGAAGGATTTATGAGAAAACCACCAAGTTAGGGTTTCAAAGTTGCAAAAAAAAATAAATTATGATTGAATTGATAACCTCCACCCTACTCTACATCAAATTGGTATTAGAGCATAGGTTTTGGTCAATAGGTGGAAAAGGTTGGAGTTTGAAAGAAGCAAAGATGCCTCCTAAAAGTAATCCAACTGCTAGAGAAGTGAGAGAGTTGAAAGAAAAGCATGCCAAGGAGTTAAGACAAGTATAGGAGTCTCAAGAAGTTGTCCTAGCCAAACTTGTAGCACTTGAATCAAACCAAAGGAGATGT
The DNA here is from genome assembly GCA_007115665.2 of Sequoiadendron giganteum. Taxonomy (NCBI): domain Eukaryota; kingdom Viridiplantae; phylum Streptophyta; class Pinopsida; order Cupressales; family Cupressaceae; genus Sequoiadendron; species Sequoiadendron giganteum. The sequence goes on from CM021101.1 coordinate 266,228,208, forward strand.
GTGGTCACTAGAGACCAAAGTGAGGAGTCCAAGATGAGGAAGAGTTGGACCCTAATGAATTGAGAATGGTTAAGATGTTGAAGGTTGTCAAGGGAGACACTCCTAAGGTGGAGATGGAATTACCCATTATGGTGGGAAGATGGATAGTGAAGAGGTGTTAGGTTGGATTGATGCACTTGATAACTATTTTGAGTATAAAGAGGTAGCAGAAGACCAAAAGGTGAAATTTTCCAAAACAAAATTGAAAGGCCCTGCCTTAACTTGGTGGAATTATGTGCAGGAAGAGAGGGTGAAGAAGGGCAAGTCAAAAATCAATTCATGGGACAAAATGGTGGCTAAAATTAAGAGCCAATTTCTACCTGGTGCTTATGCAATTCAAACATTTAGAAGGTTACAAAACCTCAAACAAAAGGAGATGGATGTCATGGATTATACATAGGAGTTTCACAAGTTAAGAATTAGAGTAGGTCATGTTGAGGATGATGTGGAGAAAGTAGCAAGGTACCTAAATGGGTTGAGGTTCAAAACACAAGATGAGTTAAGTCTTACCACCCCTAGAATGGTGGAAGAATGTTTTCAATTGGTAGTCAAGGCAAAAGAAAGGTTAATGAGAAGGCAAGAGAAACAAAGTAGAGGCAGAGGAAACTTTGGAGGAAGAGGACAATCTCAAAAACCACAAGGAGAGACAAGTAGTCGTCAAGAACAGAGCTCAGAATCAAGGGGAAGTTTCAGAGGTAGGAGATCAAATAGTAGAGGCTGATTTGGTGGTCAAGGTAGAGGATCAAGTGGGTTCTCAGGAAGATGTTATCAATGCAATAAGTTTGGTCACCAAGCTTGGCAATGTCCAGATAAGCAGCCTTCTACTTCGCATGGTGGTGAAAGAAGAACTCAATTGGTGCAAGAGGAAGACAATGAGAGTGTCAACTCTCCATCTCAGCATGCTACTCCAAAAATTGGTGAATCTCTGATGCTGAGGAGAACATTAATCAAAGTTCCTATGGGGAAAGAGCCTCCACAAAGAAAATCCCTCTTTAGAACCACCTGCAAATCTAAAGGTAAGGTTTCTAAAGTTGTTGTTGATTCAGGTTCCACAGATAATTTAGTTGCTCTAAAGATGGTAGAAAAGTTTAAAATGAAGAGAATCCCATATCCCACTCCTTACAAGGTCTCCTGGTTGAATAAGGGACAACAGGTCCTAGTTAATGAGCAAACATGGGTGGAATTTAACATAGGTGGGTATAAAGACAAAATATTGTGTGACATCATCCCAATGGATGTTTGTCATATTCTTTTAGGGAGACCATGGCAGTATGATAGGAAGGCTAAACATGATGGGAAAAAGAATACCTATGCGATAGAAAAGGATGGGATCTCATTTACACTCACACCATTGCAAGATGAAGGCCTAGACAAACAAGTAAGGTCTAGTATAATGCTAGTAGGAGAAAAAGAGTTCTTGAAAACCATGAGGGAAGAGGGTGGACAAGGTTATGCCATTGTGATTAGACCAAAATCTGTCATGACAACAACAAAGGTTGATGATGTGCCTAAAGAGGTCCAAGCCTTTTTGAACAAATACAAAGACATTGTGGTAGATGAACTTCCTGACTCTTTACCACCAATAAGAGATGCGAGCCACCATATAGACTTCATATCGGAGGCAAACCTACCTAACAAAGCAACATATAAAATGACCCCAAAATAGAATGAAGAGATTAGGAAGCAAATCCAAGAGTTGCTTGACAAAGGCCTAATAAGAGTGAGTCTTAGCCTATGTGTTGTTCCTACCATTTTGGCACCAAAAAACGGAGGAGATTGGAGAATGTGCACCGACTCAAGGGAAATTAACAAGATTATCATAAGGTATAGGTTCCCCATATTGAGAATGGAATATTTGATGGATTATTTAGGAGGGGCTTGTTATTTTTCTAAGATTGACCTCAAAAGTGGCTACCACCAAATCATAATTAGAGAGGGGTATGAGTGGAAAACTGCCTTCAAAAAAAATGAGGGGTTGTATGAATGGCTTGTCGTGCCATTTGGGCTTTCAAATGCACCAAGCACCTTTATGATATTAATGAATGAAGTCCTCAAGCCTTTCATAGGTAAGTTTGTGGTTGTCTATTTGGATGAAATTCTTAGTTTTAGTAAAACTAAAGAGGAACACTTACAACATTTAGACTTGGTTTTGAAAAGGTTGAATGAAGAAAAGATGATGATAAATTTAAAGAAGTGTGAATTCATGAAGGAAGAGTTGGTTTATCTTGGCTTTGTGATCTCAAAAGGCTCTTTGAAGATGGATCCTAGTAAGGTGGAAGAAACTCTTAGTTGGCCTACTCCTACATCAGTGAGGTAAGAAGTTTCCATGGCCTAGCCAATTTTTATAGAAAAATTGTGAAGAATTTCAGTCAAATTTGTTCTCCCATTATTGACACAATAAAAGGGGATAAAAGGAAAAAGTTTATGTGGTCTGATGAGGCAGAAAAAAGTTTTCAATATCTGAAACAAAGGGTAGTACAACAACCTATCCTAGCATTGCTAGACTTTAACAAAGTTTTCACAATTGAATGTGATGCAAGTGGGTATGCAATCGGGGCAGTCTTGAGCCAAGAGGGTAGGCCTATTTCTTTTTTTAGTGAGAAGCTCAATGAGGCAAAGAAAAAGTATTCCTCTTATGACTTGGAGTTATATGCTATGGTACAATCCTTAAAGAAGTGGAGACACTATCTCCTTCCTAAAGAATTCATTGTTTTTACTGACAATCATGCTTTGTAGTTCTTAAACAACCAAGAAAAACTCAACCACAAACATGTGAAGTGGGTGGAGTACCTACAAAGCTTCACCTTTACCATCAAACACAAAAAGGGGCAGTCAAACAAGGTGGCAGATGGATTGAGTAGAAGGGCATTGTTGATCCAAGAAGTTCAGTTGCAGAGTGTTGGGATTGATGCTTTGAAAGGTATGTATGTAGAGGATGATGATTTCAAAGAAATTTATGCTTCTTGCAATCAGTTTAATGGCACTTTTCATGAAGACAATTCTAATTTCTTGATTCAAGAAGGTTTACTCTTTAAAGGGGCTCAAATTTACATTACCAAATGCTCTATGAGAGACAATTTGATTAAGGAGAAGCAATGTGGCAGCTTAGTAGGTCACTTTGGTGTGGATAAGACTTTAGAATAGGCAAGAAGGTATTATTATTAGCCCAAGATGCAAAGTGATATCAAAAAATTTGTAGAAAAGTGTGTTGTTTGTAAAAAAGCCAAGGGTTGTAGTACAAATGCAGGTCTCTATCAACCATTGCCAATCCAAAATAGACCATGGGAGTCCATCAACGTGGATTTTGTGTTGGGGTTTCCCAAAACTCAAAGAGGAATTGATAGTGTGGTTGTTGTTGTAGACCGGTTTAGCAAAATGGCACACTTTATACCATATAAGCACAAATGATGCCTCATACATTACAGGGTTGTTTTTCAAGGAGGTGGTCAAGATCCATGGATTTCCATTAACCATTGTTTCAGACGGGGATAGTAAATTTGTGGGTCACTTTTGGAGAACCCTTTGGAAGAAGTTAGGAACAAATTTGACTTTTAGCTCTGCCTATCATCCCCAAACATATGGGCAGATTGAAGTAGTCAATAGAAGTCTTAGAAATCTCCTTAGATGCTTGACTAAAGAACACTCAACACAATGGGATCTGATCCTACCCCAAGCTGAGTTTGCATATAATGATTATGTGAATAAGAGTGTTGGTAAAAGCCCATTTGAGATTGTGTATGGATTTCAGCCTAGGGGAGTGTTTGAACTCAGAGATTTGAGTGGAATGGAGAGAAGAAGTGTTGAAGGAGAAGAGTTTGCAGTGGCCATGAAAGACATACATCAGTAGGTTAGAGAGAACCTTCAAAAGAGTGTTGATAAATATAAACAACATGTAGATTTGAAAAGGAGAGAGGTTCATTTCAAAGTGGGGGACTTGGTCTTAGCTCATTTGAGGAAAGAAAGGCTACCTAAAGGGAAGTATTCAAAGCTACAGATGAAGAATATAGGGCCATGTAGGGTGGTCCACAAATTTGGAGCAAATGCCTATGAGATAGAACTCCATCCTGGAGTTTCTATCTCTCCAATTTTTAATGTTTGTGACCTATACCCTTATAAAGGGGTTGTGATTGCAGGTATAGGTGTAGGTACATCAGAGGTTCCAGATGAAGATTGGGTCAAATATTTTCCACCAAGTCAACCATTGAAGCTAGAATACATTTTGGATACTAAGGAAGCCAAGAGAACAAGGCACAAGGTGTACTATGAGTATTTGGTGATGTGGCAAGGCCTTCCTATGGAGGATGCCCCTTGGATGATAGAGGAAGACATGAAAAAACATGGCACATCAGTTCAAGATCTGCTCTCAAGTGGAACTTGAGATTTGTTTTCCCCGAGAGTATGGTGCAGGGGCACCTGGGTACTTTTGTAAATAAGGGTCAAATGTGAGTCTTTTGTGATGTTAAGTCACTTTTGTTTGTAATAAGGTCTATTTAGACCATGTTTCATATTTTTCGTCATGTGGGGTCAATTTGATAAAAATATGACAATTTTGTAAAAGTTGTAAAAAGTTGCTCAAGCAACTTTTACAATTTTGGTCTTTTGTGGAAGTTGAACAGTCAGGTATTTGAAATATAGTTTGGAATGGTTGTTTTGGCTGGTATATGTTTAAATATGCCTTGGGAAGCTCGAGGAAATATTCTGGAGATGTTTTGGAGATCAAACAATATCAATATACTCTGTTTTATGCATTTGTAATTGATTTTCTTGCTGCTATAGAGGTTTATACGATTATGTAATGCCTACACATGTGCTAAGTTGTATTGGAATTGATGGTGGATTGAGTTAACTCTCTTTTGCAATTGATTTCATTCATTTTTATTGAGTTAGGAGTGAGTTAGGGCCTTTTTATTGCAATCAACCAGGAAACCCTAGTTTTGAGGGTTTGATTGAAGAAAACATGGATTAGAGCCCATTCCATCAGTGGAAAAAATTGATAATCGGTGGAATGGAGGTAGATAGGTTGTTCTTAATGTTTTTTGTGTTTGTAGAAGCAGGGGATGGAGTTAGGGCCGCGTTTGATGCAACCCTAGCCTAATATCGCTATGTATTAGGCTTAGGAAGATAGGTAGACTTAGGATTCAGTAGATAAGTGATTAGGTGATTGTTCCAATTGATGGAAATTGCTTGTATAGACCCCATGTGACATGTTAACAATTTTGGAAAGAAGAATTGAAGTTTGGAGAGTGTAGACCCTATTGGTGCTTTGACATTCAAGCCTAATTAGGCCTAGTTGAGAGCGTAGCAGTCCAAATTGGAGGGTGTTGTCACAAAAAAACCATATCTGCAAATTTGATATGTTTCTAAGGGGCATAAAAGGTATCTTGAATGGTTTAAATTTTTCTTTGAAAGTTATGATGAAAAACCCCTATTTGGAGTACTACAAGGGGAAATGAAGGATTTGTGATAAAACCACCAAGTTAGGGTTTCAAAGTTGGAAAGCTTGTTTAATTAAGACTAAATTGATAACCTCTACCCTGATTTGCATCACAAGTACATTTTTTGCATAGGGAAATCGAGTGGACATATACCACACATATATGTATGTATATATATTCGATATATATATATAATATATATATATTATATATTATATATTATATATTACATATATATAATATATATATATAATATATATATATATATTATATATATAATATATATATATATATATTCAATATATATAATATTATATATATATCGGTCGATGAAAACATAATTATACGTATTTTGTATATATATGTTTGAGTTTGGATAATAGGTAATGTTATATGTGATATATATATATATATATATATATATATATATATATATTTGAAAGGCTTTATATGTTTTTATTATCTTATGAATATAATATTATACATATATATTATATTATATATAATATATACATATATATATATATATCATATTATATATCTCAGGTTATATATTTATATAGTGAATTGATTATTATAAATCGATTGATAGAAATCGACTAATGTATAAATCGATGGGATAAGTTGATTGTTATTTATAATATGTTCATACTATTTTGCATTAGCTGCAACTATTAAAAATATACTTTCTTTATAAAGTATGTGCAAACATTGATTAGGGAGGAGGCATATAAATAGAATAGCCTACACACAGGCTATGAAAGGACAACACTGTAAACATTTCTAAGTATTACCATGCTTGCAAATGGAATGCAACATAATAAAGGGCATGTGGGAAAAGATAGAAGACTTAGTCAAGAGTATTGAAAGTTGTTTGAAATGCATTTAAAAACTTTGACTTGGTCATAAATCTGCAAACACCAAAATCACATAAGAGGTTTATGTGGTGCCAAATTATGAATAACTGCATTACATTAGAAGTCTATTTTGTGAGCTCTGTCCAGTGACGGAAACCAAAGTAAAATGGAGAATAAGTCAAGTAGAAGCTAGCATGAATAGAGTCGACTTGTTTGATCATTCACCTTGCATATCTGAAACACATTCTTGTTGTCTTTGTATTAAGCGACCTGTTGTTCTGTTTTGCTAAGTATTAATTTTTAATGTTGCCACCCATTGAGATTATTTGTTGAGTCGATCTTAAGATTTGAGAAGTTTCATTTAGCATAGCTTACTTGTAGGCAACAAAGTCTCATATTTTTGTATAAATAAGGGAGAGGATTTCCTCATTTGGACGCACAATTCACTTGCATTATGTTGTTTTTATCTATGATATCATTGTTTTGAGCTTAGAGTTTGTTTGTGAGGAAATATGAGAGAATTATTGAGATTATTTTTGTGAGTGGGTTTGGAGAATTGTAGAAGAGTTTTGTTGCCAAGTTGCAAGTTGTTTTGTGGAGGCTAGGATTAGAAACCAACTATATCAATTGGAGCTTATACTTACAGGCATGTTGTATCTTACTCCCTTATGCTTTGTTTGACTTTGAAATATTTTTGTGATGCTTGAATGTTCTTAGATATTACTTGCCTTGATGGAACCTATCTATTAGGTTGATGCTTTTATATACCCTATATGGGATTTTATATGATGTGTTTCTATTTAGACTATACTATACGTATCTTGAAATGAGAGAAATGGATTGCAACAATATCTTGGGAGAAATACCTTGAATTTGTTAGCTTAAATGCTAGGAAACCTTGGAAATGATAAGGCTAGCAACACAACAAGAATGGTGGTTTGAAATATGTGTCGTCATTGATAGAATGTGACACCATGCGAACCATCTTGTTAATCTATTATAGAATGATCATTTGATCATTGATTTACTTGAATATTGATTGAGACCCTAGGTTGAGAATAACCTATTTGATTGGGTTGTTTATTTGGTTCTTGTTTGAAGCACATAGGTTGAGATTAACCTGCATGATCAGATTGATTGTTGATTGTTGATTTTATCCTGGGATTAGGGTTAAATAAGGATGATATTATCCTATGTGATTGAGTTGATCACTTGAATTTGGGAATTATTATTTGATTGGAACCATAGGTGGGATTACCCTACTAAGTTGGTTGTTTTATACTCTTGACATGAAGTACCTTTTGAATAGCCTTTTATTGATGAGGTTACACTCTTGAATAAGAGTCCTTTATTGTTGAGATTATACTTCTTAATGAGTCATTTATTGATTTATTTATTCTTTGATTGAGACCATTTATTGTTGGGGTCATACCTTTGAACTAAGGTCATTTATTGACAAGGATATACTTTTAAATCATTTATTGATGTGATATATTCCTAAGTAGAGTCATTTTATGATGAGTATTTATTCTATGATAAAAGGAAGCTTATGTAGTTATACTATAGATTATGAAGTTATTCGTAAGATGGAGCCATGGGAATTTCATAGGTTAATCTTGGGGTTAGGATTACCCAATGAAGGGAATAAATTATGCATATTAATTACCTATTAGATATGTCATGATAAAATTAGTATATATAGGTTGTTCCTAGGGTTAAATATTATCTAATGGAAGGAATTGCCTATGCATAGTATATGAATGGTCAAAATCCAAATCGAGCTAAGGGTAGTGTGTGAAGAGATGACACTTTTATATATAAAAATTTGACCAAATTAGTGTAAGTAGCCACTATTTACACTGTTAGTTCATTGTGATCCAGTTAGACATTCTAGTCCAGGATTGTCATACTCGTAGGTAGAAGCTACTGTATGATTAAGTTCTAATTTGTAGGACACAACACTAAGCTTAGCAAGGCTATTATTATGCGTTTATCCAACCAATCTCTTCATTGAAGGGTAGGGCCATCTTGACATATGTGGCAGATGTGTGGGTGATCGCATTAAGTCTGTGGTTGGTAGAAAAGCACTTGAGTGATGCTTCTCTTCATCAGTTGGCAACTAAGATTTTAGGGGGACTACTTTGACCATTTATTTCTATTGCTTATGAAGCTCAACTGTGCTATGTATGTATCATTGTATCCATTATGCGAAAGTTTGTAAAATGTGACATGTTATATTGAGAATGAAATTAATACTTTGGAAAGATTGTAACATTTCATTGAAATGAAATGATAAAGTTGGAATATTGTTATATCAAATGTGCACAATATCTTCTTGTTGAAAATAATTTTTTTATTGCAATGTGAATAACAACATAGTTTATTTCACTTGTAGTCAAAACATTGGAAATTATTTTGAGTAGAACAATGGGCATGTCACACTCAAGTGGATATAACTAGATCACTCTCAAATTAGTTCTCATTATAGATGTCAATAAGGAAAGGATGTCCTCTTGCCCCAACAATATTTGTGGTAGCATCAGATGCTATCTAGTATCTATTAAGAGGATCAACTTAAAGGACCAAGGCTAGAGGATTAACCTTGGCTAATGAGGAGGACCTCTTAAATATCCAATTTGCTGATGATATTGCCTTATTTGTTAATCTTGAAGAGGAAATTTTGGAAAATATAATGTAAAGATTAAATATGTTGTGCATAGCCTCTGGGGCAAAAATTTAAAAGGAAAAATCCATCATATTAAGTTGGGTAAACACCCCCCTGATTGGTTCACCAAATGCGGTTTTCAATGGGGAGGACCAGGTAAACAAGCTAGATACTTGGGTATCCCATTTTCTATTAATCCATGATTGAAACATATGTGGAATTGGATAAAAGGAAAAAATGATAAAAAGATAGATAAGTGGAATAAGCAATACCTATCCATGGCTAGGAGGTTACAAGTGTGTCAAAAAATTCTCTCATATTATATTCTTTATTATTCTTTTGTGTGGTTGTTTAATAGTTACCAGATAAATGATATCCAAAATAAAAATAGGCAATTCTTATGGTCTGATGGGAAAGGTAAAAATAAAAAGTGCAATAAAATGGGAATGTTGTTGTCTTGATAAGGGTGAAGGAGGATTAGGGTTGAAAGATTTAAAAAAATAAGGCATCCCCTTATTGTTAAATGGATATTTAAAGCCCTAAAAGGTAATGAACCATGAAAGGTTCTAATAAGGAATAACATTCAACTAGCTACCCCAAAAAATGCAAAATCATGGAAACACCTCCCCCTTTGTAATCCTTTTATTTAGAAACTTCCCTGTTACCCTAGTTGGGTCCAATGTGTTCAAAATCCTATTGAAGGCCTAGGTTTATACCTGATATTACATTGATTACATTTCACATGTTGGCCTACAACAAAGAATATTACATTTGTAAGTCAACCAAAGATAAAACAAACAATATGAAACGTGTAGAGGGCAAGACCCAAAAGACTACACACAACACCAAGAAGAGTAACACCCCTTGTGGATTCCAACACATGCTTAACTTGGTCCTAAACAATCTTCACACTTTCAAACTTCTATAAACAACATCTGCATGCTTCACAAATTCAAATTAGGTCAGCTATAAGCAAGAAAACATGTAACTTGTAGCATGTCAGCCCTCACATAATTGGTGGTATATATGAATGATAAATAATTAATTACTTCTCTTAAAAATGAGTTGGCATGACCCATACAACACCTTAAAACACTCCTTAAGCTCCACTCACACTTGAACTTGTGGCACACATCATCAACATACCTTAGTTAGTCTCAACATAAACATATCTTCACAATATGACTTGAAACAAATGTGCAGTAGTAGAAACAAGAAAGACCTTCATGTGCTTCAAACTTTAGACACTATGAGACATGTGGAGTATCCACACAAACTCATACAACTAAAATTCTCAACTTTCTATTGGCAGAAGTAAACAGACATTAAAGGCAATCACCGAACAACACAGTCTTGCACTCTGTCACTTCTAACTTCTTTGTGGAAGGAGTATTGACATTAAAATTTGGATATAACACCGTCATATCTCCATGAACTTAAATTTTGATTTGGAAGACTATATATACAAATGTGGAGATATTCAGAGCCAACCTTTATAATTTTGAGAACATTCTCATGGAATCAACATAGTCTTCAAACTGTCACTTTCAAAAAATGCCTTTCTAGTAACCCAAAAGACTTGAAACCTAGAACACACATGCCTTTCAATAGCATGAAGCTATCTTCCAAACTGTAGAAGAAAAACATCATCAACAGAGAAATGTGGAGCATTTCTCAGAGACTCTGGCAACCAAATGGCTAGACTTCAACACACTCCAATAAAATTTTGACATCATTGACAACCAAACTACAACATTCTCTCCCTTTGTAATTAATGGAAAAACCATCCTCACGCCACTTGGGTGCACAATATCTCCCCCTCAATCTCTCCCCCTTTAACATCAAGGAAAAGGGCAAAAGGACTCTCCCTTTTTACAATCTCCCTTTGAAACAACTTACAAGCTCACCCTGTCAGCAACAACCACTACCTACTCCCCTTGAGAGGAAGCCACCATCAATCAGGGAATATGGATATGACCTGAATTACTCCCCCTGGATAGATGCACCAACTATGCATCTAGAAAGAAGGAGGGGCAATTACCCCTAACTTCTATCTCAAATATTCAAATGTATCCTTTGCAAGTTCCTTTGTGAAAATGTCTGCAACTTGATCCTTTGTAGATACATTCTCCAACTTCACTTCTTTATCTGCAACCTTCTCTCTTAGAAAGTGATACTTGATTGATATGTGTTTGGCTCTAAAATGCATCACATGATTCTTTGAAATAATGATAGCACTTGTGTTATCACATAGAATAAGAATGAGCTCATCATACTTTATCTTGATATCCTTCAATGTTTGCTTCATCCACAACACTTGATTACAACAAGATGTTACATCAATATACTCTACTTTTTCTATTGATAAAGATATCAACTCTTGTTTCTACTATGCCATGAAACCAACCTCTTTCCCAAAAATAAAGCACCACCATGGGTACTCCTATCATCAACACAACTAGTTGAATTAACATTAGTGTATGCACTCGTATCAAAGTCATTACCTTTTGGATACCATAATCCATAATCTAGAGTGATCTTCAAATATTTGAAGATTCTCTTGACTGCTTTCACATGAGTTTCTTTAGGATTAGCTTGAAATATTGCAACCAAACATACTACATGCATAATATCAAGTCTTGAAGTAGTTAAGTACAAAATACTTCCAATCATAGATATATGTAGAGTTTGATCAGCCAAGAGAAACTCATCATCTTTTCTCAAATGACAACTAGTTACAATAGGAGTACTCACTAGTTTGCAGTCTTCCATACCAAACTTATTCAACACCTCTTTGACATAATTTTCTTGAGAAATAAAGATATCATCATTTAACTAAGAAATTTGAAGACCAAGAAAGAAGGATAACTCACCTATCATAAACATTTCAAATTCCTTCTACATTTCTTTAGAAACTTTCTTGCACATCCCATCATTTCCACCAAATATTATATCATCACCATATACAACAACTATCAAAATTATTTCATCCTCAATCTTGAAGTAAAGATTACTATCTACAGTACCTTTCTTGAAACCTTGTTGAAGAAAGTACTTGTCCAACCTTGCATACCAAGCCCTAGGAGCTTGTTTGAGACCATACAAGGCCTTTTTGAGTATGGACACCATGTTTAGGTTTTCTGATAACTGAAATCCATCAGGTCACTCTATGTATACTTCTTCCAAATATCCATTCAAGAAAGTTGATTTGACATCCATTTGATATAATTTAAAGTCCTTGTGGGCTGAAAAAGCAAGAAACATTCTGATTGCTTCCATTCTTGCTATCGAAGCAAAATTTTCCTCAAAATCAATTCCTTCTACCTATGAATAGCATTTACATACCATTCTTGCTTTCTTTCTTACAACTTCTCCTTCTTCATTCAATTTATTCTTGAATACCCACTTTGTTCCTATCACATTTTTATCTACATGCCTTGGAACCAGTTCCCAAGTCTGATTCTTCTCAATCTGATTCAATTCTTCTTCCATTGCTTGCACCCATCCCTCATCTTTGCTAGTATCAACAAATAATTTTGGTTCTATCTTTGGTAGTAAACAAATGTTTACTTGTTCATTTGTTTATACAAGCCTTCTCCTGTATAACACTCCTTCATTCTTATCTCCAATAATGTGATCCTTTGAATGATTCCTTTGAACAAACTTGGTAGAAGTCTTACTATGCTTTTCTACTATTTCTTCTTTCTCTTCAACTTCTTCTTCTTCTCCTTTTGAGAAGGGAGGTGCACCAAATCTGCAGTCCTCAATTTCACACATATTCTAATGTAAATCTTCATCAACCTTAACATTTGTACTTTCCACTATCTTTCCCAGTCTTTTGTTGTAGCACCTGTATGCTTTACTTTGAGATGAATATCCAGGAAAAATACCTTCATCAGCTCTTGAATCAAATTTCCCCAAAACATCTCGATCTCCTCTAATGTAACATTTCCTTCCAAAGACTCTAAAATAAGTGAGAGTTGCAGGTTTTCCATACGATTACTCATAAGGAGTCTTAGTGTTGTTAAGCCTCAATAAACCTCTTTTGAGAATATAGACTGCAGTATGAACTACTTATTTCCAATAAACATCGGGCAGATTTGCTTCCATCAACATGGTCCTTTCCATTTCTTGAACAGTCCTATTCTTTCTTTCCACTACCCCATTTTTTCAAGGAGTTCTAGCAACAGATAGATGCCTCCTTATTCCATATTCTTCACAAAAATCATTAAACTCATTTGATGTGAACTCATCTCCTCTATCAGACCTCAAACACTTGATTTTGGCATTTAATTCATTCTCAACCATTGATTTGAAAATTTTGAATCTATTAAAATATTTAGATTTGTCTTTCAAGAATGTAACCCATGCCATCCTAGAGAAATCATCAATAAAAAGAATGAAATACCTTTCCCCTTTTAGACTTTTTATTCTATTAGGTCCACACAAATCAGTATGTATCAGCTCCAATGGTCTAGAGGAAGAATACTCTTTGGACTTGAAACTTATCCTTGTCTATTTTCCAAATTGATATTCCTTGCACAAGGTACTTACAAGCTTTATTATCTTAGGCATATCTCTTACTGCATGTGATGAGCCAATGTTCACAAGATTGTCAAAGTTGGTGTGTCCCATTCTCCTATGCCAAAGCCAAAATTCACTTACTTATCCCAGAAGACAACTTCTCCCACTGACATCCCTTAGACTGTATATGTCACCATTAGTCTTGGATCCTTCTGCAACTAATTTTCTAGACTTTCCTTTTCTGATATCACATCCTTTCATTGAATATGAGATTGTATTTGTTTCTGCACATCTGACTCACAATAAGAAGATTGTGCTTGATACCTTTAACATAAAGAACAAGCTTGATTATACCTCCATTCCGCTTCACAAGCTTGATTAAAATTTCTCTTATCCCCTATCATGTGGTTGGAACAACCACTTTCAATCACCCACGAGTTTACCTCATCTCTTGCATGAAAATAAGTACATACAACACTTGAATCTTTAGTTCCATCTTCAATCTTCTTAGCAACCAAAAACATGATTTCATCTTCATTATCCAAACCACTAGAATCATCAACCTTTGAAGAGAAGGAATCTTCCTTAGAGTAGAGACTTTTTTTAACTTATTTCTTCTAGGATCTTTGTTCTTCTTTTCAGAATCTTTTATGGGACATTTAGAAGAAAAATGACCAACCTCTCCACACTTAAAACATTTGAAAGGTAGCTTACCTTTGTACTTTTCGGTACCCCTCTTCAACTTCCTTGCAAATTTTGCCTCTTCTTCATCAATGCCACTACTCTAATCACTTGATTCATATTTCTCCTTCTTACTGGCTTTGAAAGTTGCTTTCTTCTTTGGTGTTTCTTTGCCAAACTCTCTCATTTCATAGGTAGTGAGGGCACCATATAGTTCATCCATTGAAAATTTATCTAAATCTCTAGCTTCCTTAATAGAAGATACTTTAGGATTATAAGATTTAGGAAGAGATCTCAGTACCTTTTTAACCACTACAGTTCTTCTAGTTCTTCACCAAGTCCTCTGACTACATTGACCACTTCATCTACCTTGAAGAAAATATCTTGGAATATCTTCATTCTATGACATTTTTAGGTTCTCAAACTTGCCTCTGTAGATCTACAACTTGGCTTTCTTTACTTTCATGTATCCTTCATAGATGTCACCAAGCTTATCCCATACCTCCTTTGTTGACTTGCAATGCATTATGTTTACAAGATCAAAATATACTAACCCACTCAAGATAGCATTCTTAGCCTTTCCATTGTTCTCATAGGTCCTAATCTCTATCAAATTAGTTGGAGGAGTAAAAAAATAGTATAACCATCCTTGACTGATAGCCAAACACAAAACCCTAAAGAGGTTAGATAGGTTTCCATCTTGAATTGTTGGAAAGTAAAATTTGTTCCATTAAACATAGGCACCTTGTGAGATCCTTCTTGTGCCATCTCGGATCTTCCTCAAGCTATTAGACTTATTCTAAGGAACCAAGCTCTGATACCAAATTTTTAACACATTAGAATACTGAGAGGGGGGTGAATCACTATACTTGAAATTTTAAACCCTCTAGAAAAAACAAATGCTTTAAACTCTACTACGTAAATAGGAACATGAAAGATGATGACAATGCACAACACAACACAACACCAAATATACGTGGAAAATAACACAGTGAGAAAAGTTGTTAAGAGCTATTGTCCTAATCTAGACTCACAATATGAACAAAATTTACAACTTTTTTTTAGCGATACAACCCAAGGAGGCTACAACTCCCTGAATACTGGTTTTAGGGTCACTCCCAAGGAAGCTACAACTCCCTGATCTGAGCACACACTCAATATTGATTATAGAATGACAATCCTTCCACTATCTAAAATAGATAATTAAGCTCAATCCTTTTGATGATTGCAATTTTGCTTTGTCATTTCTCCAAATGTCTTCTCAACTACCTACTAGCTCATTGATTTCAACAATCAAGAAGGTTTGCCTTTGGCTCACTACTTCCAACAAACAATTAAGCTCCTTCTTCACTTCCCTTCTGTCACAAAAATATGTTCAAGATGAAACATGATAGGATCTGCCACAAATGCTCTTTCTCTTGCAGTCACTTACACAATTATCATCATTTTGCACACCTTCTATGACCCTAGATCATCTAGATTTAAAATTTATACATGATATTACATTGATTACATTTCACATGTCAGCCTACAACAAAGAATATTACATCTATAAGTCGGCCAAAGATAAAACAAACAATATGAAACGTGTAGAGGGTAAGACCCAAAAGACTACACACAACACTAGGAAGAGGAACATTCCTTGCGGATTCCAACACATGCTTAATTTAGTCCTAATCAATCTTCACACCTTCAAACTTCTATGAACATCTACACACTTCACAAATTCAAATTAGGTCAACCATAAGAAAGAAAACATGTAACTTGTAGTATGTCGGCCCTCACATCATTAGTAGTACACATTAATGCCAAATAATTACTTGCATCTCTTTCAAATGAGTCAACATGACCCATACAACACCTTAAAACACTCCTTAAGATTAAATCACACTTGAACTTATGGCACACATCATCAACATACCTTAGTTGACCTTAGCAGAAACATATCTTCACAACATTACTTGAAACAACTGTATGGTACTGGAAACAAAAAATATCTTTATGCGTTTCAAACCTTAGACACAATGAGACACATGGAGTGTCCACAAAAACCCATACAACTAAAATTCTCAACTTTTTTGTTGGTGCAAGTAGAAATACATTAAATCTAGTCATCAGACAACACAATCCTGCACTCTGTCACTTCTAACTTTCTTTGTGGAAGGATTACTGACATGAAACTTTGGATATAACACCTTCATATCTCCATGAACTTAACTTCTGAACTGCAAGACTATATCTGAAAATGTAGAGATATGTAGAGCCAACCTTTACAACTCTAAGAACATCCTCATAGAATCAAAAGTCTTAAAACTATTACTTTCAAAAAACACCCTTTCGATAACCCAAAATATTGGCAACATGAGCATGATAGCGTATGGTGTTGTCATTGATGGCAACCCATTGTAGAAATGTAGAAGTGTTGGTCTGGAGAAGACTAAATATTTTGGAGAATTGGATAAGTTCCAGTGTGCATATGCAATGTTTAGAGGAACAATTTTGTGGTCCGCATTGCTCCACTATGCAAAATCTTGTCATATAGTTCTAAGGTAATAATGATATGTATTAAAGGAGTTTATTTCCAAATATTCAAGGTTGTATGTCTTCCATAGTTGAAGATGTTATTGACAGAGTATTAGCTAAGTTATGGTAGAGTTATTGGTACAGAGTACATGTTGGAATGCTCCACATTCCACCACATATGAATATTATGCTATGCAGTTTTGAGGAAATGTTGGAAGGTGTTATATGTGTGTGCAATCCAAGTGGTAAGTGTTTTGGTGGTCCCCATTTCGAGTTATGAATGAATAGCTGGTTCATTTATTGTTGCTTCACTAGTTTTGTTATGTTGTGTCGACCTAAGGGTTTTGGGGTCATGCAGAGTTGAAGTGTGTATGGAGAAAAATCATGGGAGTGATTATAGGATGTTGACCTATTTTGGTGTTGTACACATTTTGGTTTCTTTTGCAAGGCATGTGTGTTGGAGTTTTGATTCGACAGGTTAAGCAGTGCATATTTCATCTAATATGGTTGACCTAATTGATGATTGTTTGCAATAGATGTGTGTATACAAGGTTAATTCAATGTGTGAAGATGACATGAGATGTGTGAGATATAGTGTGAAGCGCGAAGTGTGATAGTAGTGAAGTATGAAGTGTGTTAAGTCAATTTTATGTGCTTAATTGGAACTATAATTTCAACATGTTGCAAATGCATTGTTAATAGTTCATCTCTAGTAGTGAGCCACCCTTTCTTCTATCTTTTTCTATTCTAGGTAGTGATCCCTTAGCAGTGAGCCACCAATAGTGAGTGCTTAGGAGTGAGCCATTCTTTCTTTCTAGACAATGAGTCCACCGTTATGTAATCTCTATTGTAACTTATAATAATATATTGTGAGCTAATCCTCACCATTGTTTTTCCCTTTCAAGGGTTTTCCATGTAAATCTGGTGTTCTTATGTTTATTGATGTAATGCATGCTTTAATTGTTCATTTCCATTACTACTAGTTTAATGTGATTCTTTGAATCCATGTTTGATTTGATGAAGTTAATGAATTTCAATGAATATTGATTAAACCCCCCCTCTTAGTATTTTGGGTTTTCAACAATTGGTATCAGAGCTTGGTTCCTTCAATTGGCTTGATCATTGAGGTAGATCTTGGAGGTTGAAAACATGGCTACAAGAAAGTAGCCTATTCGTCCCGAAGAGATTATCCCTGAAGGGTTTACTGAAGAAGGCTA
The DNA here is from genome assembly GCA_007115665.2 of Sequoiadendron giganteum. Taxonomy (NCBI): domain Eukaryota; kingdom Viridiplantae; phylum Streptophyta; class Pinopsida; order Cupressales; family Cupressaceae; genus Sequoiadendron; species Sequoiadendron giganteum. The sequence continues at coordinate 266,246,149 of CM021101.1, forward strand.
TGAAGTTGATATGGAAGAACTCAAATCAACCCTTGATGATATGGATAAAGCACAATGTGAGAATAGAGATCTGAAAGAGAATATTAAGGATGTAGATGAGTGTATCAAGAAGTTGAGGGAATGACTCAATAAAGTTAAAGAAATATTCAAGGAAACAAATGAGCAACTCAAACAATCAAATAAGACAATCATACATCTGAAAGTGAAAGTTGAAGAAGGAAAAAGAGTTGAAGACTGCTTGAATACCAAATTGAAAGAAAAATACGAAGAATGTTCAAAGCTCGAACAAGAGATTGTGGCTTTGAGGATAGATCTGGAGAAAGAAAAGATTCAAGAGGACAAATTCAAGAAGAGCTCCACCTTGCTTGATGAAATGATTGCTAGTCAAAAAGCTTCTAAGGACAAAGAAGGTTTAGGATTAGAAAAAGGAGAAAGTTCAAAGGAAAATTAGACTTCAAACAATGTTGAAAAGAAGAATGATGAACAAAGGAAGAATGGAGATATGAAGAGAAATATTAGACAGGTCTAAAACTAGAAGAAATATTTCAAAAGGCATCCTATCAGACAACTGGTTGCACAAAGGTATTCATCTTTTAATGGTTATTGTTATTCTTGCAATAAATTTGGACATAGAGCAGTAGAGTGCAGAAGAAGAATGAATCAAAATGTTTAAGCACTTTCTGGCTAGTGTTATGCATACAATACATTTGGTCATAAAGCTAGTGAATGTAGAAGTCAGATGGTGAATGGTTACAATAATGGTATGATGTTCCAATCATTCAGTGGTTATTGTTATACATGTAATGGATTTGGGCATAAGGATTTGGGATACATATCTAGAATGGCCAGAAGTAAGTTTGTTCAACAAAAAGGTGTCATATGTCATAAATGCAATAAGCTAGGACACATAACTAAGTTTTGTAGAAGCAAGAATGTGAAATCCTTTGTTTCACATAAGAAGGTTGATCCAGTGAAGAAGATTGATCTATTGGAGATGAAGAAGGAAATGAACAAGATCTAGAAGAAAAGGGAAGAGAATGAGGTAAAGAGTGAGTTTGTACCGACTCCTGGTGTAGATGTTTCCTCCAGAAACTAGATAAAGAGCATTGTCTCAGAGGGAGTTTTAACATAAAACCTTCCAGCCCCTGCCAAAGATATGATGTTGATATCTTCAACATATTGGTTCATATGTAGATTAATATGGTTGATCTATTGGTGGTATCTCTAATGTGAAATATCTTGTTGCAGATATCTACAAAGTGATTGAAGGTATAGTGTAGAAAATTGTAATCCTTTCTATGTGAATGTACAATTTCACACTTAATTTGGACCTATTTTAGCGACCTCAATTTTATGCATTTTATCCTTATAAATAGGCCCCTAAACCCCTTTATTATGCATCCCAAGCCCTAATTTAAATATTTTTCTAAACTACAAAAGACATTGAACAAATGTATTTAATCAAATTAATGCCCCAAAATTAATGGATCTTGATTATTTAGGTCATGACCCATTCGCCCTTTAGGATCCCAAATTTAAATTTTAAACATGTTTTTGGCGGCATTTAAAGGCCCTAAATTCAAGTTTTAAGTGTCGGCCTTTGAGATTTAATAATTGGGAAATTAGAAAGGAAGCCTATAAAGCTTAGTCTTTTCACCAATTTACACTAGGTTGAGAAAGAGATCAAGAAGTTATTCACAATATTTGCATTCAATATCAAGGAGAACATTCAAGCAAACAAAGTTGAAGTCTTGGAGCAACATTTTCAATTGTTTTTGTAGGTCTTCAAGGTCATTTTGTGAAGATTGATCAAGCATTGTTCATGATTGGAGATTTATGCTTATGGTGGATCATGATGGATTCTAGGTTTTGGGACATGAAACTAGCCATTTCCCTTGATCCAATGATTTGTTTCTTATTGATCACATCTTCTATCTTCATTCTACTAGCTGTCTAAAGCAAGGTATAATAAAAAATTTGATCTATTAGGGGATTTGAATTCTCCTAACTAGGTCTTGTGTTCATCATTCAAGTTCATTTAGGGTCTTATTCTAACACACTTGAGTATGATTTCTTCACATGTTAGCTCTTAGAAATCTTAGACACACTTAAGATTAGGGTTCACACACATTTTTAGATTCCAGACTTGTATTTTTAGCAAGGTTTAATTACAAAACTTGGGGTTTGACCAAGGTAAACCCCCATACAAACAAACCAATCTTTTCAATTTTTGATGTAGGTACAAACCCAAAAGTGGGAGTTGAAAGGTACAAGATGGAAGATGCCTACAAAGACCCATTTTCCCTTAGGTAAATGAGTCCTAGAGGACACTCAACAACAACATTTTGATGAAAGGTGCAAAAATACTTAACCTCCTCGGATCTTTCTAAAAGTTGTAGGTTCCATTAGATTAAGGTTTAATATTTTGATTTCATTTGTTACTTTTCATTTTTTGGTTTATTTACTATTTTTAGTCTTTCTCCCAAAATTGTTGTTTCAACAGATCTACCCCATCCTAGATCATAAGGAAAACAACAAGATCTCCTTCAAAGTTGACTCACCTAATGGCTGAAAGTCAACCTTGGCTTAAGTAATCTCTTTTTCCTAATGAGATAGAGGGAAATAGGTGCATTATACCCCATTTTTCCCTTTCTATTTATAGTAAATTATTGGTGAACCCCCATTTTTATAGAAAGCACCCCATTTCCCACCATTTCATTTTGGTGAACCTAACATTCTTGCACTATATTTTTTTTTATTTGGAGTCCATTCAAACCCTAGATCTAGAATTTGAATTACTTTGCATTGCATTGCATTAATTTGCATCTCATTAAGGGTTATTAGCTTGCATTAGTTTGTATTTCATTTAAAGTTTTTGGTTTACATTTTGCATTCTTTAAAATTTGAAAAATTTGAAAATTTGCATTAATTTTGCATATTATTTACATGTTAGTGTATGTTCAATCATTCATATTAAAAAAATGAGTCAAAATTGCATTTCAGAAAGTGTCATATTGTTCATCATTTGACATACATTGCACTTGCATTTAAACATCAAATTTTGGAAAAATCAATCACTGAAAGTACAGTTTGCCACCAAAAATAGGAAACCCTAGCTGTAGGCTTCATACTCAAATTTGAATTTTTAAAACCCCTGTGTTGGGACCCATTCGCCCTAGGGTGAATCTATCCTTGTACAAGTGGCTCACCAAATTTTAGGGAGCATTTTTAAGTCTACTTCTACATTATGTTTTAATTGTTACATCTGCATTTTAAAAATTTGGAACTATCTGATTTGAATATTGGAAAAGTTGTCCTTTTAGTGCAAAATTGGGAAAATTGAAAAAGTCATTTTATGTTTCAATATTAGATTATTGCAGATATATGGGTGTTTATTTCATCATTGCATTGCATTAGACAAATTATTTTTCAAATTGCAAACATTAGAAACCATCAACCATAAAAACATTAAACAAGAAACTAAACATTAAATGGTAAACATTGGAGAAAGAATAGTTATTTGACAATGTCATATCTCTTTCTACAAGTTAACATATCCCTCAAGCCCTTTATTAGTGATGAATTTGACATGTTAGATGAAGCCCTTGAGGATGTCATCTCACAAGGATCATCCACTAAGGCTTGTTATGACAAACCAAAACCAAGAGAAATTAATGCAATCACACCTCAACTTACCATTTACCCACCCTCACATCAACAAACACAAGTTCAAATGCAACCTATGCTTATCATAGGATTGCCTAAAAACAAACCATTACCTAAAGGAAACATTTTGAATTATGCAAGGCAACTCACTAGTAATAATGTTTCGTAGCAACCAAGTGTTGTTTGGTGTTTCTACACAAAAACAACTCAGACAAAATAAAAGTTATCCTATCTTCACCGTTGGATAGGATAACCTTGGTGTTTCTACACAACAACAACTCAAACAGAATAAAAGTTATCCTATGCTTCAAATACTGCCCATTGACAGGCAGTGGGATATCTCCTCCAGTGAGGGTTTTCAAACGAAAGGCATTATCTCCCAGAATCTCTACAATTTGATAAGGGCCAAGCCAAAGTTTGTCAAATTTTATATGCTCCCCCTTTTTGTCATGGGCTATATCCCAATAAAGAACCAAGTCAGAGATTCTAAAATATTTCACCTTGGCTCTCTTATCAAACCATCTTTTCACTATACCCTAATGTTTGGCAATGTTTTCTAAGGCTTCATCTCTTCTCTCTTCAAGGTGTAACAATTCAGTTAAGTAGGCTTCACGCTTATCCTCTCCATCATAATATTCATTGATGAATTGTGGGGTAGGGATTTTGAGCTGGATGGGAAAGACAGGTTCCAAGCCATATACTAAGTGATAAGGAGAGGTTCCTAAGCATGCTTTTTTTCTAATGCGGTCTGCCCAAAGAGCAAATTTGAGCTGGGTATGCCAATCCTTGGGATTCTTTTCTAGTAGTTTTTGGATGATTGTCAACAGGTTTTTATTGGAAGACTCAACCAAACCATTCCCCTGTGGGTAGTAATTGGGGCAAATTTTATGGCAATTCCATGATCATAAGCCAATCCTATTGTTTGGTGTTTCTGCACAGCAACAACTCAAACAAAATAAAAGTTATCCTATCTCTCTTGAAAGGTTGATCTCTATGAACAAAGAGATAACCCCAAGGTCTCACGGCTATCAGGTCATGACAATGTAGTAGAACAAACTCAGTGATAAAATGTGAAAATGCTGGTAATCACAAGGGGTCTTACGTACAAATCTTGAAAGCTCTAAACTCATCAGATTTTAAGGTATGGCGATGTTTTAATTTCTAGTTCTAACCATATAATAAAAGAAACAATAAAAGATGAGGGTTTTAGAAGTCCTAATATTAACGTGCTACTTCTAAGATTAACCATGCAAATGACGAAATACTTGGAATGGACCAATCCCTTAAACTAATTTATGTTCAACCTAGGCTATACCTACAATCTTGCAGAAAACAATGCAATCGTCTAAGGTGTTAAAGATTTTCAGGCTATAGGCATTCATCCAATAAGACCGAATGAATATCTATAGTTGAACTAAGCACATGAATATCAGGTACAAGTTGACCTTGCACAAAATTCCCATAATCAAGAAGTTGCCCAAAGTATGAACAAGGGATTGCTACAACACTCCAAGCATTAAATCACAAGCATTACTAATTAACCTTAAGATGTATTCAAACATTTCCAAGCGATTTGAAAGATAGAACAAGAACCATGCAAGATTATTCAATGCAAGAGAAGGCACCAGTCATAACACAATGTCTGCACTTTGTATTAAATCATCATATTTACAACAATTCCAGTCTATTACAACACTTGCTTGAAATGTAAAACTAACTTTTTTAATCTTCTAACATGCTACTCTATTGCTAAATCTACTAATTCCAAGTCTTCTGACTTAGTCTTCCAATCTGAACCGAACCTTTACAAATGAGGCAGAGTACCATACTTATAGAACATGCCTGCGTGAACTAGAGCTATGGTTACAAACAAGCTCGACCACCAACCAAATCGGCCCCGACAACCAACAATAACTCATTGTCCAGCATTGAATGCAACAAGATCCCCCTCAGATCAATCTAAGATTGCACAAAGTCAGGGCAAAGCGCCTCAAGCCATGCCCACCATCATTGTTCCACCTACATGAATGGCAACGTGTGCGAAACACCAAGAAGAACATGAGCCACCGATCAGATCCGAGTTGGGCAAACAAAAGACTCAGATTGAGCCATACCAAGTTGATTCCACCATGTCATGTCTGCTTGCCATTAATGGCCACCAACCAAATCGACCTTGTGTGTGAGGATGGGTTTCGTCGGATAGCAGCCGCAAAGTGCACTTGACTGCACCTGTAGATCTCGCCAAATCTTCAAAGTATACCCAACAACCCCAACTCGATCCAACCTACATTCAAATGAGCCACCATTAATGCTCAATACATCATCAAAATCCAAGCAGGTCCATTAGAGTTCCCAAGGCAAGAAAATCACGCAAAAACCCAAGCGGAAGCGGAACCAAAAATAGGCGGAGGTGGAGACAAAACAGGAACATGAGCGGAGAGGAAAATAGGTGGAGGCGGGAACAGAACCAACCCCGATAGAAGCAGAGGCAAAACGGGAACGAGAACTGAACCGTGAACTTCGTGAAAGTTCAGAGTTAAGTTTCATCCCGATCCCAATTCTAGCGAAAGAAAGGAAGACCAAATTGGACACAATGGAAAGAAGCCAACCCAAAGGCGAAACACAGTGAGCCAACAAAGACACGGGAAGCAGAGCTAGAATGGGAACAAAAATCGAACCATGAAATTTTCCAAAGTTCAAAGTTAAGTTCCATCCCGGTTTCGCTTCCGACAAATGAAGGAAAAAGCAAAGCAAAGAAAACCTAAGGGAGGAAAACCAACCCGAAGGCTGAAGACAAACAAAACAACGGGAAAAACTAGAATGCGAGAGACAGAGGTAGAGGCAGAACGGGAATGGGAACCGAACTGTGAACTTCATGAAAGTTCAGAGTTAAGTTCCATCCCGATCCCACCTTCGACAAAACAAAAGAAAAGGCAAATCAAGGAAATCGTAAGGGAGGAAAGTGACCCTTAGGATAAAATAAACAAAACGAAGAAGAAAGAAAAAGAGCGGGAAGTGGAGCCAAAATGGGAATGGGAACATAACTGAGAACTTAGCCAAAGTTCAAAGTTAAGTCCCATCTCGGTTCTGCCTCCGGTAGAACAAAAGGAAAACCAACCCAAGCAAACCGAAGCAAACCAAAACTGGAGCAGTAGAAAAGCAAAGGAAAACCAAAAGAAGCACAAACCAAAAGCAACAAGCAAGCAAGGAAAAAAACAAAACAACAGAAAGGAAATATAATCTACTTATGTACAAGGACAGAGCTGAGAACAACTCAAGACTAAAAATAATGCTTCAAGTACTGCCCATTGATAGGCAGTGGGATATCTCCTCCAATGAGGGTTTTCAAATGAAAAACATTATCTCCCAGAATCTCTACAATCTGATAAGGGCCAAGCCAAAGTTTGTCAAATTTTCTATGCTCCCCCTTTTTTTCATGGGCTCTATCCCAATAAAGAATCAATTCAGAGATTCTAAAAGCTTTCACCTTGTCTCTCTTATCAAACCATATTTTCACTATACCCTGATGTTTGGAAAAGTTTTCTAGGGCTTCATCTCTTCTCTCTTCAAGGTGTAACAATTCAGTTAAGCAAGCTTCAAGCTTATCCTCTCCATCATAATATTCATTAATGAATTGTAGGGTAGAGATCTTCAACTAGATGGGAAAGACAAGTTCCAAGCCATATACTAAGTGATAAGGAGAGGTTCCTAAGGATGTTTTATGTCTAGTGCGGTCTGCCCAAAGAGAAAATTTGAGCTGGGTATGCCAATCCTTGGGATTCTTTTCTAGTAGTTTCCGAATGACTCTCAATAGATTTTTATTGGAAGACTCAACTAAACCATTCCCCTATGGTTAGTAATTAGATGCAAATTTTATAGAAATTCCATGATCATAAGCCAATCTTGTTGTTTGGTGTTTCTGCACAGCAACAACTCAAACATAATAAAAGTTATCCTATCTCTCTTGAAAGGTTGGTCTCTATGAACAAAGAGATAACCCCAAGGTCTCACGAGTGTCAGGTCATGACAATGCAATAAAAAAAACTCAATGATAAAATGTGAAAATTCTAGTAATCACAAGGGCTCGTACGCACAAATGTTGAAAGCTCTAAACTCATCAGATTTTAAGGTATGGTGATGCTTTCATTTCTAGTTCTAACCATATAATAAAAGAAACAACAAAAGATGAGGGTTTCAGAAGTCCTAATGTTAACACTACTTCTAAGATTAACCATGCAAATGACAAAATACTTGGAATGGACCAATCCCTTAATCTAATTTATGTTCGACCCAAGCTATACCTGCAATCTTGCAGAAAACTGTGCAATCTTCTAAGGTGTAAAATATTTTTAGGCTGTAGGCATTCATCCAATAAGATCGAATGAATATCTATAGTTGAACTAAGCACATGAATATCAGGTACAAGTCGACCTTGCACAACATTCCCATGATAAAATGTTTCCCAAAGTATGAACCAGGGGTTGCTAAAACACTCCAAGCATTAAATCACAAGCATTACTAATTAACCTTAAGATGTATTCAAACATTTCCAAGTGGTTTGAAAGTTAGAACAAGAACCATGCAAGATTATTCAATGCAAGAGAAGGCACTAGTCATAACACAATGTCTGCACTTTGTATTAAATCATCACATTTGCACCAATTCCAGTCTATTGTAGCACTTGCTTGAAATGTAAAACTAACTTTTTTAATCTTCTAACATGCTACTCTACTACTAAATCTACTAATTACAAGTCTTCTGACTTAGTCTTCCAATCCAAACCGAACCTTTACAAATAAGGCAGAGTGCCATACTTATAGAACATTTCTGCGTGAACCAGAGCTAGGGTTACAAACAAGCTTGGCCACCAACCAAATCAGCCCCAACAGCCAGCAATATCTCACCGTCTAGTAGTGAATGTAACAAGAGCCCCCTCAGATTGATCTAGGATCGCACAAAGTCAGGAAAAAGCACCTCGATCCACGCCTACCATCAATGCTCCACCCGCGCGAATGGCAACTCGCATGAATCACCAGGAGGAATATGAGCCATTGATCATATACGAGCTAGGCAAACAAATGACTTAGATCAAGCCATACCAGGTTGAGTTCACCGTGTCATGTTTTCCCGCCATTAATGGCCACCAACCAAATTGACCTTGTGTGTGGGGATGGTTTTCATCGGACAACAGTCACAAAGTGCACTTGACTGCACCCATAGATCTCGCCAAATCTTCAAAGTATACCCAACAACCCCAGATCAATCCAACCTGCATTTAAATGGGCCACCATTAATGCTCAATAACCCAGGCAGAAGAGGAACCAAAAACAGGCAGAGGCAGAGATGAAACAGGAACATGAACGGAGAGGAAAACAGGTGGAGGCGAGAATGGAACCAACCCCGACAGCAGTGGAGGTGGAACAGGAATGGGAACCGAACCGTGAACTTTGTAAAATTTCAAAGTTAAGTTCCATCCCGGTCTCGGTTCCAATGATAGAAAGGAAGACCGAAGCAGACCCAAGGGAAAGAAGCCAAACCAAAGGTAAAACACAGCGAGACAACAAAGACATGGGAAGTGGAGCTGGAATGGGAACGAAAACCAAACCATGAACTTTTCCAAAGTTCAAAGTTAAGTTCCACCTCTGACAAATGAAGGAAAAAGCGAAGCGAAGAAAACCTAAGGGAGGAAAACCAACCCGAAGGCCGAAGACAAACAAAACAACGGGAAAAAAAAGAACGCGGGAGGCGGAGGTGGAACGGGAATAGGAACCGAACTGTGAACTTCATGAAAGTTCAAAGTTAAGTTCCATCCCAGTCCCGCTTTTGACAAAATGAAAGAAAAGGAAAACCGAGGAAAACCTAAGGGAGGAAAGCGACCCTTAGGACAAATCAAACAAAACGAAGAAGAAAGCAAAAGAGCGGGAAGTGGAGCCAGAATGGGAACGGGAATAGAACCGAGAACTTAGCCAAAGTTCAAAGTTAAGTCACATCCTAGTTTCTCCTTCGACAGAACAAAAGGAACAAGGCAAACAAAGGAAAAGCTAAGGGAGAAAACCAACCCTTAGGACCCAAACAAAAACACCAAGGGAGAAAACAAAAGGGAAAAGAAGACCACCCTAGAGAGGACATCCAAACAACTCCAAAACCATCAGGAACTCAACACAAAGGCACCCACAACCAAGGCAAGCACCAAAGACCAAAACCCCAAGATTTTCAAAGATAAGCACAAAAGAGGGGGAAAGCCACAAAAATGGGCCAAAAGGGTAGGCCAAGAGAAGGTCCCGACTTTCAGTGGGGCATGTGTGCAAAACTGCACAACAAATGGCGACTCCATTAGGTAATTGCTCCAGAGCATTTCGATGAAAAATTGGCATCATGAACTTAGAATCCCTAGTTTCAATCCAAGCATCGGGCTACAAATAGACAAGGTTTCATAAATCACTAACAAGCAAACCTTTCCTGTACCAGGGTCAAATTGTGTTCATATGCATTCATTTCCCCTTTCCTAAGTTGCAAAAAAGACCAAACTCAGTCTGACAGGGCTACATAAGGATTCTAACTCCAAAAGCAACCAAGATAGACCCTCACTGCAAGTTAGGCATCCATAGCCCCGGTGAGGTTATCATTGTGACCCTCCCTAGCATAGCTCTACTGCCAGCCAGACGTCCATAGCCCTGGTAGAGATACTAGGATACCCTTGAAAAGGTGAACATTTTTTATTTTCAATATTTTCTTTTCTTTTCTTTTGATATTCTCTTTTGAGATTTTCTTTTAAAGCTTTACTTTTCACCTTGCAGGCAACAAAGCCGACACTCAAGGATGAGAACCATAGCGACACTGGAGCAGAATTTAAGATTTTTCACCTTGCCAGACCTCCTAAAGACCATATGCAACCTTCAAATTCTTAAGGTTTGTGTGAAGATATAAGACCCAAATGCATTCCAAAATTTAACTTAGTCAAGTGACACCAATTCCCAGCCCATGCAACATCAGATGAAGGAAATATACCAGTTTGAATGACTCTGGAAAGATGATAAGAGTTTGCAAAAGAAATCCCAGAGCAGCCCTAGACAAACAACCAATTGTACAGATGCAACAAGCCTAGAGGAAAGTAGGACAGCTCCACAAAGCAAAGTAGCGGGGAAAACCAACCCAAGCAGACCGAAGCAAACCAAAATCGAAGCAGCAGACAAGTAGAGAAAAACCAAAAGAAGCCCAAACCAAAAGCAACAAGCAAGCAAGGAAAAAAGCAAAACAACATAAAGGAAATCTAATCTACTTATGTACAAGAATAGAGCTGAGAATAGCTCAAGACTAAAAATAATGTTTCAAATATTGCCCATTGACAGGCAATGGTATATCTCCTCCAGTGAGGGTTTTCAAACGAAAGGCATTATCTCCCAAAATCTATGCAATCTGATAAGGGCCAAGCCAAAGTTTGTCAAATTTTCTATGTTCCCCCTTTTTTTCATGGGCTTTATCCCAATAAAGAACCAAGTCAAAGATTCTATAAGATTTCACCTTGGCACTCTTATCAAACCATCTTTTCACTATACCCTGATGTTTGGCAAAGTTTTCTAGGGCTTCATCTCTTCTATCTTTAAGGTGTAACAATTCAGTTAAGCAGGCTTCACGCTTATCCTCTCCATCATAATATTCATTGATGAATTGTAGGGTAGGGATCTTCAGCTGGATGGGAAAGACAGGTTCCAAGCCATATACTAAGTGATAAGGAGAGGTTCCTAAGGATTTTTTTTGTCTAGTGCGGTTTTCCCAAAGAGCAAATCTAAGCTAGGTATGCCAATCCTTAGGATTATTTTCTTGTAGTTTCTGGATGACTGTCAACAGGTTCTTATTCGAAGGCTTAGCCAAACCATTCCCCTGTGGGTAGTAATTAGATGCAAATTTTATGGCAATTCCATGATGATAAGCCCAGTTAGAAAACTTTAATGATGCAAATATAGAACCGTTGTCACAAACTATAGCCAGTGGACAACCAAAGCGATTGATAATACCTGACTGCATGAAATTGATTACGACTTCAAAAGTGCATTGTTTGCATGCAAGAGCTTCAATCCACCTAGTAAAATAATCAGTTATAGTAAGAATATACCTCTGGCCTGCAGATGAAGATGGGTTGATTGGACCTATGAAGTCCATTCCCAACTTAGCAAATGGTTTTACCTCTATGATAGGCCGAAGTGGAAGAGTTGCACACCTCTCCCTGCTTGTTGCAGTTTGACACACATGGAAATTTCTCACATGGTGATGTGTGTCCTTGAACAAGGTAGGCCGATAATAGCCTGCCCTCAGGATCTAATTTACAGTGGAAGGTGTTGAACCATGGCCTATGCCATATTTATCATGAAATTTAGTCATTACTCTCCCTGCCTCTTCCTTCCCTAGGCATCTCAGGTAGACACCTTCATGATTTTTCTTGTATAAGATAGCTCCCTTCATCATAAAACTGCCACTCTTCAAACATTGAGCTCTCCTTTGTATTGAATTAAGGTGCTTTGGACACTGCTGATTCAAAAAGTAGTAGATAATGTCATCATACCAACCCCCTGGAGAGACATCCTTAAGATTATAATGCTGGGTAACAAGGCTAGGACCCATTTCTGCCATTATCTCAGTTAGTCCCTACCCCCTTACCAACTTCATGGGTTGAATTTCAATATCATATTCTTGTAACATAGTTACCCAATTGGCTCTACGTTCTCCCAACTCATTCTACATCAACAACTTGACTGCAGGATCAGGGACTATAGCAAAGACCTTGTTTCTCAGTATATAGTGTTTGAACTTCTTCACAGTTCAAATCAAGGCATAGGCCTGCTTTTCAACATTAGGATACCTGAGTTTGACATCTTTCAAAGGTGCACTCATGAATGCTATGGGATGCTCATTCCCTTGATCAAAATTTTGTGTCAACAAGCCCGCACAGGAGTGATCAGAAGCAAATGAATAGATGTAGAATGGCTTAGCATAATCAAGACTTACCAAAATAGGGGCATCAACAATAGCTCTCTTGATTTTTGCAAATGCTTCCTTAGCCTCTATATTCCATTCAACCTTCGCTTCTTGCTTCAACATGGCATTCAATGGCTTGACTATTTTTGCAAATCCAGTGATAAATTTTCTGACAAAGTTAATCTTGCCAAATAATGAATTCATTTCTTTCTTTCTTGCAGGGGGTTGAATTTTCAGTATAGCCTCCACTCATTCGGGATCAATAGCAATACCTTGTTTTGAAATAACATGTCCTAATAGCTTTCCCTCAGTGACTCCAAAGATGCACTTCTTTGGATTAAGTGAAATGCCAAATTCACTACACTTTTGGAACACTTTGTATAAATATGCAACATGATCACTTCTCCTCTTGGAAAAGACTACTAAATCATCCATGTAGATGATTATGCACTTGCCAATGATGTCCTTGAAGGAAATATCCATAACTCTTTGGAATGTAGCTCCAACATTGATTAATCCAAAGGGCATTCTCCGGTAAGCAAAGGTTCCCCATTTTGTAGTGAAGGCAGTCTTGTGCCTATCCTCATATTGGACCATGACTTGATTGTATCCAGAGTACCCATCCATAAAGGACATCGTCTAAGATCCATTGACAACCTGAAGCACCTCATCCAATGAAGGGATTGGATAATTATCATTTTCTGATGCTCTGTTCAGGTTCCTGAAATCAACACACAGTCTGATTTCTCCAGTTTTCTTCCTGACTAGAACCAAGTTTGCAACCCATGTTGAATGGCTTACTGAAAATATGATTTGTGCTGAGAGTAGATTCTGCACTTCCTTCTGAATAATGGGCTCCAACGGAGCATTAATTGGTCTTTGTCTTTGCCTAAATGGCTTAACATTTGACTTGAGGGGGATAGTATGTGTAATGATCAAAGTGTCATATGTCCTCAAGTCATCATAACTTTGGGCTATCACATCCTGATATGTGTGCAAGGCATCAATAATTCCTTTCCTCTCCTTTGGAGTGCACACCTTACCAATAAAGACATTCTTGACATCACTTTTGGTCCCCATATTGTATGTTTCACACTGACAGTTGAGGGATTCCCTTTTCATTTTATACCCTTGATCTCTTATCCTATCCAAATCAAAGATCCTTTCCAATTGCACCATGCCTCTTGGGATGGTGTTGGTCTTCAGATTGAGGACCCCTTCTAGGTCTATTTCAGCCTCCTAAGGTTCAACCTCATCAATTACTTGAGAAGAAAACACATCACAGCTAGTGATAAAATTAAGAATATGCTTACCATCCTCAAATACCTAAAAATTGGTGACATTGTCGGGCACTGAGGGCACTGGAACAAGTTCCACAGTGAACTTCTTTAAGCCCGACAATGATAAGAGCTGCAATGTACTTGTTGCTTGTGCTAGAGAATCAACAGTCTGATTCTTACTTCGAGGTATCAGCTGAATGTTGAAGGCATAAAATCCTTCAATAAGATCCCATATTTTGTGTCTATAATTGGCCATCCTTCTGTCATGACATGAGTATTGTTTTCTCACTTGCTTGATCACTAGCTCAAAATCTCCAAACACTTGCAGAATTTTAACTTTCTTTCTCAATGCCATTAATAGCCCATGAACTAGACCTTCATACTCAGCTACATTGTTAGTGCACTGGAATTGGAGTCTATGAGCAGCAAAGTAGGTTTTACCTTTAGGACTGATCAGCTCCAGCCCTGCTCCAACACCTTGCTTGGATTTGGATCCATCAAACCTTAATGTCCAACATTCATTAGCTCCTGCTTTTCTTGGGATACCTTTGTCCTTGCTGCCACCTGGAGGTTCTTTAGGAGGTTTTGCATCCTTCCCCTTTTGACTATTTTGAATGCTTTGTATGTTTAACTCAACGATTGGGGTCGTGTTAATGTGCCTTTGTATCTGTTCTACTGCAGTTTGACACAAGCAAAATTCTAGTTCAGAATGAGGAGCATCATGGACTCTGCACCAATTAGGAAGAAGCGATTCTTTGAAGTTCATATTTCTACCCAATTGAATCTGATCTTCTACACATTTCTGGATAAACTCCTAGAAGTTATCCAATAGACTGAGTTGTCTATCCTCATGATCATCAAGTTCTTCTGTTTGTTCAAATTGCACTTCGGAGCTGCTGGCTTCCGATGTGGATTCACCAGAAGAGATTTGCAGCACCAAGACTTCCTCTATGTCCGAAATAGGGGAGGCTAGGACATAGTTCCCCATACTAACCTCTGACACCAGTATCTCATTTGAAGTATTCTGATATTCAATAATGACATACTTCATTCTAGGTTCTCTCTCAATTCTAATTTGATTTGGGACTCCTTTCCAAGGGAGCCACATGTGAGAATGATCTGTGGATGTGTATCCATTTAGTGCCTTGGTAAAATCTCTACCCAAGATCAAGCCATAAGTGTCAGGAATGTCAGCTACCTGAATATTAAGTACTTGTTGCACTTTAGGATCTGAAGCAACTTGCATAGGAATCATGTCCAGTTCTCCTACTATGTTCACCTATGTTTTGTCCAATTGGGTGACCTTCTTTTGAGAGGCTGCAGGGGTAATACCAAGAGCCCTACAGACAACAAATGACATAACATTTGTGGATGCCCCTGAATCTAGCAAGCAATTGTGCATATTTTTACCAAATATACGAATAGAAATTAAAAAAGGAGGGGTTTTCGTTTTGCCTTGGAATAAATTCAACCGTGAGTCAGCTTGTGCAACCTGACCCTTATCTTTTTCTTTACCCCTATCCTTGGGTTGTGATTGACTAGGACCTTTGGGTGTTTTTGAACTAGGAGGCCTTGCAATTGCCTCATTGGTTGCTACTCCTTGTGTTGCTAGACTTGAATTAAAGGACACTAGGACTACATTTATGATTTCAGGAACTCTCAATAACTCAAAAGCAGAAAGACTCACCTTCAATTTTCTGAGTTCCTCAGTCACATATTCTCCCAGCTGTTCCACATTCATGTCAGTGTGGAGCTCCTTAGAATGACCACTCTTCCTATCTCTTGCTGCATAAGCACTGCTTCCTTTGGAAACATCTGGTTGTCCTTCTTTTGTGAGGTATTGTGTTGGAACTTGAGGGTAAGATGGATTGTTATTAGCATGTGGATCCAGTGGAGTGGTAAAATTGTGTGGAGGGGCAGATGTAGTAAACGGTCCTCCAGCTTGTGGATTCCTATGGGGCTTTCTCCTCAGATCATACTTTTTGACAGGTTGCTGAAATATTTGCAGTTCTTCAACATCAACCTCTCCTTCATCCAATGGGCCATTGTCATTCTTAGTTTCTTCATCAAATAGCTGAGAGATTTCATCTTCATTGAACACTTGTTTAGCCTCCCCATTCTGGCTACTTGACTCCTTTTCTAGTTCATTCTCCTCATCCCTTGGGAAAGGAGCATGATTCAACACCAAAACTGGGGAATCATAGGGATTTGAGGGTACCAATTCTTGGCCAGTGGAGTTGTTTTCAACTTCATATTGAAAGATGGAAGCAACAGTTTGAAATTCAGGGCAGTCAAGCTCAGAGTGTTGACTTGTCTTATGAAGCCTACACCTTCTAGACAAAGCGGCCTCTGCTAAGTACACATCACCTGGATGTTTCTCTAGATTGGAAGGTTGATCTAGTGGAGTGGGGAATCCTTCATTGTTAGGCCCAGTGTTCCATGACCTATTCTGCCTAGGTGGTTGTCTTCTTTCAAATCCTTGTCCACCTTGTTGATTTCTGTCAAAGTTCTGACCAGAACCTCGTCCTCTTTCAAAGTTTTAATTTTTGTCATAGTGTTGCCCTCTGTTATAACTTGATTGCATGCTCTTTTGATTAATTTGGAGTTGATTGTTCTAGTTCCTCAAGTAGGTTACCTCCATATTTAGCTTCTTCACTTGCTCAGTTAGCTCATCTAACCTTTCCTTATCAGGGTTGTTGTAAGGGATTGGATTCACAGTGTTTGGGGGTATCCTAACAATCCTCCAGAACCAGTAGACTGATTCAAAACTTCTGAGTTCTGCAAATATGTAGGGAAACTAGCTTGTGATTGTAAATGGAGGGGATGGTTAGCATTTTGTTGGGGATAACCGGGCATTGGTTGGACCTGGTTTATTGGATGAACTGGGTGAGGGACCAAAGGCAACTATGGAATAGGATTCATGATAGGCGTGTGATTGGTCATAGCCTAGTTGAGAGATTGGACTTGGCTTGGGTGAGCAGCAGGTCCCAAAGATGGCAGAGGTACTGACAAGTGTTGTCTAAGGTTTGTACTAACCTTAATAGCCTCTGCATTTGCAGTGAGCAAGGTAGTCGGGGGATTAGTTCTCCACTTAAGGAAGGTGGATGTAAGGCTGTCAAGGGCTTTGAAGTAGACCTCTAGGGCAGTGTCCTCATTTCCAACATAAGGTGCTTGAAGTCTAGTGTATGCTTGGTGGAACCTATTGTTGAATGATCCTATAGGCTCATTAACCTCTCTTTTTACCCTAGTAAACTCCATATATATCTCATTAGCACTAATGGGAATCTTAAATTTTAGCAGGAATGCAACCTCAAGCTCAACCCAGTTAGAGATGGACGCAACAGGTAAATGGTTATACCAGTAAAAGACCTCCTCCCATAGAGAATAGGGGAAAATTCTACATGCAACATCCTCATGATTAATCCCTCTATCTCTCAGACAAGTCTGAAAGATCCTAATGTGTGCTTTTGCTATCCTATTTGGGTCATTCATGTGAAACTTAGAGCAAAAATGCTTAGGGTTCTTGGGCATAACTTTGTAGTTGTTGAATGTCAGAAGTGATGGGTTATTCGCCAAGAAAGCCATTGGTGGAGGTGGTAATGGTCGATGGATGACTGGTTGGGGTTGTGGAATGGAACCAGTCTCAGAATCAGATGAAGATGAAGTGGATGGATGTGAGGATGGTGGAAATGATGGATTTGATGATGGTTCCTCCCTTCTTCTGGTCCTTCTTGACCTGGTTGGAGGTGGCAATTCTTGAAACTCTTCTTCTTCTCCTGGTATAGATTTGGTTCTCCTTCTAAGCCTCTTAGGAGAAATGGCATTTAGAAAACTCTCCAGCTTGTTTGTCCAGGCCCTCCTTCTAGTGCCAATCCCATTGTTAGGTGTTTCTGCACAACAACAACTCAAACAGAATAAAAGTTATCCTATCTCTCTTGAAAGGTTGGTCTCTATGAACAAAGAGATAACCGCAAGGTCTTGTGGGTGTCAGGTCATGACAATGCAGTAGAACAAACTTAGTGATAAAATGTGAAAATGCTGGTAATCACAAGGGGTCTTATGCACAAATGCTGAAAGCTCTAACCTCATCAGATTTTAAGGTATGGTGATGCTTTAATTTCTAGTTCTAACCATATAATAAAAGAAACAACAAAAGATGAGGATTTCAAAAGTCCTAATGTTAACACTACTTCTAATATTAACCATGCAAATGACAAAATACTTTGAATGGACCAATCCCTTAAACTAATTTTTGTTTGACCCAGGCTATACCTGCAATCTTGCAGAAAATAGCGCAATCTTGTAAGGTGTTAAAGATTTTCAGGCTATAGGCATTCATCCAATAAGACCGAATGAATATCTACAGTTGAACTAAGCACATGAATATCAGGTATAGGTTGACCTTGCACAACATTCCCATAATCAAGAAGCTGCCCAAAGTATGAACCAGGGATTGCTACAACACTCCAAGCATTAAATCACAAGCATTACTAATTAACCTTAAGATGTATTCAAACATTTCCAAGCGATTTCAAAGATAGAACAAGAATCATGCAATATTATTCAATGTAAGAGAAGGCACCATTCATAACACAATGTCTGCACTTTGTATTAAATCATCACATTTGCAACAATTCCAGTCTGTTAAAGCACTTGCTTGAAATGTAAAACTAACTTTTTTAATCTTCTAACATGCTACTCTACTACTAAATCTACTAATTACATGTCTTCTGACTTAGTCATCCAATCCAAACCAAACCTTTACAAATGAGGTAGAGTGCCATACTTATAGAACATGCCCGCGTGAACCAAAGCTAGGGTTACAAAGAAGCTCGACCACCAACCAAATCGGCCCCGACAACCAGCAATAACTCACCGTCCAGCATTGAATGCAACAAGAGCCCCCTCAGATTGATCTAGGATCGCACAAAGTCAGGGCAAAGCACCTTGAGCCACACCCACCATAAATTCTCCACCTGTGCAAATGGCAACGTGCGTGAAACACCAGGAGGAACACAAACCACCGATCAGATCCGAGCAGGGAAAATGAATGGCTTAGATCAAGCCATACCAGGTTGATTCCACCATGTCACATTTGCCCACCATTAATGGCCACCAACCAAATTGACCTTGCATGCGGGGATGGGTTTCATCGGACAACAGCCGCAAAGTGCAGTTGACTGCACCCACAGATCTCGCCAAATCTTCAAAGTACACCCAACAACCCTAGCTCGATCCAACCTGCATTCAAACAGGCCACCATTAATGCTCAATACATCATCAAAATCCAGGCAGGTCCATTAGAGTTCCCAAGGCAAGAAAATCACGCACAAACCCAGGTGGAAGCGGAACCAAAAACAAGTGGAGGCGGAGACAAAATAGGAACAAGAGTGGAGAGGAAAATAGGCGAAGGCAAGAACATAACCAACCCCGGTGGAAGCGGAGGCAGAATGGGAATGGAAACCGAACCGTGAACTTCATGAAAGTTCAGAGTTAAGTTCCATCCCGATCCTGGTTCCAGTGAAAGAAAGGAAGACCAAAGCAGACCCAAGGGAAAGAAGCCAACCCAAAGGTGAAACACAACGAGACAACAAAGACACAGGAAGTGGAGCTGAAATGAGAATGAAAACTGAACCGTGAACTTTTCCAAAGTTCGAAGTTAAGTTCCATCCTGGTTTTGTCTCTAACAAATGAAGGAAAAAGCGAAGTGAAGAAAATGTAAGGGAGGAAAGTGACCCTTAGGACAAAACAAACAAAATGAAGAAGAAAGAAAAAGAGCGGGAAGCAGAGCTAGAATGGGAATGGGAACATAACCGAGAACTTAGCCAAAGTTCAAAGTTAAGTCCCATCCCGGTTCTGCCTCCGGTAGAATAAAAGGAACAAGGCAAACAAAGGAAAAGCTAACGGAGGAAACCAACCCTTAGTACCGAAACAAAAACACCAAGGGAGAAAACATAAGGCAAAAGAAGACCACCCCAAAGAGGACATCTGCACGACTCCAAAACCATCAGGAACTCAACACAAAGGCACCCACAACTGAGGCAAGCACCAAAGACCAAAACCCCAATATTTTCAAAGATAAGCACAAAAGAGGGGGCAAGCCACAAAAATGGGCCAAAAGGGCAAGCCAAGAGAGGGTCCCCACTTTCAGTGGGGCGTGTGTGCAAAACTGCACAACACCAAGTTACAACACCATTGCTCGTATATATAACACAAGGAACAATAGGAAACCTCAAGCAATACCTACTTCATTATCATTTCCTCAACCAATATTGCCTAGTGCTCCCCAATTGCCTTTGCACACTAGAAAGGAGTATGATCTTGTGGAACAACTTAAGAATACTCCTACTAAGATTTCTTTGTGGGACCTTATTCAAGCTTAACCTAATTACCATAGCATGCTTCAAAATTATTTACAACAAGTAGTTATCCCTCCTAGTGTGTAACCAAATGATGTAGCAATCCTTAATATCAAGGTATAAATTTGTAACATTCACATTATCTTTCACCAAGATGAGCTACCTCCAATGGAAGTACAAAAACAAAATGAAGCCTTCATGGTAATGGTTGTCATTAACAAATGTGGAATAAAAAGGACTCTCATTGACAATGGTTTTGATCTTAATATAGGAAATCAACCTAACTCCTTAGCTATTCATGGATTTGACAATGTAGTGGACAAGGCTATGATTGAACCTGATTCCTTAGCTATTCATGGATTTAACAATGTAGGAAAGCAACCTTTGGGTATGATAACATTTCCTATTAGAGTGGGAAAGGTCACATTACGAATCCCTATCTATGTGATTCCTCAAGAAATTTCATACAATCTTCTTTTGGGTAGACCATGGATCCACAAGATGAATGGGGTGACTTCCCCTCTTCATTGTTTAATGAAGTATGTCTACAACAATAAGGTCTATACAATCAAAGCTTACCCTCACCCAAAAAGTTGTTTGCACATTGAGAAAGACATTTGGAAATTCCTTTAAAAATATTGACACCAACTTCAAAGTAGAGCATATTGGAGAGGAAGAGCAAGAAAAGAATATTGAGGAAGTCACAAAGTTACTAGAAGATGACTTGGGCTCCTTGGATTTTACAGCTACATTCATGGGAGAATACAAGATCATAGAAAAAGAATCAACGGTAATGACAAATTTTTTTTGGAGGAACCTTTGAAAGTATCTACTTCAAACACTTTAGAAGAAGAGACAAGTTTACACAACAAACTTTAATGAAGGTGATTATGAACAACCACCAAATCCAAAAGAAATGGAAAAGCTTTATGGATGAGCTTATGAGCTCTTGAAACAACTTGGTTATAGTGGAAAAGGATGTGGTGTGAAAGAATAAGGAATTCGTGTCCCTATAGATCCCAACGTACAAGAAATAAAAAATGGTCTTGGATATTTCCCTTCTAAGATAACGAAAGCAGCAAAACAAACTTCACTTAATGTCAACACTATTATGTGTGGTTCTTCTAAGACAACTCTCACTCTAAAGCATCCTGAATTAATTGATATAACAAGTGACGAATCATTAGAATACTTTGAACATGATGAAGCCTTGGAAAAAATGTTAAGAGTTTAGGATAAGTCACCAACTCTCCTTCAAAAACAAGGATTCACTTGTGCTATAGTTAGTAAAAAATATCTTGATGAAGAAAAGAAAGCAAGTGACATTGAACAAGATAAAGAAGAATATATTCTCGAAGTTCCAACTCAAAGTGTACTACCTATGAGAGATACAATTAACATACCGATGGATGCATCTAACGAAGAGAGAGTGATTCAAATAGGAAATTTCCTTGATGAGGATGAACAAGAAGACCATGTGACATTATTACATGAATTTCATGAACTCTTTGCTTGGACTTATTTGGATATGTCAAGTATTGATGCTAAGATCATTACACACAACATTATCCTTGCACAAGATGCTAAACTAGTAAGACAAAAGATGTACGTAAGATGAATCCTAAGATATCTTTATTAGTTAAGACTAAAATTGAAAAACTCCTTGAATTTGGCTTTATCCCCCCTAATGATTATTCTCCATGGATCTCAAACATAGTCACAGTCGCAAAACCTGATAATCGTATTAGGATGTGTATAGAATTTCATGACCTTAATAAAGCATCTTTAGAAGATAATTTTCCCATTCATAATATTGACATGATCATGGATTTGACTATGGGCCATGCTTTTTTGTCATTCATGGATGTTTTTTTAGGATATAATCAAATATTTATCAACCGTCAAGATCAATACAAGATAACATTTACTAAACCTTGGGGAACATTATGTTGGGTTGCCATGCCTTTTGGATTAAAGAATGCGAGTGCAACATATCAAAGAGCTATGACACTAATATTTCATGATTACATACACAAGATTCTCAAAGATTATGTTGATATTCTAGAAAAATCCTTAACTCGCCAAGACAACATGTTAAAATCCTTCAAAATATCTTTTAAAGAATGTGCAAGTACAACATGAGATTGAATCCAAAAGATGTGTCTTTGGTGTGGATTGTGGAAAACTCCTAGGTTTTATAGTATCCCAGTGAGGCATTGAGGTGGAAACAAAGAAAATTGATGCTATCATTAACATGCCACCTCCGAAGAAAATTTCTTAGTTACGTACTTTACAAGGATCCAGACTATCTAGCCTTTTGTGGCATCTTTGGTGGATTGAACATTACCCTTTACACAACTTCTTAAGAAGGAATCAAAATTTAAGTGGAATGAGGATTGTAAACAAGCTTTTGAAAGTTTGAAAGAGTACCTCACTACCCCTCCTGTTTTACAACCCTTCATGCAAGAAAAACCATTTATCCTTTATACAACAACATTAGCCCATGCTTTAGTAGCATTGTTGGCTCAACAAGATGATAATGGTAATGAACATCCTATTAATTACATTAGCCTAACCCTTATTGATTATGAAAATCAATATACAACAATAGAAAAACAATATTTGGCTCTTGTGTTTGCTACTAGTAAATTGAGAAATTAATTACTAAATGTAAAAATACATTAATTACTAAGTTTGATCCTCTAAAACATCTTTTTTCCAAAACATACTTATCAATATGCTTAGCTAAATGGGTTATGTTTTCAACTGAGTTCGATCTTAAGTTTGTCTCTCAAAAGGCAATTCAAGAACAAGCCTTAACTGACCATTTAGTTGATGCTTCTTCTCCATTAACGTTACCTAATATGGACTCATTCCTTGATGAAAGTGTGTTTATTATCAAAAAGGAAACATGGTAATTGTACTTTGATGGTTCTAAGTGCCAAACTAGCTCTAGAGCGGGGTTTATAACAATTTTTCCTTTAGGAAATCCCATTCCCTTATCTTACTAATTAAAATTCCTATGTACAAATAACACTGCAGAGTATGAAGCCTTAATTGTCGGATTACGTGTAGCGTTATACTTAGGTATTCAACACATTTCCATATTTGGTAATTCTCAATTAGTCATTAAACAAATAAATGGATCCTATCAAGCAAAACATGACAAACTAATTCAATATAAAAACCTCACAATGACATTTTTGGAACATTTTGAATCATACACAATTGACAATATTCCTCGAAAGGATAATCAACATACATATGCAATGGCAAGTTCTGATTCCCTTGTATCTCTTGATGATCCTTCTATGGATTTCATGTTTGTCATCCATATGATTCTAAAACCATCAATAGAGGATAAAGTGAAAGAAGTGTTAGTAACAACTATTGAAGAACCTTAGAATGGTACACGTAAATATTCAACTACTTAAAAGAAGGTACCTTTCTCAAACCAACCACTAAGAACACTAGAGCTCAAATTTGAAAACTTGCCACTCGGTATGTCATCCTAGCAGATGTTTTATATAGACGATCCTATGATGGTCTTTTTCTTAGATGTATTAAACAATCAGAAATCCTTATAGCCCTTGAGGAAGATCATGTTGGTGCTTGTGAGGGATATTTTGGAGGAAGATTATTAGTTCAAAAATTAATTCGCATGGGATATTATTGGAGACATATGAAGAAAGATTGTTTTGAGTATGTTAAGAAATGCCACAAATGTCAAGAACATAACAATTTGATCCATGCTCTTGCTTCTGAACTTTGTGCCCAAGTTCCTATTTGGCCATTTTTGGTTTGGGGTTTGGATCTCATTGGGAAGATATCTCCTCCCTCTTCTTCAGGACATGTGTTCATAATTACCGCAACCAATTATTTCACAAAATGGGTAGAAGCTATCCCTCTTCTCTCCACAACAACTGATGTAATTTGTCATTTCATATTGGAACACATTATTGCTCGCTTTGGTCTTCCCTCTACATTAGTTTCAAACAATGGAACCCCATTCAAGCACAATGATGTGAAGAAGTTTTTGGAAACATTCCTCATTCAACACTATTTCTCAATGCCTTACTACCCGCAATCTAATGGTCAAGCCAAATCAACTAATAAAAATCTTGAATAAATCTTGAGAAAAATAGTAAGCAAGCATAATAAGGATTGGCACACTCAATTATCTTATGCATTATGTGATTATCACACTAGTATCCAAACACCTATAGGAAACACACCTTATAACCTTGTTTATGGTGCCGATGCAATAATGCTTTTAGAGTTAGAAATCCCTTCACTAAGGATTTCTCTTAGAGGGCTTATTGATGACACTACGTATAAAGAAAAATGATTACAACTTGAAATGCTTGATGAATAGTATATCAACGCTCTTGAGAATCTTCAAGCCTATTCCAAAATAATGCAATGTAGTTACAATAATAATGTCATTCCTCACTCATTTAACAAAGGTGATTTGGTATTATATGAGAATCAATGTAATGTTAATGCTGCCGTAGGTGAAAAAGGAAAATTTAGTCTGAATTGGTTAGGACCCTACATAATCAGTGAAAGTTATGGGTCTGGTGCATACACATTGATGAAAATAGATGGAACACATTTAAAAGAACCTATCAACGTTGTGCATCTATGCACATATAACATGTAGCATTTCATTTGAATAATATGTATTAAAGCATGTTGTTAGATTTAGTATATAGTGTAGACACTTAAAAATGTCTTGAATGATATCATGCACTCAAATTAGGTATACTAACATCATTTCCTTCTAAAACCCATCCTCTTTTTACTTAATGGATTAAATTAGCCTAGCTACTTAATTTATTATGTCACTTTCATCTATTGATCTAATTAATCTAATCAGGTTAATTCACCCCCTTTCATGCTAACATTTCATCCTATTGAATTAAATACATCAAGTTATTTAATTTAATCCCTAATTCCTCTTATTTAATTAAATAACCCTAAGTTATTTAATTAAATGTCATATCATATCTCCCCTTTTCATTAAATCACTTTATTTAATGAATATCATTCAATTCCCCTAATTTGCATAATTGAAGCTTGTTTTAATTATCAAATTACTAATTAAATCTAATTTCCTCCATTTGCAAGGGAATATTCCTCCTTTGCACATTCCTCCAAAAGGAATATTCCCATAGAATATTCCCTCCCCTTTCACACATTAAAACTTTGTTTTAATTTTTTAAATATATATTTTCCTTACCCATGAGAATATTCCAAAGAATACTCTCTTTCTTCACTCATTTGAAAAAATGAATATTCTTCCTTATAACAAACTTACAAGACTTCATGTGCATGCTAACTTACAAGACTTCTTATGCAAGTTTTGAATGTGTGTTTGTTTGGAATAATATGAACCCTTGATTCTTTCCTCGATCCATGTGATCATTGATTCTCATCCATTTATGAAAATCCATGTTCCATGCCTCCATCTCTCCTCCATTTTTTACCATTGATTAACCTCTTGATCTCAACCCTCCATTTCTCATTTTCTCTCCTATAAAATAGGTCACTATTTAGAGACAAATGGATCCATCTTTTAACAACAAACTTATGCTTTTAAAATTACTTGCATTTGCACTCACATTTTACATCATTTTAGCTTAAATTTTACTTGCATATTAGCTTAGCTTCCATTAATGGCTTCCATGATAACATAGATGCAAACATTTAGTATATCTTGTAATTAGGGTTTCAATATTTTAGCTTAAAATCCATTTAGATTAGTTTTACATATATCTGTATCAATCAATATATCCATATCAAGCATCTTAGCATAAATCATGTTAAAATAGCTTGCATCATGTTCATTTAGCATTTAAATCATGTTTTATTACACATCTATCAATAGTTTCATCGATTCTCTTCAATAGAACTGATTGAAACAGGTTCATTTATACACGGGATTGGGAAAGGGTCACCATTCCACATCAATGTGACACCACTCCCCCAATAGGATAAGTTTCAATGGATTAGAATAGGTGTTTCTAAAGATTCTGTAGTTTAATATGTTAAGTTTTAATGGATTCCTACTTTAGTCTTTATTGATTGACCTCTATTGGGATTGACGTTTAGTGGCACAAATATGCTTTGTATCCTCATGGAGCAAGTGTAGTTAGCCCATACTAATCTATCAGTCACAGATAGTTTTCTATTAAATTATCTCATATTGCTTCATTCTTGACAAACATATCTTGTGTGTGTGTCTTGAATTATGTAGAGTAATTGTTCATTATGTTGAATTATTGCATACTATTCAAATCTCGTGTGTTTTGTGTTAAATTAGATCATTACATATATTTAATTTCTTAATTAGATCTTAAGTGCACTTTAGTTTAACACATAAGACTTAATAAAAAAGGTGGTATCTAATATAAACTTAGATCATGGAGAAATTTATTAAATACTCTTGCAAAGGATCATTTAGTAGACCACATTTCCATCTAAGTCAAAACAAATATAAAATGCTCATATATGTATATATATATCATGAAAGGTTTATATATGCATCCATCTAAATTACAATAATGCTAATGGGACCTATGGCTACTAGACTCCTCAGGGCCTAGTTGTGGTGCTCGTCACGAGATGGTCAATCATGACATGCTCATGTAGCTCATCTGCTCCTATAGGACCCATGCCTCACCTTGTGTAATCCCTTCCCGTACCATGACTAACACACGCTCTTGATCAATTTCATCTTTCTTAGCCTGTGGTCTAGTGATTTCCCCCTACAACTTGATGAGTTCCAACCGCATGAAGGCGTGCACCTCACCATCGACCAAAACTTGGGCAGCCCAGAGCTCCTCATATGCAATCTATAGCTAAGAAATATCGCCTCTTGCTTGCTCCTCCCCAAAAATAGATAGATCAACACGTCTCGTGGCCACCTTGTACACAATACTAAATCTAGCAAAAGGCTCGAAAAGGTTAACATGTCACCCCGCGCTAGCTGGTGGCATATGCTCCGCTTGTATGTCCAAATCTGGGGGAAAGGTAGGGGACATATCTACAATGACTCGATGATAGAAGTCTCGCCACTCTCGAGTACACTCTGTAAGATGAAAATCATATAGAATATCATAATATGTCATGATATATATATATAAATCAAATAATAAAAAAATAACAAAAAAATGTACTAACAAATCAGTACCTAGATCACCGTTCTGCCACTCGGGGTCTCGTTGTGGAATGATGAGCCCATCATGTGCTAGAAGTGTGGAAGGTGCAATACCACTGGATTCTCCATGCTCATGAATGTTGATGCCTCTAGCAACTACTAACCGTGGCCAAGTGACTTGTGTAGGAGGTACATACATCTCCTCAAGGGCATTCGTGGCCTCATCCAGCTCATCAAAATCATCACTCATCGGCATAGGATCCTCCTCAGCCTCATCCTCTATGTCATCTACTCTATCCACCTTTGCATCTCTATTGACCACCTTCTATCTCTCATCTCTCTGACCTGGAAGAGGTCCAACGTCGCTATAAGATGATCTTGAGGGAAGTCGTGTGTTGGTTGAAATCTTGCCCACCAATGCTCAAAGGCTATAGTGGTGCCTATGTCATCCAAGTCCAATGTCGGGGGCACATCATGGTCCTCATTATCTGAGTATCTGAAATCCACATCATTCATTGTGGTACATCGAATGTCTCCAGGTCTGGAGCCATTGTGTGTTGATCTTAAGTAGGTGGGTCGAGGCCTTGATGGTACCTGGATCTGTCTGAACTGTCTCATCACCAGATCATAGTAAAATGGCATAACTATGTAGTCATGTGAACCCAGTAAGAGCTTATCTTGTTGCATATGAACAAGTTGACACATGTCATATGGCCACTAGGGTATAGTGAGGTAGGGCCTCCATATTGCCTCTTCCTCTAGATAATTGAACTAAATCCACCAATATAGAAAGTCTCCAAACTCCCAAGCCTATCTCAAAGTTTAGCTGAAAGCTCATGAGTAACCCAAGGTCAATACAATGGGATAACATGTAGGTCTCTTACATGTGATATGCTCAAAGGCCCACACCTGCAGGAGTGTACAATGTACTATACTATCAAGCTCTCTATACATGAATCGCTCAAGATCATAGTAGAGGTGAGCTAGCATACTATGACCCCATGCATACACGGTTTGATGCTACTACATCTCATGGATAGTGTGGATGAGGCCACCATCTAGGTGTGTGCCTCACCTGTCAGGAACAAGCACTAATGCCATGGTAGCAACCACAATCTACCACATTAGTGGTGAGTGTGCATGCATGAGCCATTTCAGCTCCACGCATGGCCCGATCTTGGCCGGCCTGATGGGTCAATCAATGCAATACTTGATATCTCGATGCATCTAAGTGTGTGAAAAATCCTCCTCAATATGGATTGTCTCACCTTGGATGGGTAATCTGAAGATACTATGAATGTCCTCAAGTGTCAGCATCATCTCTCCAGATAATAGATGGAATGTAGAGGTATCTGTGTCCCATCTCTCTACCAATGCCATCAGTATGGAATCATGGTTCCTCATCGGTGGAATGGTATAAATCAAGAATAATCTTGTTTCATACAATGTATCAATCTTCTTTATGGTTAGCTGGGTAACCTACTCTCAAAGAAATGAAAACACTCTACACCCCAGTCGTTGGCGTGCATGAGGTGGAGCCTAGAAAAGAAGAAAGAAATCATCAATAACAAGCATAAAAATAATCATCAATCAATTAAAATTAACCTAAATTTTCTCTAGGATACTTGGGCCAAAATTGGACACTTAGGCCAATTTTGGACCAAGGGTTCTTGGACACTTTAGCCATTTCAGGATGCTTTGCGATAAATCTTGGGACACTTTGCAACATTTTAGGACGAGGTCGTAAAACCTCTTAGAAATGCGATTTTTTTTTATATAAAAGTAAAAATGTGAAGATAAAGCAGAGAACAATGAACTCATTGTATCCTAGAGCACACTAGATGCCACCTCATCCCTCAAAATAGTCAACCTAAGAGGTTGGTACTGTCGTCGACTCAGAATTTTCACTCACTCTTCAACAAGGTAAATTGTCAAAAGGTAAATGTCAAAATGATAGTTAGCAATATCATTTTCAGTCATATATACCAAATTCTATTAAGATAAGCATATTTTACTCAAAGTGCACTTCATTCAAATCAACATATTGGGGGCTAGTGAACTTTGTTTTCAATGTTGTTTGTTGCGTTGGACTCATGGTTTCGTCCCCAATCTTATTCATTGTCTTTCAATATGTGGTGTTGTAGAAAAAATACCCTATTGTAAGCATTTACATCATAAATCAAAGCAATTCGATGTGGTCAAATTGCTACCCAAATTCTACCTCCATAAAGCAAGCGGCATTAGGGGGACATACATCTACCCTCAAATTTGATTCTCTGTAGAAGTTTGATTTTCAACAACTAACAAATCGGCGTTGCAGGATGTGGTTCCTAACATTGTGGTTTTACAAATAACTACAGTGGGGGCTTCATTCTCCCTATTTGCAAAAAAATCCATATGAGTATCCTTTTTATAGTATGATCTAAGTCCTTTAGCTTGCATACGCATGTAGTGTCATATGGCTGCTAAAGTGGGGGCTAAATATAGTGTAGAAAATTGTACTCCTTTCTATGTGACAGTATAATTTCACACTTAATTTGGACCTATTTTAATGACCTAATTTTATGCATTTTATCCTTCATAAATAGGCCCTTAAACCCCTTTATTATGCATCCCAATGCCTATTTTAAATATTTTCCGAAACTACAAAAGCATTGAACAAATGCATTTA
The DNA here is from genome assembly GCA_007115665.2 of Sequoiadendron giganteum. Classification (NCBI taxonomy): domain Eukaryota; kingdom Viridiplantae; phylum Streptophyta; class Pinopsida; order Cupressales; family Cupressaceae; genus Sequoiadendron; species Sequoiadendron giganteum. Next base: position 266,276,260 of record CM021101.1, read on the forward strand.
ATCAAATTAATGCCTCAAAATTAATGGATCCTGATTATTTAGGTTAGGACCCATTCGCTCTTGGGTGAATGGCTCTCCTTTAGGATCCCAAATTCAAATTTTAAACATTTTTTTGGCAGAATTTCAAGGTCCTAAATTCAAGTTTTAAGTGTTGGCCTTTGGGATTTAATAATTGGGAAATTAGAAATGAAGCCTATAAATCTTAGTCTTTTCACCATTTTACACTAGTTTGAGAAAGAGGTCAAGAAGTTATTCACAAGATTTGCATTCAAGGTCAAGGAGAACATTCAAGCAAGCAAAGTTGAAGTCTTGGAGCAACATTTTCAATTGTTTTTGCAGGTCTTCAAGCTCATTTTGTGAAGATTGATCAATCATTATTTATGATTAGAGATTGATTGGAGATTCTAGGTTTTGGGACATGCAACTAGCCATTTCCCTTGATCTAATGACTTGTTTCTTATTGATCCCATCTTCTATCTTCATTCTACTAGCTGCCTAAAGTAAGGTATAATCATATTTTTGATCTATTAGGGGATTTGACTTCTCCTAATAGGTCTTGTGTTCATCATTCAAGTTCATTTAGGATCTTATTCTAACACACTTGAATAGGATTCTTTGCATGTTAGCTCTTAGCAATCTTAGACACACTTAATATTGGGGCTCACGCACATTTTCAAATTCTCGATCTGTATTTTTCATCAAGTTTTAATTACCAAACTTAGGGTTTGAACGAGGCAAACCTCCATATAAACAAACCAAACTTTTTAGTTTTTGATGTAGGTACATACCCAAAAGTGAGAGTTGAAAGCTACAACTAGAAGAGCAAATCAAGAGCTATAAACTCAGATTTTAACTTTTTAGAAAGCCCTACAAAGATTCATTCTCCCTTGGGCGAATGAGTCCCAGAGGACACTCAACGAAAGCATTTTGATCAAAGGTGCAAAAATACTTAACCTCCTCAGATCTTTCTGAAAGTTGTAGGTTTCATTAGATTAAGGTTTAATCTTCTAATTTCATGTGTTACTTTGCATTTTTTAGGTTGACTTTGCATTTTTTTCAGTCCTAGATCATAAGGAAAACAACAAGATCTCCTTCAAAGTTGACTCACCTAAGGGCTGAAAGTCAACCTTCGCTTAAGGAATCTATTTTTCCTAATGAGATAAAGGGAAATAAGTGCATTATATCCCAATTTTCCCTTTCTATTTATAGTAAATTATTGGTGGGCCCCCATTTTAATAGAAAGCACTCCATTTCCCACCATTTCAAAAGGTCCCTGTGCCAACACTGTGAGGATTTTCTAGCTTTTTCAACTTAACTTTATCTGTTGCAATCATTACATATTAGGTCATTCAAAAAGGGTTTATATGTTAAAGTTGTTTGTGATCGAACAATTAAAATGAAGAGCAAAGAAAAGGCAGTTTGAAGCATTTCTTGAGAGTTGATTAAAACCCTACAGACAAAGATTCACAAAGTATTTATCAATTTCTTACAAACCCTAGTTTTGTGAAGGTTCAAAATGTTTACTCCTCAAGTAATTGATGTGCTCGAGCGAACAAGACCTAAATTCAAGAAGCACCCATTTAAATCTATGGAAACAGACCCTAAAGGTGCATTCTCTAGGGTTTCATATGGTGTAATGCACATAGAGGATGTGTGGATCTATATCCATACAAAGGTGGATGAGTATGATCATTTGAAGATGAGGGAGTATTGGGAGAAAGTGTTGATTGGAGATGACTTCAAGCTAAATCCAGAGTATGAGAGTAACATAAAATAAATTGGATGTATGGAACAATTTGCCTAATTTATGTTATGAGGATGAATGGGTTAAGTATGTGCTTAGTAGAATTCATGACAAATTCATGTGGTTGGACTTGACACACATGACTAACAAGGAAGCAATTATGGTTGTAATAGGTTTGTGCTCTAACAGACTATCTCCAACACTAAAGTTTGTGAAGAATGAAATGGTGATAAAGCTCACTAGAGCAAAGTTTGGTAAATGTGCCCTAACAGTGAATGCTATTGATGACCCGATGGTGAAGTATGCTTCAATGGTGATAGGGTATAATATCTTCTACACAAACAAAGAGAATTTAGTTTCGACCACTACAATTCATACAACTCACTAGATGGTGAAGGAAGGCGAAGAAATAGATTTTTGTGAGTTCCTAAGATAACAATTGATGGAGAATTTATAGAAGACCAAAGAATCAAGATACCCCTTCCAGTATGGTACCCTAATTATCTACTTATTATTCTAATTTCTTAGAGAGTTACCTAAAACAAAGAATGTTATATGGGACAATAATATTCTTGTTGTTGTACAAATAAGAGATCACCTAAGAGGGTTTCTAGATTTTGAGTCCTAGAAGTCAGCTTTGTGGGGATTTTTTAAAATATTTCAAGATAAAATACAAGAGAGGTATAGGATTTATGTAAGTGTTGTGGATAAGTACAAGAATGACATGAAATTCATGGTGAGTAGAGTCACTACTTAATGGAAGAAATTGAACCCAAAACTATTTGGGTTCTGAAGCTTAGATATGAAGTGACAAAACTTGAGATTATTGGTCTTGCAAAAGTTGTGTTGAGAAAACCTAGAGATCCATCTGTGGATAGGTTTGAAACATATGCAAAGAAATCCAGCCAAGAAAACTTGAAAAAGGACATTGAGGAGAAAGTTGAAAGGATGAAAGCTAACTTGAAGGAGATCATGAATACACCTATGGGTTTTGTGGAGAAATCCAAAGGCACATCTACTCCTCTGCGGGGTACTCTAAGTACAAGAAGGTAAGTCAAGACCTTGTCCCCCTCTCTTGGTGTTCCTAAGTCCTTTGGAACAAAGCCTGCAAGGAGTTTCAAGAAGAAACAAACATCTAGCACCCCTAAGACACAAAAGACTCCTAATAGGAGAAGAAAAGAAAAGACTACCAAGGAGAAATATATTAGTTATGAGGATGATGAAGAAGAAGAGGAGAAACCTCAATTATTTTGGAAGAATAAATATTAAGTCTCTCAGGAAGAGACCAGTGAAAAATGGAAAAAGGTTGATGTGGTAGACATAGGAAGTGAAGAAGTAGAAAAGGAAAAGAAAGGTTTTATTTTTCAGAAAAGAGATAAAAGTTCTAGGTTGGGAGAAGAAGATAAGGGAAAGAAGAAAGAGAAGACCCCTCCAGCTAAAGTGCATAGTCCCATGAAGTTAGATGCTTTGTTTAATGGTATTTCTAAATTTGGTATCTTGGAAGAGACAACAAAAATGTATCCAGAAGAAAATGATGAAGACAAGGCAATAATTGAAGAGGCTATATTCAAGTAATGGTAACGCTCAATACCAGCCTTGGTAAGATTGAGGATCAATTTACTAATGATCTAAAGAATGCTTTGAGTGCTAGGAGATAAGAAGCTATTGATGAAGATGTGAAGTTGAAGACTTTTTCCTTGGAGATTATTGGCTCCCCATTGTCTCATGAGGATAGACACAAGTTGTCTAAGTTATATGAAAAAAGATTCAAGACAAGGCAAAGAGTTAGTACTCTCATGAGTAAAGATAAAGGAAGATAGTGAAAGGCTAAAGAATGAGACTCTACACAATATTGTAGAACTTGTTAAAGAGTTGAGAGCCTCTCCAGATAGTGAAGATCAAATGAAGCATGGTACATCTATCCTGGAAAGAAATGAGACTATCACAAAACAACATGAGAATGAGCTTGGATAGGAAGATATGGTGATAGATAATACTCCTTGAGTTGTGGAGAATGTTGATGAAGAGAAGGAAGATGATAAGCAAGATGCCTCAGAAGAGGATGAAGCTCAAAATGAATAGAGTTTTCCCCCTCTGAATATGGAGAAAGAAGTTGAGCAGAGAGAAGAAGGTAAACAAGATGTCCCAGAGAAGACTAAGGCACAAAAAGAAAACACTTCGCCTCCTCTGAAAGTAGAGAAGAGTACAAAAGGATGTTCTAGTAAAGAAGAGAAGGAAAAGAGTGAGAAGACGTAAGAAGGTGTTAAAACTAGTGGTGAATCCTCTGGAGCTTTTGGAGATTCATTAAAATATTTGATGGATATGCAGTTATAGTTTCAACCGGTGGTGTATACACAACTGTTGTAGATCCCTATGCAACAAGGTTTGGTAGACATGGATAAAATTTCCCATTTACATAAGTTACAACTTGGTGATTCTTTCCATGCCTCCACAAGGAAGGAAATACTAAAAAATCACTAAACAAGTACTGAATTGGTAGATGAAGCAGTAAAAGTGTTTCAAGATAGTATTCTTGGAGAAACTATTGATAAATCTTTGTTCGGTGTGCAACAGTTGAGGTTTTTACTTGATTCCTTTAAGGAATATTCTACCAGATTCGAAGAAAATATTGAAAAGGAAATGGAAAATAATGTCAATGATAGGAGATTGGCTAAGGTTTTTGATAAATGTGGTATAACACATGGCAAGTTGCAAGGCAAATTGAAGGATGTTCATAAATGTTTGGGAGAAGCAAAAGTTTTATTTCAAGTGGTCTATCTCTACAAGGATCATAAAAGATCAAATGGACTCAATTGAGTCACAAATTTATTAAGCCTCATGTGCTTATGATCTAGTAAGTGATGTATATGGAGCAACAAGAGCAACAATTGAGAATTTTCATGGTCAATTATTTCTACAACAAGAGAAAAAATAGAAAATCATAATGCAATACATTCTACTCCGAGATATGGTGAATGCAAGGCTTACATCTTTAACTGGAGTTCTAGAAAATGCAGAGAAGGTGGTGCAAAAGAATCCAATACCTAGTTCTCTAGATGAAGAAGAAGACCTCCATGTTCAATTTGAGAGTCAGTGTTGCATGCTTGCCTTCACCAAGAAGGATTGGGAGGCACACCTTACAAAACTAAAGGTGTCGTATAAGTGTATTTTACCCTCATCAAGGTAAGTTGTACATTTTTTCCTTGTATATGCAATTTTTTGATTTCACTATACACATGCAGAAGTAGTTGATGTGTTGTGGTACAAGTTTTGTAATTTTTTGATGGATAACATTGTTAGGGGGAGTTACTTTAATGTATTTATTTCACTAAGGGAAATTTTGTTCGAGAAGTGTGTTGAGTAAAGAAGAGAAATATCTTGTTGGTACCCTTTGCCCTTGATATCAAAGGGAGAGTATTTTTGGAGAAGAGTGTGTTGCCATCAATGAGAAAGGGGGAGATTATTGGAAACATGAGCATGGAAATGTATGGTGTTGTCATTGATGGAAACCCATTGTAGAAATGCAGATGTGTTGGTCTGAAGAAGACCAAATGTTTTGAAAATTGGCTAAGCCCCAATGTGCATATTCAATGTTCAGAGGAATAGTTTTGTGGTCTGCATTGCTCTACTTGAAAAATATTGTCATATGGTTCTAAGGTAATAATGGTGTGTATTGAAGGATTTTATATCCAAATATTTAAGGTTGCATGTCTTTCGCAATTGAAGATGTTGTTAATAGAGTATCAACTAAGTTATGGCAGAGTTATTGGTACATAGTACATGTTGGAATGCTCTGCATTCCACCACAGATGAATATTATGCTATGTGGTTTTGAGGAAATTTTGGAAGGTGTTAGATGTGTGTTCACTCCAAGTGGTAAGTGTTTTGGTGGTCCGCATGTCAAGTTGTGAATGAATAGTTGGTTCATTCATTGGTTCTTCACCAGTTTTGTTATATGGTGCCAACCTAAGGGTTTTGGGGTCGTGCGGAGTTAAAGTGTGTACATAGAAGAATCATGGGAGTGATTATAGGTCATGCCGACCTATTTTGGTGTTGTACATATTTTGGTTTCTTTCACAAGGCATGTGTGTTGGAGTTTTGAGCCAACAGGTTAAGCAATGCATGTTTCATCTAATTAGGTTGACCTAATTGATGATTGTTTGTGGTAGATGTGTGTATATATACAAGGTTAATTCAATGTGTGAAGATGACATGAGATGTGCAAGATATAGTGTGAAGTGTGATAGTGAGGAAGTATGAAGTGTTTTAAGCCAGTTTCATGTGCTTAATTGGAACTATACTTTTAGCATGTTGTAGATGCATTGTTAATAGTTCATCTCTGGTAGTGAGTCATCCTTTCTTTTATCTTTTTCTATTCTGGGGAGTGAGCCACCGATAGTGAGCCATTCTTTCTTTATAGATAATGAGTCCTTAGACAATGAGTCCACCATTATGCAATCTTTATTGTAACCAATTATAATCTATTGTGAGCTAATCCTCACTATGGTTATTTCCTTTCAAGGGTTTTCCAAATAAATCTCATTTTCTTTTGTTCATTGATGTGATGCATGTTCTAACTATTCATTTCCATTACTGCTAGTTTACTATGATTCTTTGAATGCATGCTTAATTTGATGAAGTTAATAAATTTCAGTGAATATTGATTCACCCCCCTCTCAGTATTCTGAGTGTTCAACACAAAAGACTTGAAAGTTAGATCACACATGCCTTGACACAACATGAAGCTATCTTCCAAATCATAGGAACAAAAAATCATCAACGGAGAGATGCAGAGTACCAAACAACCAAACTACAACACACTACAATGAACTTTTGACATCAATGACAACCAAACTGCAACAAAGTTGTTGTCAAGACATATTGGTTGAAATATATAATAAATTTTTTTTTCCAAATAATATCAATAAAAAATTCCTCTCATACATTAAAGAAGAAAAATTATTCAATGTGTAATTTATTTTCTATTTATTTCCCATATCAATTCTTGAACATTAAGGGTACAAGAGATATTTTAATAGCGTGATGAATCTTGTAAACCCTTACTTATGAACATTTTATCTATTAAATATTGTGATAAGCCTATTACATACATATAGAATCAAATGTGTTAATAGAGCTACCTACTTAGGGTTTGTAGAGCCTAAAGTGTAGGAGGGAATAGTTTATTCTATTTTTTGTTGGCCATCCTCCCCACAAAATTTGAACATAGAAATTCACTACTTCTTAGAAGTTACTAGTAGCAATTCAGACAACCAATAGAAAGTACCTCTTAAAAGTTACTAGTGGCTATCAAGTAAGGTCAAGGCCACCATATTGGTTGTCAAATAGGTTTAAGGTATACCAACATTCTACCACTTATTTGAGGCCCAAAAAAGATGATTTCAAAGTCTATTTTTCTACCATGGGTTCATATTTTTACTAGGACTCAAAATATGCTCATAAATTAGACAGTCCCTTTAGAGCATTTTGTTTCTCTTTTTTGATCATTTGACAAAAAAAATCTTGTTAATTTTTTCATTTCCCTTGGAGGTCAAGAGTTGAAACCTTTTGGGACACTTCTACATGTTACAAACACTCCCCATCAATTTTATGACCCTACCTATCCATTTATCAAGTGAAATTCTTCGATCATCTCAAGTTTCATTATTCATTTCATTCATGTGTTTTAAGAGTTTTTGAATTAGCATCAAATTACATGTTCTCTACTATTCCTTGATAAATATACATCTCTAAGAATCCTGGAGCCTTTTTAAAGAACATTCCTAACAAGTTTCAAGGTCCCACCATCTTCCCTTACAAGGTTGCCCCCTCTAATCAATGTTGCCATACCATAATAATAAAATTGAAGAGTATTTGGAGAGATGCATTGACAATAACATGGTTGACCTCTTATTGGAATTATTATATTTTATGTTAAAAAAATATTTCTTCTTGCAAAATCTCTCACCAATTATATATCATTTTGTAAGAATTATAAACTTACCATTGATGTTGATAAAACTAAGGGAATATAATTAAATCTAATAATAAGAATTTCAATAAAAGGAACTTACAAATAGCTAGGAAATGACTTCACCTATTGCTTATATGAACCACAATTTGTCAATAGAGAATATTTAATGGCTACAAAACTTATTGGGCTCTTGAAAATATTAGAACACAAAAAAACTAGAATTCTCATATTTAGAAATGAAAAAAAATAAACACCTTAATAATTACATTAATTCTTTATGATGATAAGGATTGAGATTGTCAAGTCTCTCATGATATTTGGAAAAGAATTCAACAACTAAAAAATCCCTTTTAATCACCTAAACATCACAAACTAAAAAATATATTGAATGTTTTGGTGATATGAGTTGTAATTCTAAAATCCCTAAGGATGGGTAATCTTCCAAGTTCCAGGGGTGTCAAACTCAAGAAGAATACAAAAAATCCTATACTCAAGTTAGGAAAATTACCTACCAATTGTTGAGGTGGGTAAGACCTTCATTTTTAGTTTTGCAAAACAAAGGGAGGTTTCCCTAAGGTGCTAAATTATATAATATTACAAGGATTGAATAGTTAATTGTTACAAAAAAACCCACTACAAATGTATCCCTATACAAATGTCATAATATACTTATATATTTGTTTGAAAATACAAGGTTATACACCTTCACACAATAGAAAAAATTATCAAGCATAAAGTTTTATAAAATGGATATAACAACCCCTATTGTTGTTATGCACTTACACCTCAAAAACTAATACACCAAAGCTAAAAGAAAGTGATTTTGATTGAATTATTTTAAAATTGTTACATGTTCATGAAAAATGGTACAAATTCCAACAAGGAAGCAGGCTCATAGATTCATCCAAAATATATAATGATTGAAACCATTTTGTGACAACTTAATGAAGGTTTCATTAAAGACTATACCTCTTACAATACACAAGTAAACTAGGTGGACTACATATGAATTCAAAGAAATAGAAAAAAATGTAGAATATTCAATGAGTCTACTTAGTTATCCATAGACAAATATGAACATTTCCTTGATTATTTTGAAAAGACACCATGCAAAATCTTTGCAAGGTTTTAAGAATCAGTTGGCTGGCCAACTAACCACACATACATCTAGAAATGAACATAATGCCAATGGAGACACTCAATCAAGGTATTGTATATGGCACAAAGAAAATGATCTTGGATCCAACAACTAGGGTCTAAATTTCTTTACCACCTTAATAAAAGCATAGACACGCTTCTCCAGTATGGGGTAATTCAACTCAGCGTGTCATAAATACTTGTTGAAGAAAGTTATTGGTTGTTCATACCCCTTATCATTCTTCTATAGTAGAACAACACCAATAGTATAAAATGATGAAAATGAAAATAAATGAAAATTCCTTGAATAATATGGGCTTTCCAATACTAATGCCTTCTTAAGTGCACTCTTGATTTCTACAAAGGAATCATTGAATTCCTTATCCCAACTTGATGATTTCCCCTTCTTTAACACTTCTGAAATGGTCTTAATTTTCTTTGCAAAGTTGAAATGAACCTCCTAACAAAATTTATCTACCCAAAGAATGATTGGACTTACCTTACTATTTTGGGTTGAGGGATGCAATTGCTTTAACATGTTCAGGATCAATCCTCACCCCCCCTTAGACAATATGTTTAAGTAACCTACCTTCTTCCATGCTAAAGATAAAATTCTTGGGATTCATTTAAATCATATAGTACACACATCTCTAGAAGATTAACTCCAAGTTCTTGCAATGATCGTCTTGATTCTTGGAATATGAAATAAAATCATCTTGGTAGATAACTATAATTTTATGTATGAGACAAACAAAAGGGACATCCATAGATCTATGGAAAGTGGCTTCAACATTATTCAACCCAAATGGAATTTAAACATAAATAAATGTTCCCCATGGTGTTGTGAAGGTTGTCTTATGTTGATTAAATTCTTTGACCATTACCCAATTGTAACCTAAGAAGTCCTCCACCATAGGAATCACCTCATATCTCATTACCTCCTACACCAAATGGTCATACTAGAAAATGAATAATTATCCTCGAGGAATTTAATATTTAAATTTTTAAAATCCACACAGAACCTAATCTCTCCATTATTTTTCCTCACTCGAACAAGGTAAGAGATCCATTGTGTCTAATCAGTTTGATTATGCATCCTCTTAGCTTCACCAGTTCATTTTTTATTTGAGAGGAAAGAGTGGGGGTGATGGGGAATTTCTTATGTATAAAGGATTCCATACCAAGTTCTAATAGAATGGTATGCTAGAGAAAATATTCTTTGTAAACCTTCAATTCATCATATGACCAAACAAAGCACTTTTTATATTGTTTCAATAGTGCAATAAGTATGTCTCTTTGTTGGTTTTAATATTTTCCCATGTGTATCATCCTAGAAGCTTATTCAATACCTAAATTTACACCTTATACATAATCCACATTAATAGGCATACTTCTTGTTTTATAAAAATTAACATTATCAAACATTCTTTCTAAAGCAACAAGGCCTCTTGGAATGGTATTTGTTTTGAGATAAATAATTTCATTTCCAAAAAGAGTCTCCTTACCTTCTTCATTTTCTTCTACCATAGGCTTCCAATTAATGTGTTGACTTTCCAAATAATTAATGCAATTTAGGAACTCATAGATATATTGATCATCATTGAAGGCTTTCCAATTGAAAATGTTGTTAAGATTGTTAGGCCTAGTCAAAATTTTAATGGAAAACCTGTAGTGAGGGAAAATCGAGGAAGTATCAAATTTTGAAGCTAATATTGCAAGGGCATCGACTATTACATTATTATCTCTCTCAACCCATTTGATGTTGAAATCATCAAACATCTCAACGGTACCCCACACATCATTCTTGTACATTCTCAATCTTTTTCCTTTCGTAGCATATATGCCCCTAACTTGAGATATACTAGATCATTGTGTACTCTAATCCATTTTATCCCATATTTGGAAGGCACATTCAAACCAAAAAAAAAATATGCATACTCAACCATATTATTGGTGCACTCAAATTTTAATTCAAATATGAACTTATAATTTTCTCCATCAAGTGATACCATAAAATTTTGTACCATTTATTTGTCTTGAACACGTACCATTAAAATGAATGTTCCAAATACCATCATTTCCTAGATATTGATGTGGGAGAAATAAATTAGGGTCTACCTACCTTTTAAACTACTCATCATCACATTATCCAACAAAATAATCAAGTTCAAAATCAAAGTAACACAATTTATTCTTTACTTCATTTGGGTTCTCCACTATGCAATTGGACCTCTTTTACATGCAATGGTATAGTACCATAAAACAAGTTCATATAAATGATACCACCAATTGAGGCTACCCACTTCTTGGACAAAAATATACCCCATTTAGCTAAACAATCAAATATGATAATGTCGATCAAATTTTTTTACCGAGGTATGTAGCAAATTGCACTTCAACATCATTAACTACCCCAATTACATTTACTTCATGGAAGTCCATGGAAAAACATTTTCCATAATATTTTGAAACTTGCAATATTAGCTAGTTCATGACTTCTAAAGGCATCAAATTGTTGGAAGATCTAGAATCTAACATAAAATCATGTACTAGCTAGCCATTTATCAGGAAAGATGTGTAAAATGGGTCACCTATCTTTTTGTTATTTGTAGACATGGTGCCTAAGTAGATATCAAGTGCCTCATGGACATTAGTCTCATTCATACCATCTTTGGGATTTTTTGCAATTTTATTTGGCGAATAAAAACAATAGGAGCATTGATATTAATAAATGCCCTTTCTCTATGTTCAAGGTTCCTTAACAACTCCCTAGCTGACTCTTGAAATTTTAGTTGACTCGATGCTTGAGCCATGTCAATTGGTTGGTATTCTAACAAGGGAGTGGAAAATAATAGTCGAAACATGGGAATCAAGGATGAAAGGAATTACATGATCACTAGAAACAACCTACTTTGTGTTGATTGCATTTCCAACTTCCTTACTCATTTCATGTTTCTCATTTGTTGCTTCTTTATAATTCTTCTATTTAGGGACATATTTTTTCTACAGAGATGCATCTAACATATGCATCATCTTTCTTGGTGGTGATTTACCTATTTTTTCTATTTGCGCCTTGCTCTACATTGTTATCCTTATGTTTTCCTTTATATGTGTGTGTAGTGTTGGGATCTTGAGTTGTTTGTGAGTTGCTTGGGTGTTGTCATTGATGGCAACCCCTTGTATGAAGAAATTGTTGGAATGTTGTTGGTGTTGATTATGTCAACCCATAGCATTGGATTTTTTGGAAGTTTGGATTTGTTGGTATTAATATCAGCACAGTGTTGTTGGTGTTGCCATTGATGTCTTACTTTAGTATGACTGCAAAGGTTGTTGGTTTGATTTGTGTTTGGGGAAAAGATTGTTGTAGTTGGAAATTGTTGCATGTTGAAAATGTTGTAGATGTGTTATAGAGATGTTAGTAATGTTTCTGATGAAGTTAGTTTACTTGGTTTCCAAGTGCTTTTGATAAAATTTGAATAAAAGAGAACTTTCAGTATGACAGAGTGGTGTTCAGTGTTTTGCTCTACATTTCTTCATGGTTCAAGATATTCCTAGACGTGATGATCAAAGGTGTTCAGAGGTGCCATATCCATAGTTTCAGGTTCTGGATTGTTGTGCAGTGGAAGATGTGTTTGACAATATACCTATCTAGTGAAATAGGGTGTCTGGGAGAAATGAGAATGCTCTGCATTTCTCTGCAGTAAAGGTTCTTGTGTTGCAGATCTGGGAATGTCCTTATATTGACTGTATCTACCTTCCCTTGAAGTTTCAAGTGCTGAGTTGTTCCACAAAGTTTTATGGTGTGTTGGATGTTTGTGCCAGTATGTCTAGTTGCACAGAATGAAGGTGTTCTTGAGTTTTAGGTGGTTGCAGTAGTTCTGGTGAATATTATGATAATGTGAAATATTCTAAGATTTTGTATGGATGTTTTGGAGTATTTTTGTGTGGTCCGCGAGATGTTTTTGGACCTTGAGAGTTGTGTTTGGTGTCGCTTGTTAGTGTTAGTGTAGGTTTGGCTGATTTGGCATGCTAACACTAATTGTGGAGGTTAATTGTTGGTTGAGGAAGTGTTGTGAAGCATGTTGGTGTATATTTGGGTCCCAATTAAGTAGTGGCATGGTTTGGCTTCACTTCTTTATATTGTGGAAGTGTTTGGAGCCGACCTATTTTATGTTGCATGGTTGAGGTGTATACATTTCCTTAATGTCGACCTAATTGAGATTGTTTTAGGTCGCAGATGGTATAAATGAAAGTAGAATTATTGTGGATTGAGAGTAAAGTGTGTGTGATGCAAAAGATGTGAAAGTGATCGAGTGTGATGATTTGAGTGCAATCCTTAATGCCTATGACTTCCTAATGCAGTGAGCAGAAGGTGTCTACATTTCAATCTGGTTGATGAGTTGTTTGTGCTTCAGTGGAACTGTGCCTTCAACATATGAGAGATGAATTGTTAACAATTCAAATTGGTAGTGAGTCACCCCTTCTTCTATTCTTCTTTCTTCTAGACAGTGAGTCCTTTGGCAGTGAGCCACCGACAGTGAGCCTTTATTTATCTTTATGGGTAGTGAGCCCTTGGCAATGAGCCTTATTGTATTCAATGTTGCAATTCATATATTAGTGAGCTAATCCTCACCATGGTTTTTCCCTTCTTGGTTTTTCCACGTAAATCTAGAGTTCTTATGTGTTTGATGTGTCTACATTTATGCTTTACATGTTTACATTTATTTAATGCATGTTAAGAGTTTAATGGTGGATAAGGGTTTAAGGGCTAATGTAGATCTGAATGTTAATGAGGTTTTTTAATGTTTTAAAGTATACAACTGATTCACCCCCCTCTCATTTGTCTTGTGCATCTAACATGTACTTAGCTCATATGGAATAGAAACACTTCCAACTTGACATGTGACACCTAATTGCCTATTTCTTAGCTAGTAATTGCTTTAGACAAACAAGATCACAACTTTATGGATAGCCTTTTACTATTGTCACATTTTTTCCTCAATTTGATTGAAGTATTTTTTTTATATTTCATATGGAACATGCTGGTTTTCATGGTCATATTGAAAGAATGACTCTCCCTTATACACATTCAGTTGATCCACAATGCCATCTTCATAATATTTGAGTGCACCTTCTTGTTCTTGGAATCCTTTCTCATCTACAAGTGTTGCAGCAACAACACAGTTTGATTGATCATGAGGAAAATAACATATACCACATGAGAATGAATCTTGTTAAATATTCACATGATCCTTCCTCAAGGGATTAGGGGTGCCTCTCTCTTGGCGTCCTTGGTTCATATTTATTGGGACCACTTGCTTATCATTTGATCATGGTTTTTTAAACCATCATAATTGTAAGATCCATTATGTAATATTTAACCTTCATTGAAGTGTGTGGTAACATTTTTATAAGGCATCCCTTTCTCATTCTTTGCAACTTTATATAAGAGTTCTTTCATAGCTCCCATTAATTTATCCAAATTTTTCTCAGCATTGAGGGGATTACTAGAAGTTATTGCACCAATTTTATGGAGTTTTATATTAGCTATTTTATTGTATTTACCAAATGCTTGCATGTTACTCTCTATATTGCTAACCATGGCATAAGCTTCCCTTAATGTTTGAGGGTTCTTGCCTTGTAAGAAGTAGCCCAACTTGGAATCAAATGCTCCACAATATAAATAAGAAACACAGGTTCATTTGGCCTCACATGGGAAGGCACTATCTTCATTGTTATAACAAACATGTTATTGAAATCAACAACTGTCTCATTTATCCTTTTCTTTATAATGGTTAGTTCATAGAATAAATTTTGGATCCACTCTTTCTCCATGCTACAATCTTAAAACTCTCATAAACTCATCCCACAAGTCCATGCTACCATCTAGAAGGCTTTTGTACCATTCGTTGCACTCTCTTCAAATAACTACACAAAGAGCTTCACCATGACATCTTCATCTTCTATTTCATATTTATCTATGACATTGATGAAATGCCTTAAGTGGTCCTCACCAGTGACAACATTTTCGTCATGGAATTTTTGGCACTTTTCCTCTAATCTCATTTAGAATGGGAATATGATAACTTGGAATGCCATTAAAATCCTTTTTTTTATATCTCTCTAATCATAATGGTGGTCTCACTCGATAAAATATTTGATCATATCTTATGGGGTTAACCCCCAAGTTTTGTCTCACATTTTGTTGTTGAGGGTTTTTTTTTATTTTGTTGCACATTGTGTACTTTTCGATTAAAAAAAAATTATGCATTGTTTTGATCTCTATTTTATGGTTTGGCAACATTTTTATTTTGGTTTATTTTTGGTCCTACTAAGAAAATTGAGAGTGTTGCAACTCAATTTGTTCTTCTATTTCATGTTTCCTTTGTCCAAGTTGGTCAAGTAGATCTATATGCTAATCTAACTCCCTTTCTCTACATTCATTTTCCAACCGAGTAACTAGATATGCATCATGGAATACAACTTCTACCTCTTATTCGATTTCTCGAGATAAGGTAGGAGAATTATTATTCCAATTTACCCTTGGATTTAAATCAAACACAAAGGTAAAGGAAAATTTTTATCTACATTTTCTATAGACACATTCTAGGATGCATCTCTATTTCTTATATTGCCATTTGTCTCATTTCCAGGCCTACCATAATCATGCTTAAGGTTTATCCTACTATTTCTAATCCTATTGTCAATTGAGTCATTTGAGATATATTGATCATAATATTTTGATGTATATTTGCTACCTAAAATACTTAATTTTTTAGTACATAAATAATTATGCAAAGATGACATAGTAGGATTATTAGCTCTCCATTGATCTTGTCATCTTCTCACATCAGGGGAAATTACATTGGACATTTATTGACCTTTGGATCACTATTCTCTTTCCATTTATGTCATCTTACTCTTGCAAATAATTTCAAAGTCTATCCTTGATAGAGTAATCACTCCTTAAATTAGGATAAATTAACCTTTATCAACAAGGTTTTCAAAGAGTTAACCAAGGACTAGTTTTCCTAGCTAGACTATGGTTATTTATTGACCTCCATATTCAAAATGAGTTTTAATTTTAGCATCCCTAGCAACAACACCAATTTGTTGGTGATTTGGGTTGTAACTACCAATCCTTATGGATGGGTAATCTCCCAAGTGTCAAGGGTGCCAAACTTAAGAAGAATACCACAAATCCTATACTCAAGTTTAGAAACTTCAAACCAATTTCTAAGGTGGGTAAGATCTTGAATTTTTGGTTTTGCAAGACCAAGGGTGGTTTCCTTAAGGTGTTGAATTATACGATGCAAGGATTGAACAATTAACTTTTTATAAACATACTCACTGCACATGTATCCCTATACCGATATCACAATATACCTATGTGTTGGTTTGAAAATACAAGGCTACACATCTTCGTACAACAACCAAAAACCTATCAACCATAATCTTTTATGAAATGGATAAACAAACCCTATTGTTGTTATGCACTTACACCTAAAAGCTAGAGAAATTGATACACAATACAAAAGTGATTGTGATTGAATTATTTTAAAAGTGTTGGATTATGAGAATTGGGGTTAGTATCATATTGGTGCCAATTCCAATAGGGCAATAGGGTCATGGATTCATTGAAAACATGTGATGATTGAAATCATGTTGTGATACCTTAATGAAGGTTTCACTCAAGATTATACCTATTAGAATACACAAGTAAACTAGGGTCTACACATGCATTTAAAGAAATAACAAAATTTGCATAATATTCAATGAGTCTACTTATTATCCACAAACAAACTTGAACATTTCCTTGATTATTGTGAAAAGACATCATGCAAAAGTTTTTCAAGGTTTTTACAATCGTTTGGCAGGCCAACTAATCACACATACATCTAGAAATGAACACAATTTCAATGGAGACACTCAATCAAGGCTAATTTCACACTCTAAAATAAATTTTCAGAGATTATAATGAATTCATTACACATTTGGGACAAACCCAAAACATCAAAATACAGTAAAAATGTCTTTCCCTTCATTGGAGCTAAAAGCCTAGCTATTTTAAAGTATATTTTGCTTAGTTATTCTCCAAGCTAATATTCCCATGCTTGTGAAAATGAAGATAGTCCAAGTGGAAAACATGCACACATGCATGAAAACCCTAAAAAAATTATTACCAAAACAATTGTAGTGGGCATACATGCCTCCACGTTAGGTTTTCCATCATTTTTGTACCTTTAAATCACATCCTTATGTACTCATGGAGTATGGAAATCCATCTCCCATATATAGGCATAAATTCTAGTCATTAATGACATATATGAGAGGCAAGAGAGTGAGTGAAGTTAATGACGATAGTTGGGAAATCTTTGGCATGGAACCCTACTATTCTAGTGCCTAGTGTGTTTCAAGAGCAAGGAAGAAATAGGGATTGGGATCTAAGATAGGCAGGGATTGGGTCATGGGAGAATTAGAGTCTAGGATCCAACATGCATTGAAGGTAAATACTTGGCAGGGGTTGGACTCTAGCAAGGAACAAGGAATTGGAACATTAAGTTCCAAGTCCAAAGTAGAGTCCAAAGTCTACTCAAGTATCATGGGGGTTGGGAGCAAGAAGGAACTTGTGACTAGAACCTAAGGTTCCAAATTCTAATCAGGAACCAAGGTCTAGAAGAAGAGGAAGCGAATAGGTGTTGAGGATCAAACTCAAGTGGGAAAAAGGAACAAAAAACCACGAGGTTTCAAGTTCCTATCAAGACTACGGTTTGATAGGGAACAAAAGAGGCCAACCCATGCCAACAACCAAACTCCAAGAAAAATAAATAATTAGAAAATAAAGGTTCTCAATTGGAGGTCTAAAAGGAAACTATGAAGAAGCATGTAAGAAGGGAAGGTAGGGAGTGGGGACCAAAAAACAAAAGGAAATGGGAAATATGAGCTTCAACTTAGCTCCAAAGTTCCTATTGATACTTGAGGCTCAAAATGAAACATGAAGGAAGGTCTTGACACAATAGTTTTTTCAACTTATGGGACATCCTATTTTTTTCCTAAAATCATATATATTTTTAGAAAAATTAATGAATTAAGCCTTAAGAGGTTCCATCTATAGGGTTTTAATTAAAGAGATTTAGATTAGACCCCCTTAGACCAAACCCCCTTAGATAGAACCCCCCTAGTTTTAAATCAAAACCTCAATGGAGTCTCCTTCTCACCTATCAAAATGCTAACAAAAAAATCACATTTGCTTCACCTTTTGACGAATCAAATGAAGTCATTTAGAAATTTCATTTTTGTAACTATGTAGACCTTATTATAAGCTTTTCAAAAAGCATAATTTTGAATTATTTAAATTGATTATTATATTTATTTTTTATTTCTTGTGAACATAGCCTTTTACCAAATATCAAGGTCTTTGTTTCATAAATGTGTAAAAATTTAAAAAAAATAGAGAAAAAAATCTAAAATATATACATGTGCAATAGCTATTGATGTACTTATTTAAACAAAGAAAAAAAAAAATTTAATATATAAAAAAAAAGTTATGTGACATTGAATAAACCCGTGTATAAATTATAACATAATCTTATTTCAAAAATTAATAAAAAATAAAATTTGCAACAAAAAATTGTGAAAAAATGTGTGTGCACTAGATATTAGTGTTTTTTATTAGATAAGAAGGGAAGGGCCTTGATCCCATGGTTGGAGTAGCGGAAAAAAGGAAACAGAAAAAAGGTGGGAAACAACTACAGTATTAGCTCACAGGCGGGCATTAACATTAGTAACCATAGACCAACTAGTACTAATAAAAAACATTAAGAGTCTAGAAGCATACTTAGATCTACGTAAACCATTAATTAAGTTCACAATGTCCCAGGTGGTATTCCACCAAATCATAACCATAAAACCATTACAGTCCGAGAGATTATAACAAAATGACAAAAAACTCATCATAAACAACAGAGCAGCACCAAAAAGCCATTATTTGACTTTCTTCAATAGGTCCCCATACTCTCCATGAGAGCAATATATTCTCTCCAATCAGGTCCCTTTGTCTCATCCAGAATATTCAAGGCATCCAATTTCCCTTGTTTCCTCAACTTCTTGGTGATTTTGAATTCCCCAGAAGTTGCACCCAGCATCGCCCTCCTCATCAATTTGTTCGTTACCTTCATGAGAGTAACTAAAGCCTTCTCCATATCTTCAAACTAAACCTGCAAGAAAGTTAGTCCGATTTTTAAAACTTCATTACTTGAGTCGTCAATTTTATTATCCATACCCAAGTCCCCCACTTCTTGCACATTTCCTTCCTCCTTTTCATCCGCAAATTGTTCAGCTCATTCTTCCTCTTCCACCTCCTTGTCCTCCTCTGAGCCTTCTTCGCCCATATCATAAGCCATATACTCAAAATCCTCATCCTTTGAATCATTTGTCCTGGGCTTCAAATTATTCATACACTAGATCCTCCTCTTCACTCATAGTCATTTTTTGTTTCCCTTTTTTATCCTTTGAGGCAGCTTTTGCAAGCCAATCCGACCTTCTCCCTCCACTCCCACCACTCCCCTGCCCCTGCAAAGACTCCTTCTCCTCCTCATTTTGAGTCCCTTCCTCAGTAATATTGATGACATCCCTAAGGTTTAAGTCACATTTGGGTTTCTTTGCCTTGGGAAGTTCTAGCAATAAAGCTGAATATTTTCTTTTTTCAAGCGTGGCTCTAATGAGCTCAATTTCAAAGGTTTTTTTTTCCTCACTCTTCTGTGACACATGAGTAGAAGGGTTGGACACATTGGCCACCAGAGACTAACTTTTATCAGTAATAAGCACTCTCCTAGCAGCAACAATAGAAGGCAGATGGAGCTTAGGTTCCTCAATCGGGATTTCAACAGCGGCAGGGTTTTCTTCCATAGGTTGTTCCTCATTAACCTCTTCAAAGCAACCAGGGTTTTCATTTCTTCCCACCAAGGGGTTGTCATGGGGGTTCAAAGCCATAGAATACTTGTACAGTGTTAGAATTAGACCTTGGTGGAGGGGAGGACTGGCTCCCTTCTTGATATGGAGTTGCAGGGAGGACAACAGATAAAAAGGAAAATTGACTTGCTCACCATGCCGAATGTGGTTAAGCAGGGGAAAATGGTACGCGTGTACCGACATATACCTTCCCTCAAGAGTAAAGTATCACATAACAAATAGAATAACTAAAGCAAAGGGAGAAGGGAGTTCCAATCTTGCATACCCATTCTGAAATCTTTTGAGATTCTCCCCTTCGTGTAGGAATTTGTGAATAAACCTCTGGTAGTCTGCCTCGCTTTTTTTAGCAACTTTAGTTCCTTGATTTTGCAGCCACGTAGCTTCAACAATGAATCTATTTGTTACTTCAAACTTCACAACTCCAACGATAACATTACCATTCCTCTAAGAGTTGGTAAATTTAGTTGTAAGGTTATCGTTGTATCCCTTTAGGGATTGGAAGAATGGGACCATACCAACATTTTCAAACATTCTCCATAAATCCACATTCTGTTGGAGGGCTTGACAATTTGGCAGCTTCGTTCTCTTCCTAGGTCCTCCCATTTTTATTTTCTGCAAATTCTTCAACTGCTACACACTTTTCTTCATAATCTCCCACACCTTCTTCTTTCTTTTCAAGGTGCAAAAACCTTTCTTACACCAAATAACACAGAGAGCCAATAAAGAAATATGAATTGATAAGTTTCTTTTTGTTAAGTCCTGTGTCACATTCCTCAGAGCAAAAAACCCATCATTTTCCTTACAAGTATTAAACTCCCCCCATTAATTTTCATACCTTTCTCCACTTTAGAAATGCAGGAATATCTGACACAAGGCAAATCGACACGCATAGAAATGACGACCCTTAACAACTTGAAAATATTCATGTGATTTTTGATCACCTTCATAACGGAAAAATTATTAATAATACTATTAGCCAAGATCCTCCGATACAACACCGTACAACCAATATCATCATTACATAGAAATCCAGAAAGCACCACTTGGTACTCATTTTTTCCACATAACATCAACCTTTCATTTTTGCATGTGGTACTCAATTTCAAAATTTTTGTTTAGGATTAAGTCTCTTAAAGACTCTGACATATTCCCATAAGTCCATTGGGTCCAACCCCTACAGCTCAACGCCACATTGGCGGCACAGTCGATAGCTTTATTTCCTTCTCTATACACATGTTGCACCTTGCAATTGGTAAAATAATTCTTAATGACTTGGCATTTATCAATTAATTTTTTTAATTCTCATGGTGACACAACCTCTTCATTTAGGATGTCCACAATAAGCTTAAGAGTCCCCTTCTATTATGAATTTTTGAAAACCTAGCTCCTTCAAAGTATTGAAGCCCCCTAAAGCTGCCATAGCTTCAGCTTTATTATTGGAGTAGACTCTCATATTCACCCCATAGCTCACAATACATTAACCTTTATGGTTCCTTAACAAACCCCTAGCACCAGCTTGTCCTAGGTTGCCTTTTGAGCACCCATCAAAATTGCACTTAACCCAATCCTTCTGCAAAGGGATCCACATAGTAGCCAATCTAGTTAGCATCTTTGACCAATTAAGTTTAGTTAATTCATTCCTGATTCTCCAGTTTTTCTTAATCCTCATTTCTTTGTAATTCGTCCAGGTTTTGGAGAAACCATAACTACCAGCCTCAATGTTTTCCTTGATCTAAGTTTTTATGATTAGGCTAACCTCCCATCTGCTTCTCTCCTCATCCCTGAATATTCAATTATTCCTTTCCTTCCATCAACCCCAGGTAACAAAAGGAGGAACTTGATTCCAGAGATCAACAATAACATTATGTGAATAAGGGCAATTTGACCAGCTTTCTACAAAAACTTTCATAGAATTAAGAAACACCCAATCAAAAGACAACAAAGAGAGAAAGCAGGACCACACTTCCCTCGAAATTGGAAATGAAAGAAGATGTGAATAATTGACTCCTCTTCATGTTTGCAAAGTGAGCATTGATTAACCAATTGGAAGCCTCTCCTGACCAGGTTGTCAACAGTCAGAATTTTACCATGAACCGCAGTCCACCAGAAGCAATTAATTTTGGCAATCAAGTTCTTTAGCCACACCTTATCCCAGAAATGGTCTTAAGCAACACCTTGCACCTTTATCGGTTCTTCATAGGCCTTTTTGACTGAGAAACAACCAGAAGAGCTACCTTTCTAAAGCCACTCATCTTCCCTTTCTTTGTCAAACCACTTTGCCTCCCCAATCAAACCATGCAGTCTTGTGAGGATAGGATCCCAATTCACCTATCTCTTGCCTCTCAAATTATCCCTTATTAGTAACAAATTAAACTCCTTCCATTTTGGTTCCTCCAACTCCCACTTAATATAGTCAGAAACCTTTTTACCACAAATCCTATTAACGCTTTGTTTAAGAGGATTAAGATCTTCTAAGGAGGACAGAGTAGATGACTCTATCCAAGGATCCTTCCAAAAGTCAGTATTATTCCCATTCCCAATTCTCTTTCTAACCCCCAACTTCAACACATTTCTCATATTAACTAGATGATTCCATAATGTGGAGCCACTAGGCAAATCAAAAACAGAGAGAAAACAACTAGGGTTCTTGTTCCTCATGTATTTAGCTTGGAATTTTTTTACCCGGTTTTTAGAGCCTTCAAGAATTTTCCAACCAATTTTAGTTGTTAGGGATTTGTTAAGCATAGATATTCTTCTTAATCCCAAGCCCCCTCTCCATTTAGGATTACACACTTTTTCCCAACAAATCAGGGATAGTCTATTCTTTTCTTCTGTTCCTGACCATAAGAATTTTCTCTAAATTTGTTCTATCTTCTCCCATATATAGGCAAGGATTTTTAAGAGGGATAGATAGTATATAGGAATATTCTAAAGGGATGCATTAAGGAGTTGAATCTTGCCCGCTAAACTAAGAAGCTTCCCCTTCCATCCTGCAAGTTTTTTTTGAGTCCTTTCAATCAGCTGATTCCAGTAATTGTTTTCCAGCCTCTTAGAGATCAAAGGTAGGCCCAGATAGGCATCAGGTAAATCAGCTTCCTGACACCCCAAGATTTTTATCACTCTCCTTAATTTGTTGGTCAGTATTAAAGAAGTAAATTTTTATTTTTTCATAATTGATACATTGGCTAGAAACAACAACATAGTCATTGAGAACCTATTTCTAAAGACCTGCTTCCCCCATTGAGGCTTCCCCGAACATTAGAGTATCATCAAAAAACTGTTGATGGGAGTCTAGCATAAGAGATGATGCAACCTTAACACCTTTGAGAGCTTTTGAGTCCACCAATATTTGGATATTCCTGCCAAGGACTTCAACAACAATGATAAAGAGGTAGGGGGAGAGGGGGTCACCTTGCCTAAGCCCACGACCACAAGAGAAAAAACCTTGCGGGACTCCATTAACCAAAACAAAACACATGGGGGAGGTAACACAAGCATAGATCATCTTTTGGAATCTACCATCTATCCCAAACTTCTGAGAACAACAAAGAGGAAAGGCCAAGAAACTCTATCATAGGCCTTAGAAATATCAATTTTGAAGGCCATCCCAAGCTTCTTAGAGTGATCCATTGAATGAATGATTTCATGGGTGGAAATAACAACATCTAGAATATTTCTACCCTGAAAAAAACCTTTATGGTTTGAGGCAATCATTTTAACAAGCACCGGTTTGAGTCTAAGCACCAAAATTTTGGAGAAAATTTTATAGACCGTGTCGCAAAGACTAATAGGTCTGTAATCTTTCATGGCTAAGGCATCAACATTTTTGGGGATAAGGGCTATAAAAGTAGCATTCAACTGATTCAACAACCTACCTAATCTAAAGAAATCCCTCGCAACATTGAAAAGATCATTTTTAACTATATCCCAAATGGTCTGGAAAAAAATAGGAGGGAACCCATCAGGGCCTAGAGCTTTAAAAGCTCCAAAGGAAAACACTTCCTTTTTAACTTCATCTATAGTAACAAAATTAGTCATCATCTTTAAGTCTATATCAAAAGTTACATTAGGGATCACTTCAATAAAATCAACATTTACCTGATGATCATAGCTAGGGGCCCTGTGTTAAGTAGAGAAGAAGTTAACAACTTCCCTCGCGATTTCTTTTTCATTAGTCACCATAGAGCCATCCTCCTTCACAAATGATCTGATTTTGTTTCTACTTCTATGTTTCAAGGTGGATTGGTGAAAGAATTTTGTGTTCCTATCCCCTTCCTTTAGTCATTGAACCCTTGAATTTTGTTTCCAATAGATTTCCTCCTTTTTTTTATCCTATACCATTGGGATTTGAGGTCTCTTTCCTTATCACAAATCTCTTCATCCACTTGACCAACCTCCATAATATCCTGGACCTCTTTAATGCTTTTTCCTAGAGAATTCTTTATCTCAAAGATATTGCCAAAAGTCAACTTATTCCACCCTTTCACTCTTTTCTATATTTTGTTTAGCTTTACTACCAGACAATACATCAGTGTACCAAATATAGGTTCCTCCCACCAGGATTTAACCAGAGCAAAAAAATCCGGGTGGAGACACCACATTGCTTCAAATCTAAAAGGAAAAGGTCCCCAATTAAGGTCCGCATTTCTTTTAAGCACTAGGGCATTATGATCCAAACTAGACCTAGGAAGAGCTGAAAGAGAAAGGAATTGTGAGATATCCCAATTAGCAAAGATCAAAAACCTATCTAATTTGACTTGGATTAGGTGATTTCCATTTCTTCTGTTAGACCAACTATACTTAGTTCCTTGTAGGGGGGTAGCAATAAGACCTACCGAATTTAAGAACTCAACCAACTCCATCATACTGTCAAAATAATCATCTAGCCCTCCAGATTTTTTTGAAGGAAGGAGAGGAGAATTAAAATCTCCTCCCAACATCCAGTGGTCATCTTTCCTAAAAGAAATAGCATCACTTAACTATTCCCAAAGCAGAACTATGTCCCTACTCAGATTTGGAGCATAGATGTTTATAAGATTCCATTTCTCTTGGGAGACAATATCCTCAAGTGTAATCATTAGATTGTTTTTACAAGCAGAACACAATGTACATTTTAGTTTAGAAGGATTCCAAAGGGTAGCAATACCTCCTGAAGCACCTTTCACCTCACTTACAAAATAATTCGCACCAGGCCATATATTCAAGATAGCTTTATCAAAGGTCTCCTTCTCCATTTTTCGTTTCTTGTAGGAGGAGGACATCCACTTTATTGTCAAGAATACAAGATTTCACCAAAAACTGTTTGAACGAGCTATTAAGGCCCCTTATATTCCAGGAGAGGTACTTCATTAGTAAAATAGTAAGCAATGCCACCTCCACCCCAAAGAAGTAGTTAAAGCTACTTCTTCTTGGACTTTGATCCTGCGATCGAGTCCAAGGCTCTTTATTTTCCAACTGCCACATCCCTTACAATGTCTTTGGTTCTGGAATCCTTTTGAGAGGGCCTTCCCACCTTATTTACTCCTCCCACATATGGTTTCTTTTTCTTTTTGGGTTTAGATGGAGCTTGGGACCATCCCTCATCATCTTCTTTATCACTTGACTCATGAGGGAAGCCAAGAAGAGCCAAAGAGTCGCTCAGGTTTCTTGCTCCAATTTGAGATAAGGAATTCATATCCTCCTGCGACAGGTTAGTCTTGGCTAGAACATACTCACCTTCTTCAAGATCATCATCTGCACCTTGAGTCTGAGCCTTTACACTGGAATCCAGCTCATTATCCTTCATCATGGGATCCCCAAATGGTACATTCTCCAAATTTTTATTTCCCCCTCCCCCCATATCCACCTTTGTTGGGAAGCCCAAGGTTGGAAAGGTGGCAGTAGGGACATCCACAACAAGATTCAGGTATTCTGAATCATTAACTTCAATAAAAAGAGCAGAAACAAGCTTGATGGGAAGGTCAAGGTTATCCTTGAGAAGAGGGACATACACCTCCTGAATATGAATAGTAGGAGGTTGCGCTCCAGAAGCCATATCAGTACCAGAGTGATCCTTCTCTAGAATTTTATCCTTAGCCTTTGAACCCTCTCTTGGATTTTTCCCACATGAATCACCGAGATGACCAAACTTCTTACACAACTAGCAGAGTAGGTGGGAATTTTCATATTCTAATAGTTGAATCCAGTTACCAAGCTTGGACTTAAGAAGGATTGAAGAAGAAGGATCGTATTCACAACCACATTTATGCAAATACAGGCATACACCAGTCTTGATCTCTTCTGAGTAATCTTATCAATTTCCAATAGACTCCCAAAGGAGTTGACGATGCCTTTTAAGATTCCCTTCTCCCAAAATTCTAGAGGGAGGCCTGGAAGGCGAACCTAGGTTGGAGCCGAAGCACCCAAATCTGTTGATGGGTCAAAACTCGGCTTCCATTTGCAGAGTGAAAGAAATTTTTTAAGTCCCGAGTCAAAAGCCCAAGGACCACCAGTTAGGACCTTCAGCACATCTTCATACATCACAAAGGAAAAAAGAAAAATACCTCTCGGCATAGCATTTATGGTGATGCTACCTTTGAGGTTCCAAGTGGAAGCAACCCACTAATGAACTAGTTCAATATTTGGCCTGTACACCAAAAAAATTCCAACAAGAGCCATTTTGAGGTTGTCCATTGCCTTCAGCATCAGAACCTCTGGGACATCTACTTCCCATCTAGTCACCGAGCAGGAAGTAGAATCCAATAGTCTTTTACTCAAAGCTGGTGAGTCAAACCCCACTAGTTTTTCCACGTAGGAAGCCGATGCTTCCTCAGAGAAGAAAGAGTTAAGCCCTAGAGACGGTGAAATGGGCGACTTCCCAAAGATTCTCTCTGTCGTTTCCATAGGGGAAAGGATTGAAGTACGAGGAGGAGACATCAAATTAGGAACTGCCAGACTAGCCGCTACCACGACAGGCTCAGTGCCAAAGAAGAGGACAACATATTTGGAATGGGGAGCCATACTGAGCCCCCCTCTTGACCTACCCATTAGGCGGTCAAATCACAACAGTGGCCATAAATTCAAAAAAATAGCCCGGGCGAGAAACTTCAGAGCAGGGAGTAGAAAGCTGAGGTACAGAGTGTTCTGGACCACTTTATCATCTCTACTATGTTGATACAACAGAATGATGATGGTTTGGAGCAACCAATAACATTTTTCAGTCTAGATAGATAGATATTAGTGTTACCAATCTATGTTTAAGAATTTATAATTCTATAGTTTTTTGTAAAAAAATTATGTGATATTGAATAAATGTTACTTTAAAAAAATGTTGTTGACTATGAAAAATAAGTAATTAAAACTTATGTAAAAAAAATCACAAATCATCTTGTAATTTATACAAAAATCTCAAAAATCACTAGTTCGCATCATCTTCAAATTCTTAATGGTTTAGTTGCAATGGGTGATAGAAATTAAAAATTTGGTCAAATTATTGATTTCAATGTCCCACTTTAGCTAGAAAGTGTGACATAGTATTATGGGCTAACCCCCAACACTTAGCAAGGATGGAAAGAATGTTGAAAAGAGAAACCAAAGGAATGAGAGACTTAGGGATGAGCCCGAATATGCACAAGGGACAAATTATAGGAAAATGACCACAAAATGCCCCTTTTGACATAGTTTACTAAGGGATTAAATGAACATACCTTAAAGGAACACCCTTAGAAATCATTTCAGCATAGGGGACCCAATTGAATATTTTCTCAAGTGGGTGTTGATGGTAGGTGAGATAGGGTTAAAAGCGCAACCTTTGAAGCAAAAAAAAAAACAAAATGAGACCCAAAAAAATGGGGTGTCAACAAAATGGACATGGTGAGGCATACCTTAATATTGAAAAAAAGTAGTTAAAAATCTAATTAATAATGTAAACAATATTGATTGTTGCATTTATCTAAAGCTTGAAATAGAAAATCTAGAACAATGAAAAATTAAATTAGAGGAAGTTGAAATACCAAAAAGATCATGTTAATCCTAGTTTCACTTATCAAAGTTATTCTCTCAATATTTTGAACCTAAAGAATACAAAAGATATTGGTAAATTAGGACACCCATATCCTCCATAGAGAAAGTTCGTGGTTGAACTTATTGCAAAAATTAATAGATTATTTTGTAGAAGTTGTCAAAACCAACTTTAGACTCCAAGAACACCTGCATGCAAATGGATACCTGTCACAAGGAAGAGAATGGATGGAGTAAACAAACAAGGGTTTGAAGCTCTGAAAAATGGAGAAATTATCTTATCAAAACAAAAAGGAATTATGAATATACAATGAGATCAATCCTTAAGAAGGAGATCATGCAAACCCTAAAAGAAACCCTAATAGGAAAACATTTAATAATTAATATAATTATTAAATGTCACTTTATGCAAACTAAAGTGAAATCTTAAGAAGGGAATAAAGGTAACTTAATCAACATAATTAAGTTAAAACCTTTACTCTAACACCCCCCCTTAAGATGAGCAAGAGTGCAACTACAAACAAGTGCAAAAAAAGCAAAGGTAACTACAATGCAAGAAGGTAAACATGGGTCCCAGCAACTAGGCCAGATCAGGTACCCAAATACAACCAAATCTCTGTAAAGTGGAGAAATAGAGAAAATCTCATGGGAAAAACTCTACTCCAAAAAGAGATGTTGAAAGCCATGAAGAACATCACTGAAACAGAAGAAGCTGCAAACAACTGTCAAAAGATGACTACTATGGTGCGGAAGAACCTCCTCTGAAGATAAGATGATCAAGATAAAAAAGACAACAATCTGCATGAGTGCCCTAAACGACACTACTCGAATCAGATGGCAAACAAAGGCAAACACCTGGAACGAAGATACAAATAGCACAAGTACCAATAGTCTGAAAGAGTGCAACTACAAACAAGTGCAAGAAAGCAAAGGTAACTACAATGCAAGAAGGTAAACATGGGTCCCGACAACTAGGCCAAATCAGGTACCCAAATACAACCAAATCTCTATAAAGTGGAGAAATAGAGAAAACCTCATGGGAAAACCTCTACTCCAAAAAGAGATGTTGAAAGCCATGAAGAACATCATTGAAGCAAAAGAAGCTGCAAACAATTGTCAAAAGATGATTGCTATGGTGCGGAAGAACCTCCTCTGAAGATAAGATGATCAGGATCAAGAAGACAACAATCTGCATGAGTGCCCCAAACGACACTACTCAAATCAAATGGCAAACAAAGGCAAAGACCTGAAACGAAGATACAAATGGCACAAGTACCAATAGTCTAAAAAAAATTGATCAACTGAGAATGAAAGATTCCTTCCAAGGCGAAACCAAGGAAGCATTAGCACGAACAGTATAATACCCCCCCCCCCCATAATGTTGAACTGGGAGAGCCTGACAAATCCACTGAAATGGTGTGAAACACCCTATAGTGCATGAAGAAGAAGAAACAACATCTGAAAGTGCGCAAGAAAGCACCTGCAACTGAAAAAGTGGTGTGCAAAACAAAGCATGCATGCATGAGGCTGGAATCATATGGATCCACTGTCGTCGTGGAGGGACACTCACCGGACAAAGGTGTGATGGAAAAACAAAGGCACTACACAACCCCCCATGGCATTTTATAAAACAATGTGAGTACAAAATATGACACAACCTTATGTGCAAAACCCCCAAAATACATGTACAATAGTGTGGCACTTTATCTTAGTGCGTTTACATAAAAGATTGCTTACAAATGATGCTCAAAATGCCCACAAAAGACAAAAAACTGGAAATACATGAAGAACAGCCAAAAAATGAAGCATCTCATGTAAACGAAAAGTTCCTAAGAGCAAATATGTCCAGGTAATTCACCAGAGTGTGAAAACACAAAAAATAAAAATAAAATATAACTGGAGTGAAATCTAGAAAAATTGCATGGATGAAACTGAAGAGCTCTGAAATATGGTTCCAATGCCGCTGAGATCACGAAAAACGGAGAAACAGGTCAAAAGTTACGAGCTCGGGACTAAAAGCAGCTCATTTGACTTCAACTAGTTGTAGAATGCACCAACAGAAAAATGAAGTAATGAGACCCACACCACTGAAAAGTTGATAGAACCAGCTTTCCGATGATATCTCGTTTGCCAAAAAACGATATCATATGCCCAAATTATGACCTCTGGAAAAAAAAGCTCCAAAGGGGGAAAATACCAGTGCTGCATAAAATTTGACAGTCATACGGCCGTCGCAACAAAAATACAGGCTTAAATTTGACGGCCAAATGATCATCACCGTATTTGCGCAATAGGGCTTATTACAGAAAAAATTGTTTTTTATATTAAAAAAAAGTGTAAAATAAAATTTAAAAAAAAGGCAAGGGGCCCGCATGGGGGCCGCCGCCTGCCAAGGTGGTAGGACGGTACCAACCGTTGCAGGGGGCGGTGCCCAAGGGGCCACCGCTTGCCATAATGGAATTCAAATTAAAAAAAATGCGAACGAAATAGAAATTCCTTTACTCTAACATATTTTTATATTCTACTAATTAATAGGATAATTATTACAAAGAGATTCATCTCCTTATATAGAGATTGAGAAGAAACCGCCAAAACAAATAAATATTACATGACTCAAAGCTAAAAAATGAATCTAAGAAAACAAAAAGAAAACACATGCCATAAGGTGGCTTATTACAACTATAAGTCATATCTTTTAATAATTTAATATTATTCTAATACCCCCCCCCCTTAAGGCTTACTTCACTGAAATTGAAACATAACAAACTAAAAACACCCTCGAACCATGAATATTCCATTCTTTAGAAGCTTTTCTTTGAAAACAAACCATACACCAGGTAGAACTCCATCAAGTTACCTCAAACCTTCATAAAGGTGTAGCTCCCAAGATAAGTTCCCAAGTTCCTGGATCACCACCTCCCCGAACTCCTGAATCACAAATCTCCCGAATCATTGGACAACAATCCACATTGAGCTACTTCGTTGAGCTCCATCAAGTTGTATCATAACACTCATAAGGGTATGACTCCCAAGCTAACTAGGCAACCATCCATTTTGAGTTTCCTCTACACTGCCTTCCTACCTGTCTTTAAAGTGTAGACTTCTTAAAATACAATCAATTCATCTTGGCATAATAATCCTTCTAGACTCTCCTAAAAGTGCATCTAGAGGATCTTCAACATGGTGACAAAGTGTGTCTTGATTAACTTCAAGAAGTGCCTCAACACATTTTACTTCAAGATATTTGTAGACAAAGCACATGATTTTCCAACCTTCTAAGTTTCTTCCATCTTCATTGTGTTGGTCATTCAAAGTAACTCCAATGAAAAGAACACCGAATGATGCAATTATTAGATTCAATGCTTCTACTACCCTCATTGCAAAAGTAGAACTCATTCTTTCATTCAAAATGACTTCATTAGCCTTGTTATGTTGTGTAGGTTGATTCTACTCTTTAAGTATATTCAACAAAGCGATCTTCCCCACATTGTCAAGACCCAAGAACAAAATCTTGGCCTCCTTTTGCCACAAGCCCATTGTGGCCCAATCAAACAAATATATCTTCATTCCCTTGCACAAATTTCGATGACGTGCTACAAACTATAGAAAATATATATATAAATGTCACATAGAATATCCACTACAATCCACAAGCTAGCCAAGCTAAAAAATTATAATAGAAGAAATACTCATAACCTTAAACACCATGAATCCTTCACATGCAAGCACATGTAAGCAAAATGCAAGTACATGCAACTCACATGCAAGTATATGTAACTAACATACATGCACATGCAAGTTATTTTGCATGAAAATTCCTACACAATTCTTTGAAAAAAATATACCCACGTAAAAAAAGCCAACCCATGATTTAACCTTGAAATCTTCATGATTTTTTCCACAAGATTCAACTTTGTTTCATGTGACACCCTACTCTAATACCATAATATAAAAAATAATAGAACACAATATTTTTACATTTTATTAAGTAACAAGATAATTAGTACAAAGAGGTTCATCTCCATATATAGAGATTGGAGAAGAAACCACCGAAACGGATAAAATTACATGACCCACTTAAAGTTAAAAAGTGAATATAAGAAAAAGGAATGAAAAAACTTGCCACTAAGGTGGCTTTATTACAACTATAAGCCTTTTCTTTTAATAATTTAATATTATTCTAATAAACTCGCTCAAAAATGCCTTTAAGGAACAAATTTTTAAATTTTATGATAGTACAAAGTTGATGGCAAACGACATTTCCCTTTGATGCTCTCTACCCTAGATAAAGTGAGATAATTCCACCCTATTTCATAATTTGAACTATTCTTCCAAAGTCCTCTTAGCCTACAAGAATCAAAAAAATATGGGTACCCTAATTTCCAGTGTGTATAGAAATGATATTTTAAAGAATATCCAATCCATTTCTATTCCATCCATACACTTATGAACATGTACTACCTTATATCAATTTTCTATTTTGAATGCCACTCAAAATCAATAATTATGAATATTTTTGTTCAAAAGGACAAGAACAAATATAAGTCACAATGTTGATTACAAGTTCAATATAGTACTTCATAAGTGGACAATGTTAAATAGTTAAAGAGCATAATAGACATGAAGGAATGCAATGATAACACCAATAGAAAAAATGATATATTATATGATGCTAAAATACAAAATAGAATGTTACCTTGAATGAATAGGTTGAAAAGTTGCAAAGACCAATTTGATTTTAAGAAACATTAAAAGTTGTCATCATAATTATGAACAAATTATTTACTTGTTCATTTCTTATAAGGAGTGGAATAGACTAACTATTTTATAGTTCCCATCTAGGCCCAGCTAGATCAATTAGTAGAAAACCTAGATTAGTCTTTCAGAAATCTTGAATTTGAGCCCTAACCACAACATTTTGTCCAGGTTTAAATGCAACTACCCAGATTTCTACACCCAATCAAGTAGTCAGGAAGACTAATGGAGTATTAAATCTCTTTTGAGGGGTAGCATGCCCAAGTCATGACTATGTTACATAAATATTGTACTAGATAATATCTAATATGATCATGATTACTTTATTAAAAATGATGCACAAAAGTTAGCAATCAAGATTTGTGGGTGGTTAGCATCACTAAAGTTTTGGAATGGGTTTTTTCACATTAAATCATTTTGCAAATATAAATACTATTCTAGTTGGTCTTGATTGAAATGGAATATTATTATATAAATGATTTACCCTATGTTGAAGAAATATTATTGGCAAAGAATGTGTAGACCTAGGTATAGTGCATGTGGAATTGACTCATAAAATGAAACCAAATGCAAGAAGGGACTATGATAGAGAGTTTTTAGAGAATCAAATACAGAGTAATTACTAGCCCAACAAAACATCCAAGATCACTTCATAAAATATCAAGATAATTTTATTTTTTTTGATAGGTAACAGTTTTTTCGCTTTTGACTGGAGCTTTGAACCAGTGAGGCCACAATTTGTGGGAGACCTCATCCCCATGTTTTTGTCTGGTATTACCACTAGACACCACTAGACCATTCTCCTACTTCCTCTTCTCTATTTCGCCTATTTGTTCTCCAGCAGCTGTCGTCAACAGCTGTCGATGGGTGATCCAACTGTGTCTCCAGCTCCTGAAAGAACACCCACCCATCCTCCAGTGAAACCTTTCCAACTACCTCCCTCCTTCCTTCCTTCCTCCTTCTCTTCACCTCGGGCCACCCTTACTCCGTCGCCCCTTCTTCCCTCGCCCCTTCTTCCTCCTTTCTTTATCTTCCCTCCATTCACCCTCCCTCCCCTACCTCCTACCTCCTCCTTCTCTTCTCCTCGAGCCACCCTTACTCTGTCACCCCTTCTTCCTCCATTCTCTATCTTCCTCTACCTCCTTTCCTCTTTCTTCTCCCCTCTTAGCTCCCCGCAGCCTCCTTATTACCATCCTTCTTATCTCCACTCCCTTGCTCCATCCTGCGCACCTCGTCTGCTTCCCAGACTCCTTCGAACACCCTTCCTCCAGCTGGCTTGACCTCCCCGCGTCGCCAGCCACCATGCTTGCACTGTTCATCTATCGCCGGTCACACATCCTGGCCTGCCTTTCCACTCGCAGCCTTCCATTTCCATCGGGCGCCTTCCACTAGCATTCACACCTTCATTTTTCCTTCGTCCGTGAATAGCCCTCAAAAATTGTGCACTCCACCAAAATTCGTTCCTTCGTACCTGCAGGCGATGGTGAGTCTCGAACATGAGACTGCCCTATCAACAGGGCTTGTGACATACCGTCACATTGCGGGGTCGACCCCAATATCAAGATAATATTAATGTCCTAGAAGATGGATGAATACTTGGAGAAAGTGTGCCCACTAGAAATTTCTTTCAATTAGATCAAGTTGCAAGTGAAGCTTGGTGAAAAAATTCCTTGTTGATCCCTTGCTCAAACTCATTTTCTTTCATTAATGTTGTTGATACTATTTAAATATCTTTAATCCTCCTAGTTTTTGTTAAGTGGGGATTGAGAGATAACTTCACACACTTGGATATTTTGTACATTATGTTGAGGCAAGGCAAGCTACTCAAGTTATTTAGCTTTTCATCCAATATTAGTCTTGTTTCTTTAGCCCTTGTGTTCTATTGTCTATGAGAAACCTTTTATTCTAAGCCCAAGTTGAGGGGCTTCCTTGACAAAATGCACTTTCCACAAGCATATCACAATCAAAATTGACCTATGTAACCTATTGACACACCTAGAGACCTCCTCAACATCATCTTCCATATCACTCACTCAAATGCTAAGTCAAAATAACTCTTCTATATACTCATTTGTCAATGTCTCCTTCTAGCATAAATTATAGCTTCTCTTGAACAAGTCTAAAGTGTAGTTACAATCATACAATCTGGATTTTGATGCAATCTATCCCAACTTGGGTTCTTTTCCTTATCCATTTTGTTGCAATCTCTTTGGAAAAAACCCCACCACAAGGTGGCATGACCTTACAACTTTGTATTCATGTACTTGACTCTTTGGAAGTCCTCAATTGCTTCTAACTTGAAATATTTATCTAGCTCTATTATACAATTTATCAACTCTTCTAGATTCAAGCTTCCTCAATAGGTTGGTATATCGAGCCTTGGTTTTTTTCCAACTCTCATTATGGCTCTCACAAACCTATCTTTTGCAGTGACTTTCTCCTCGATGTCAATATTTATGGCTCCTTATGTAGCATTATCTTCTCCCTCATCCTCATTAATATACTCTCTCACAATTGTTCATCTTCTCCACATGGTCTCCATGACATCAAGCCTCACCTAAAGAGCTCTTCACATATTAGCAAGCTATACCAAACATGGTCCCTAGCCACTCGATTGTTTCCTATTGATCTTCTTCCTATTGATCCACCTATGACACACCACACACAAAATGCAATTCATTTGTGTAGCTCTCAATGACAATTTTTAGCTTCTACTTTGATACCAAATGGTGCAATTAGTAGGTGGTCAAATGAAAAATTGACTCACAATCAACCAAATTACACAACAAAAGCATCAAAATAAGGAAGAACGATGAAAGTTTGGAAAAAAAACACAAACTTAATCATATGTAGAAGAATTGCACCTCCTATGAATGGAAGCCAACTAGCCTATTCTACCCAAACAAAAAATGTGTATCCTATTTGCAAACGCTTGCAATATATCGTCTTACTTGGATTAGCCTTGACTTCAACTCAACTTTTGGTATCACTTCAACAACATCTACAAAAGGAAAATGTCCAATTTTTATGTTGATGCAGTCATTTATCTTCTCTAAATGTATGAAGTGAAAGTATTTTATGTACTACTTGTCTGCAACCAAAGCTCCAAGGTCACATTAAGCTTTAGCTTCCATTTGCATGCCTACTAATTTTCCAAGCCATTTCTAGAATGCCTTTGTATGCAAGACACAAATAATTGGCATTTTGCACAATGTAATTGACAAGTGTGTTTGTCATTGTCATTTTCCATCTGTCAACCTCCATATGGCTTCTTCACATATCCACCATCATGATTAGCTCCTACATGGAATTACTAAGCTTGTGTTGAAACATGTGGCATCCAAATAACATGCTCTATTTGTGTAGTTCCATAAAGTTCATACACAGGCGAGACTTTGTTTCAACTTATGCACACATGTAGCACCATTACCTACGCTATTATTTTTGCATTACTACAATAGATTCCTCAAGCTTCAAAACAATAACACACTTCAAAGACCAACACATCAACTAACCCACTAGTTAACAACTATAACAAAACAAAACAAAACAAAATATTTTTTTGTTGAGATGTATGATTGCTTGACCTATAGGATTTGTGGAGACCTTTCGTATTACTTACTGTAGGTAACTTACACCTTTGTTGAGAACATTTATCGATTTCTAAAACATGCATTTGTGACTGCAATCTAATATGAGATTCCTTTTTCTAATGAGAAATTTGGTTAAATTTGCATCATATCATATGGCAAACCAAGATAGTGTTGGAGTTGGTTCCTCAACCCTATAGCTCCCAAGATCACTTGCAATCAAACCCCTGTCAAAAAAATAGAGAAAAAGCAAAGGAATTGTTATGGAGGCCAAAGAGAGCTATTGATCTAAAAAATATATGAATCATTATAAATGTGTAATCCTCAATGAATGATATAATAATGAATCCTTACAAAAGGAAAAAAACAAAAAACAAAAAACAACTCTAGATGAAACCCTAGGTGAATAAAAATAAATCATGATATGTCTCAATCTTATGACTTGAGACAAAAAAAACGCATGACCTAAGTAAACTTAAGTAGCTAGTGTGAAAAAGAACTTAACTAGTTAAATAATTAATTAGGTAAATACCCTTTTACTCTAACACCTCCCTTAAGCGCAACTTAGGGAGAATCTAAAACCTCTAAATGATGAATGCATAAAAAGAAAAAGATGGGTCCTAGCAACTAGGCCTAATGAGGTATTCATGGACAAATAAAAAAGATCTCTCATAACCAAAGAAAAGGAGAAAACCTTATAGGACAAACTCCTCTCCAAAAGAGAGAAAGACATTTGAAGGACTAAGAAGCCTCCAAAACAATGTCCCAAAAATAATAAGAATATGAAGAACATCACTAAAACACAAAGATGCTACAAACAATTGTCGAAAGATAACTACAATAGCGCTATAACTGAAAAATCTCCTCCAAAATCAAAATCAAGAAGACAAAGTTGCATGAGTGACCCCAACGATACTACTTGAACAATGATCAAATGACAAACAAAGGAAAACATTTGACAATTGAAAGATACAGATGGCACATCAATCTACACAAGTGACTCCAACACTACTCAACCAATGCAAAATAAATTGCAAGTCGAAAATACAACAATAGTCTATAGAAATTAATCAATTGAGGATGGAAGGTCACCTCCACAAAATAGGAATGCAAGATTGTCTATATGGTATGTGTTCCATCTCACCAAAGTGCATGTTTAACCAATCATTGTGTTTACTTAATACATAAGAACATAAACTAGATACATAGCTCACTCCAAATCAAAACCAAAGAAGTACTAGCACAACAATATGAAGGCCCCAATAATATTGGCAAGGGAGAGGGATGGAAAGTCCACTGAAATCGTGTCACAATGTAGTCCATGAAGGAGAAAAGGCATTATCAAAATGTGCACATGATAGTCCCTACAAATAAAAGAGTGCAAAAGAAGGCACACACATATGAAGGTAGACAAGATTGTGATTGCAAATAACAAAGCGCACCCAAGAAAAACACATGATATGTAAAATCCCCAAAATGCATGTACAATAATGGCACTTTATCTCAGAGTGTCTACAAATTAAAAAATACATTCAATAGATGCTTACAATTCCCAAAAGAGATTGCATGCAAGAAATATACATAAAACAACTCAAATGAAGTCATCTCATGTAGATAGAACTTTTCCAAGCGCCAAATTATTCAAGTAATCAACCAAAATGTGAAATAACGACAAACTAAATAAAAGATACATGAAGCAAATTTTGAAAAAAAATACATAGATAGGTATGAAGAGCTTTGAAATACCTATCCAACACTACAAGAAACACAAAAAATGGAGGTCCAAAATAAAATTTATGAGCTCAAAAGTTGAAAATGAATATCTGACTTTGATAGGTGATAAAATATACCAACAAAAAAAATTGAAAAAAATACCTACACCATTAAAAAATGCTCAAAACTAACTTTCCAATGATATCTCATTTGCCAAATTTTAATACTATATGTCCATGTTATGTAAAAAAATCCTCATTTAGGACAAATTAAGGCTCAAGACAAGGTAGATGGATCATATGGATGACATCATGTTAATGTCAAAAAACATCATGTTGTTTGAATATGCTCCTATTTGACAGAATATTCTATTAATGTCCAATAAACCACTAAAGACAACCAAAAACCACTAAAAATGGCCTAAAATCATTATCCATACCTACAAACTGTTGAAAACAGGTTGTAAAATTTCCCTAATGTGTTGGTAACCGCTAAGAAGTATGGAAAACACAAAAAGGGCAACTAAAAGTTGTTTACCAACAATCAATGCACGAATTGGGTATAAGTCGCCATCAGTGGGTAAAATTATTGCCTCTAGGTTTTTAAACAACCACTAGTAGGCAATTGGAGTTTGTTGTCATGGTTGTTGGTTGGTGATGCTATTAGCCAATTGGGAGGCCACTACCAATTCAAAATAAACCCACCATATCTCAAAGAGGTGGGGGTAGCCACCAAAAAAACAAGTCGCCGAAAATTTTCTCTCACCAAAGATTTGTAAATGCTACCTAAAGAAAGCTCACCATAGTTTTTTTTAAATGATTGCTACTAAGAAATGCAAGCCATAAAACCTGTAGCTATCAAAAAGTGTAAACCAACAACCATACTTTTGAGGCAAAGGGGGATATGAACAGTCTCTAACAACGTATAGATTTGTATGATTGTATGGATTTGAATATCTCAAATTTTATGGCCACAAAAAAACTTACAAAAATTTTCTTGCTCTGATTTTCAATATTTGGATAAGTGATCTTAAGGTTTTTTTGATGTTTTGGATGCAATAGTAATGTTTGTTTTGCTTCATAATGCACCATTTGATCGTTCAAAGCCAAAACTCTGAAAAAAAAGAAGAAGGGAATTATAGATCTAAAGCTTTGATACCATGTTGGAATTGATTCCTCAACTCTATAGCTCTCAAGGATCATCTATAGTCAAACACCTATCACAACAAGATAGAAAAAGCAAAGGAATTCCTATGGAGATCATAAAGAGTTATTAATCCAAAAAAACATAAATTATTATGAATGAAGTCCTCAATTAATGATACAATAATGAATCCTTATAAACAGAAAAAGGCAACCGTAGATGAAATCATAAGTGGGAATAAAAATAGATCCTGACATTTGTCTCAATCCTATGACTTGAAACAAAAAAAATCACATGACCTAAGTAAACTTACGTAGCCAACATAAAAAAAAAAAAAACCTAAATAATTAATT
The DNA here is from genome assembly GCA_007115665.2 of Sequoiadendron giganteum. Classification (NCBI taxonomy): domain Eukaryota; kingdom Viridiplantae; phylum Streptophyta; class Pinopsida; order Cupressales; family Cupressaceae; genus Sequoiadendron; species Sequoiadendron giganteum. The sequence continues at coordinate 266,315,638 of CM021101.1, forward strand.
AGGTAAATATCATTTTACTCTAACAAATAGATGTGTTTTACAGCACAGGAGGTGCTTCTCCACTGGTCATTTGGCCTCTATTTGCCCCCTTGCTCGCCGCAAGAGCGTTGCTACTTGGTGGAAGAATGCTTCCACAAACCACCTCACTGTTGTCTCTCCCCCCTCGGTTAGTTCTTCTGAGGAGGATGATCTTCCTGAGCCTTCCTTGGACCCCCTTCTGACTAGCCCTGCTGTAGATCTTTTTGTTGTCGTTCTTGCGGATTCTGTTGTTGCTGTTCAGTCAGAGCCTGCTCCTTTGCCAGTTCCTACCTCCGTTGCTTCATTGTCAGCTCCCTTGCTGCGTGATGGCTCCTCTCTCGGGTTGGCTGCTGTGGATCCGCTCCACTCGCCCTGCTCATTGGTTCTCCATTCCGAGCCTCCTTGGTCGGTTGTGCTGCGGAAAAAGAAGGGTCTCCCCAAATCTGTTGCTTCTTCTCGACCTCGGGTTTGGGGAGTTTGTTTAGATCCCTCGGGTTCAGGGGTTGTCTAATTTTGTTTGTTCTACAGCTGACGGTCTGCTGATTCCTTCAGCTGTCTGTCGGCTATTTTTGTTTGTCCCTATAGTTCAATTTATGTTTTGAACTATGTTGTCCTTTGGCCCTTTGTGAAGGGTACAACACCTTGTAAATGCTGCTTAATTTTTCAAAAACAATAAAACCAAGTTCTAGATATTAATTGGCATCTTCAAATGAAGATTTTTGTTCACCTTTATGAGTTAGGTTTGGTGGAGTTCATACTAATTTAATGACAAACTTGTCAGGTGCAATTTAAATCTTTATATGAAAATGAAAAGTTGCTTTTTATCTTTTATATAATGTGCACCATTGCTTATCTTCTCATTTAGGGCCTCCAACTCTTCAAGAATCTAGAGAAGAAGGGACTCTAGAAATTTTTCCTTATTCTCATAAACAATCCATGAATCTTAGTAACAATAAAAATAGAGATGTGTTAGAAGATTTGCATTGTTGTGTATTGTGTTTGACTGCAACTTGGTTTTGTGCTATTTTGACTTAATTACAAAGATGATTTTATTTCTTCATATCCCTTTTTGGAATAATTTACATTTTTTAATCCATCTTTAGAGTGCAGTTAGTAAGATAAAGAACATACAGTAACATGAAAGTCCATCCTGACATGCTTTGTTTGCTTCAGGAATTAGAGAATACAATTTTCATAACGGTGACCTTAAGAATGAATTTTTACCCTATTGTAATAATTGTTATCAGGTGATTTATTGAGAGAGCTCCCATTTGCAAAAATGCATTGTCAAAGCAAGTGCAGCTTGTGCTTAACATCACAGAGTCAGATAGTAGAGTTCAACTTTCTTATTATCCTACTATCATCGAGATTCATAAACAAGATCACAGGAACACATTTTGAGCCTTAATTCTTATATGCATCCCCACTAACCAATTCTTGAGTCAGACTCTTGGTATCAATCTCGGAGGTATGTGTGGGTCATTAGACTATTTTAAATTCAGAATTACCAATCTTGAAATATGATTAAAGGTGTCCTTGACAGCAACCCCTATTTACATCAATTAATGCAGGCAACATCACCAATTTTCAGCTATATAGTGATAGTTTAACACAAAGTAGATTCCATTTACATGCAAATGACACAATGTCATAAAGTATAAATGGAATTCAAATGACCTAGGTTTAAAACACAAAAAAACTAGGCAAAAATTGGAGACTAATCAACAATGCACTAATTGTCAAAATTGAGGGGAAAAAAACTAATTTTGTTATTTCATATCAAATATAGTTGGTATAGACAAAAACAAATGTTATGCATTATAAAAAATTGCATAAGATTTTTTATTTTTTAAATCTATTTTACTTTCACCAAAGATGGTATATATAAAAAAAATATTGTTGGATCCCAAACAGTAGGTCGTTCTGTTATGAAGCATAACCTGCTATTTAAGGGGCAGCCCTATCCTTTTTACCTAAACCTTCATTAGGTATAAACTAAAAGAAAAACCTCTCATTGTAGTTTAAAATTTAACTGTTAAGAGATATATTCAAAATGTAACTTAAGAAAATTTAGAATACCCTAACCCTGTACCAAAAATATTAAATCCGCCTTTGCTATGTAATTTTTGTCTATGTAAAACTGAGACAAAAGATATATATACAAAGAAAATCATAAGCACTTCTTGAAAAACTTGGAAAAAATTTGAACAGTCCAGCAATGTGGCAAGTCGTGATTACTTGGGTTAATCACAGGTTTGTCTAGTGTAATGCTACTATGGTTTAGCGTAACTCTCACCATGATATACTTATATAACTGCAAGTTTAGTTCACAACAGAGTTGAATGTGTTATTGGGTAAATCTTTTGCACACGAGGAGAAAGTTCCTACTTGTTTTATATGAACAAAGTAATTGGAAATTTGCACTGTTGTTTGGACGGTCATTTATCTCTCTCAAGATGTTATGTATAGAACAATCTGATTAAGAAATTTTCAGTTTCAATTCTATATTGTTCTCATGTTAGTTGGATGCATATTATTTTGTTTTCTACTTTCCGCATTAAATTCGCTTTTTATAATATTTATTTTGCATAACATAATCAGTGTTTTATACTGACATTAGAGCTAATTAATACCAAAGAAAACAGATTGTGGCAATTCAAAACCTATATTACATTTGAAAAAAATTAAAACATCTTGATATGAATAAAAGCATAAAATATATTTCTTTGCATTAAAGTGCAGCGCATAAGTTCTGCCAAACCTACTTCAAAGGTCAGGAAAGAAACCCTTCAAGCTGATAGTTAATGTTATATCTGACAATATCACACACAATTTGAAATGCATGATCTGCAAGACTCCTGTGCTGTTTTGACCTGATCTCAACGTACATATTTTCCTTTATCTCAAGTGTAAAAAGTAACAGATAAGAAAATTTGTCGGCAAGCTTATGAAGAATCACAAACTTAAACAACAAAGCTTTTACTTATAATTCATTTATAAATTTTTGTAGTTCAACTGAAACAGAGGATGGGTATTCCTCTTGTGGAAGAAGAGCACCTGGTACTTCTACAAATTTAGAGACCCCCTTGGCACCTTTAAGAGCCTCCATCTCGGCTTTAGATCGCTTTGGTGAATCTGTCGTTGATATAACCATAGTAGGAACCTTGCCTTCTAGATCAGCAAAGAGTGCCAAAAATTCCTCTCTTGACTGAACAGGATCTAGCAGGCCAGTCAAGAAAGCTGCCGGTGCATAGCGGGCACCTTCCCTTTTTGTCAAAGCATACCTGCTTTCAACTAAGGATGGAGTCACATTCTTGGAATCAGCATACACATGGGATTTATATTGTGATTCAATGCTTTTCTGGTTACTAACAAGAACATTATACATCATCCAACCAAGGGCAGGCGCCCGTAGGGTGGTTCTCAACAGTCCATATCTGTAAACCAACCAATAAATTATTAGAGATATTAATAAAGACCAAAATCATATTTTCTGAGAGATAGACTCAAAAGCTTCAGAAAAATCCAAGCCTACAATATCAAACAATAGAAAACAGTTAAATCTTGTCACAAATATGTACAAGCCATCATATTGCACCAAGAATCGAAAAAGTATGCTTCAAATCTTCTTGATATAGAGAATCAAATGATTGAGAAGAATCCAAGCCTACAATAAAAAACAATAGAAACAGTTGAATCTTGTCACAAATATGTACAAGCCATCATATTGCACCAAGAATCGAAAAGGTATACTTCAAATCTTCTTGAATATTAGAGTCAGATGCAGGGACAGCTACAGCAGGAAACAGCTGAAACACGGGAATATACTTCTTAACGAAAGTTCTGGTAAAAGGGAATCAGGGGAAAATATTACCAGAAACACTTGGAACTTCTGTAACCTCCTGGTAACAGTATCAAAAAATGTTAGGTTTAGAGTCGAGTTTAACTGTTTAAGTTTTTATGAAAAAGGAAATTTTCTAAAACAGTTAAACACTGAACTCTAGTGCTTAAAAATTTCAAGACTCCTAGAAAGAGGTCAGAAGGTGCTAGAAGCAGTTCTGTATCTAGAGATGCTTCCAGAATTTTCTTGCCCCGGGTAGGAGTTTTCAGAAATTTCCAGGATGGGAAAACATTCCAGATTCCCAGAAGAAGGTTTCCCACCTTCCAAAAATCGTTTGTGGGATTCAGTGGGATAATCTACGACTTAGTATAAACTCTAATCCTGTTCTCTTGAAAATAAAGGGCGTACCATAACTTCTACAGCTGAGGATCTACGAGTGATTTCATACTTTCTAGGGTATAATAATATTTACACTGGAGGCATTCTGTTGATAAGAAAAGTGGGATGGAATTCTCAAATCAACAGTTGAGAAGTCATACTAGCAATGCAACACTATAGATTTAATCTTTGGTCATTGGTTTGTTTGATGTAATACATAGTTACACCGGCGTCGAGGACAGGGGGGCGTCGGAACGGGGGGACAAAGGGGCCTCAATTTGGGGACGGCGGGGGGGACGGCGGGGGGGGGGCTGTATATACTATATACTATACATATGGTACTTAAAATGCTAGTTATGAAAAGATGTATAACAATATAAGACTATTAAGAAGCTTTGTAAAATAGCAAAATTCAAAATTGCAAATAGTAAACACAGTATACTTGAACATTGAACATTGAACAATGAACCAATGAACATTGAAGTTTTCAAATTAGAAATTAGAATACTCAATACTACAATGTAACAAGTGTTGAATCAGCAAATGGAAGATTTCTATTATATCATATATGATATCAAAAATTTAAATATCTGATCATAAAGATGATTACAATGAGTAGCATGATATGAATATCAAAACAAGTACAAACTACAAAGTCAAAATGTAGTGAAGGAGGCGGAGGCCTCTAATCATCCCTCAGGAGGTCGGCAAACTCCTCATCACTGGAACCACTAGACTCCCCAAGGTCAAGATCTGCCAAAGGAACACCAACCAGCCCTAAATCTGAAGCATCCTCATCCTCATCAATCTGTGATGGCTCCTCTAGCTCTACATCCCATCGTGCTGTTGGGCTCTCCTTGTACACACGTGTCCTGTGGTCAATGATACGCAAGGCACTATGTACAACCACTAGCTTCTCTGCTCTCCTAGAGGTAAGTTTGTTCCTCTTAAGAGAGTGGATGAAGCTATAAGTAGACCAGTTCCTCTCAAAAGTTGAAGAACTAGAAACTTGAGACAGCAAACGAATGGCTAGTGTGGTAGTCAGTGATTTCGGTCCATGACAAGTCCACCACAAAATCGGATCCTCCTATGCCATAGTTCTTATATCCACCTTTGTCGCAGCCTTGTAACCCCTAAGAGTAGCAAATTTCGTCCATTCAGTGCGAATGTTGCCAGCAGCTTCAGCATCATACATCCTATCAATGCACTTGAAGAACCCTTCCTTCACCTCATCATCCTGAATCGGTGTAACTCTACCAGGCCTAGGCATGTACCACTTCGGATTCAATGCATAAGCAACCATGTGCAAGGGAGTGTTTAGGCTGTCCCATCTGCGCTGAATAATAGGCTGAATGTAAACATTGTAGAATCCTAAAGTGGGATCCTTCTCTCGCACAACTGCCCTCATCTGGCCAAGCATCAAATCAATGCACTCATACACCTCTCCAAGGTTAGGTGCATCCCCATCCCCATATCTAATGACCTGGACAACTAGTCTAATGATGGCAACAATATATTTTGCATCATTCCAAAATGCATCACTCTTCACTATCTCCTTCACCCTCTTCCCTTGCTCTGTCCTGGCCCCATCCCACCAATTCCATTCTTGCGTCATAACCATGAGTCGCAGTGGCTCTTGCAACTCAATCATTCTCTCCAAAAGAATGAAATAGGATGCATATCGGGTCTCAACTGGTTTCAAGAACTCCTTCGTGAAGCTCCTGAAGATGGCATGTGAAGTGTAGTGGTTGTAGATATTCATCTGCACATCTCTTGCCTTGTTGACCACTCCTCTAATCCACTCAATCTTCCCCATGTCCTTGAGTGCATTGTTCATGGCATGCACACAACATGGAGTCCACCAAATATGTCTATATGTTGTCTCGATAAGCCTCCCTGCAGCTCTGCACACATGTGTTGCATCTATCACTACTTGAACCACATTTTGTCACCCAATCTCCTTAATAACTGCCCAAAGGATCTCAAACTGAAAATCAGCATCTTTTCGATGCCTTGAACAATCAACCGCCCTAAGAAAGAATGGGCCCTCTGAGCATGTAACTATGACATTGATGAGTGGACGATGCCTAATGTCCGTCCACCCATCCATAACAATGTTGCATCTAGACTCCTCCCAACATGCCCTCATCATCTCCATCAATGAATTGATCTTGGCATAGTTGTTATCCAAGATCGTGGTCCTCAATTTGTGCTCACCTGGTGGCACATATGATGGTCCTCCCTTCGCCACCATCGACATCATCTCCTTATAATAAGGAGATCGAGCTACATGAAATGAGATTCCATGGCAAAAAAGAACCTGCCAATGGAATCATCTATCTGATCCTTTTGGTGCACATTAAAAAAATCAGCTATGGGGTTAGGCTAACTTTGCATCTTGCATTTCCCCTTGCCTTGTTGCGATTCAGCCATAGCACTATAAGTGGATGAAGGTCCTGAGGATGCCCCTGACAATGTTCCTGCTCTTTGATGCGATGTGGGAGTAGAAATATGTGGTTGCCTCTGCATTTGATGCTCCTGAATCTGCTGAATAGTCTGAATATGTTGCCTACCAGACAAGGTAGTGGGCATAGGAATTCCCACATCATCTGGAACACCCCAAAGCTTGTTGAACTCAATTCTGTATTTCAGATTTTTAGGGTCCAAAAAATTACATGCTCCCACACCTTTTCCTGGCCAAAAGAGGAAGTGTGCATTAACTCTAGTGATGCTCCCAAACAAATCATCACCACAAATGTTGCATTTCCATGTCCTCGTACCACCGCCTGATGATGTTGGGGTTGTTATTCTTGTTGCAAACTATTTGAGAGGAGATTTGGGATCATAAGGACCCCTAGCCCACTCTGCCAAAAGTTGGGAGGGGCAATCAGTAGCAACTGGTGCACTAGCTATGGAACTAGTTTGCCCTTCCGGATTTGACCCATACTCACCCCCCTCATTGGGCTCATCCTCATGCTCAGGTTCATATTCTGATTGGCTTGCACTATGAGAATTAGTTTCCATCTCATCCTCACTCATTTCATGACTGTGGGAGCTCATTTTGACACTGCATTTCACAAAATGAAAAAAAAAATCAATAAAACACATAGTTTCAGCCTATGCCCTACTTTAAAATTAAAAAAATAAAACTCTATATTTTAAATTTTAAATTGCAAAACAAAATCTAAACTAATTTAGAAAATGAAACAACAAGAATTAGAAATGAAACAAGAAAATGAAACAATAAGAAATGAAAATCAGAAAAAACATTGAAAATCGGAAAATAAAAGAAAAAATCAATTAAAAACCCTACCTTTTGCTTGAAAAATCTCTTCAACAAGGTGAAGAATCTTCCTCCTCTTCTTCTTCTTGCTCCTTGACAGTCCTCTTTCACTTGCAATCACTCCTTTCACTCCTCCAATCACTCTTTCCTCAGCTCTTCACTCTTGTTGTTGTTGTTGTAGCAAACAAGTAGAAATGCAAATGTGAATAAAAATGAAGTTAGGAGGGGCTTTTGAAAGCATAGAAGAGTGTAGATGGGCCCCACATGCCCTTAGGGTTCGAATAGAACCAAAAATACAATTTAAAAATGTGTTAATTTTTTTTTTAAACTTGCTTTTTTAACTCTGTCGCGGGAGAAGCCTGGGCGTCCCCGAGACGCTTGAGGGACACCCAGGCGTCTCCCTCAGCGTCTCGGAGACGCCGAGGCGTTTCCGCATCTCCAGTGGCGAGGGAGCAAAATGGTGGCGGCGCCAGAGACTTGGGAACGCCGTCCCCACGTCTTTGGGACGTCCCCATTCCGGGAACGCTACAACTTAGGGGCGGGGACGCGTTTCCAGGGTTCACTGATGTAATATGCAATAACTTCATTTATTGTGAACTGGACAATAGTTGTATGCGTGAACAAAAAGCTTACTTTGCTATTGACTAAGGCCTAAGAATTAACTGTAAAATTTTGTCTCCCATGGCAGTGGTTGTATATACAGCATGAAAGTAGAATGTTGTAAGTGCCCCTTTTTCTGAAAATGCAAATTGGATTTGTTTCCCTAGTACAAATTCTCACATGCACTTTTTTTCTTTTTGATAGGCAAGTGCTGCCAAGGGGGCAGCTCCCATAGAATACAAATTCAAAAACATCCCTTATATAAGGGTTTACATGGTTGTTGAGGCATGGTGATAAATGAAGGAAAAGCCCTTCTTTAGTTCCTCTATATGTTTGGCTTGTTCAAGGCTAAGGAGGCTTGGATTCTCTAACTACTGCTTCCAAAATTCTTCATTTCCCGGAGATTAGCCCCGTTCATAAGGCGTTGAGGCATTCTTTTATCTTGATGCTATTTCAAATGTCCTGTCATGAAGACACCTCCAATATCTCTACACAAGTGCTTGTTGTTGTAGTTTGAGATTGCTTCGTAGGTCCGCTTGACCGAATCAGCCCTTAGCCATGCATGGGCCAATAGTTTTGCAAACATCTTTTGGCCCATGAAGTCCACACAAGTTGTGAGGAATTCACTGACGAGGTCAGGGTTGTGAGTATTTCTGTTTGAGAGAAGTCGCACCCCAATCACCTCCATGATTGCCAACTCCAACTCCAAACTTGAGATTTTAAAATCTTTTTATTTGAGCAAAGACATCTACGGGATAGCAATTATAGTGCAAGCCATAAGGATTACTCTATTTGCCATCTGTAGGGACCATGACAACTAGACCACCCTAATATAAGCTCCATGGAGTATGGGATCCAATAACATTCTAACAAAGAAATCAAATTGAAGATTGTTGAGGATCACTACAACATAACAAATGCGCGGTCGTGATTGATTAATCTATCAAAACCAGCCCAGTCATTAGTTGAGTAGAAACTATTCACATCCTTGGTTTTCAAGAAAGTCCACCGCCATGTTGGATTCTCAAAAGCCATGCCATAGGGAGCAATCAATGGAATTAAGAAAAGAGCGTACCTTGTCCAATGTTTTTTGCAATTTTCAATTTGGCACCTTTTTTTATTTGATTGCATTTATGCAAAGTAGGGAATCCCCTTCTATATTGCATAGTCAATTTTCTTCAAGATGCATAACTTCACACCTACAAGCAATACTTCAAACTCAACTTCGTTCTTAGTGCTTTGAGGGAGGCATGCAAAAGACACCCAAATGAATTCCCATTTCATTTCTAATTATACACCAAATTCTTGAGGTCTCGAGATTACCTCATGAGGATCCATCAAAGTTTAATTTCATTCTTCCTCTCGAGGGGGCAACCTATTTCACATTTTTGTGTTCTTCAAAAGATGCAACACATTTTTGTGGGGCGAAGAAGCCATGGGGAAGCTTCAACAAGGACCATATTTTTGGTAGCCTATCATCCCAAGAAATGTAGTCCTTGGGATAAGAGGAAAGGAGGCGAGAATTGAGGAATTCACTTATTTTGATCTCGATCTTATTGGTGACTTCTTCCATAGATAAGGATACTTCATTGAAGATCCTTCAATTTCTTTCCTTCCAGAGTTGCCATATCACCATGGATGGGAAAACAATTCAAATGCCTCCCCAAGTCAAGGACTTTTAAAGGTACGGCCACCCCCAAAAGAGGTCCAAAAGATCATTCAGCATAGGACCAAACTAGCCTAGCATCTCCAGTAACCAGACCTAACAACTAAGATTAAAAGGACAATTCAAAAGAAGATGATCAAATGATTCTTCAATTTCCAAGCAAAGCGGGCAGTGAGATGGGTCCGAGATACCAATTGAATTCAAAAGATCCAATGAGGATTCTTTTGTGCAAGGAAGTCTAGGCAAAGGCACCGGCTTTTGGAAAAAAAAATTTACCCCAACAAAGATTGGAAGGCTAATGTAGGTTGGATTCCATGATTTTATGAACCCAATGGCCCATTTTGAGAAAATAAGACCCGGATTTGTCTCTAGTCCAAATAAGTTCATCCTCTTTCTTCATTATAGAAACGATCCTAAGACTCAAAATATCATTAAGCTTTGACAAGGTGTTCTGAAAGATAGGTGTCGCCCCAAAGTCATGCCAGTGCCAATCTGAAATGTCACCATTTTGTGTTGTATAGTCCGCCACTTTATCACCTCACAAATCTTCCATAATTTCTTTGCATCCATGAAGCTTCGAAAAAGAAGTGAGGGGGCTCTCCATTCAGCAAATCCAACCAAAGGTGAGCATATCTGCCATTTTGAATGTTCCATGACAAATAATCCATTATAAGAGAGCGACAATCCAACATAAATTGCCAAATTTGTGAGCCGTTTTGGGGGTTTGGCAATGCATAAGATACGATCTGGATTTTCATCGTCTAAGTATTTCCTTTGAAGAATGACTCCATAGGGCTGTTGGGTTTTTATACATACGCCATACTAATTTTGTGCCCAAAGCCTTATTATGTTTCAATATGCATTTTATGTTAGCACTCCCCACATTCACACTTTTCCTAGTAGTATCCCAATTTATTAGTGGAAGCCTTCTAGTTTCATTGGAGCCCTCACATAAAAACAATTTCATCGTGCTATTGAGATCTTGCATGGCTCGCTTTGTGAGTTGAAAACATGACATCATGTAGATAGGTATTGCGAACATGACAACTTTTATCATGGTGTCCTCCCAACCAAAGCTAGCCATCTACATTTCCAAGTCTCCAACTTAGCCTCACAAGAGCCCATAGTCTCCATCCATAAAGAGGTCCTTATTACTCCCTTGAAAAGAGGGGTACCAAGATATTTACTGGGAAGGGATTCAACTTTGAAGCCAAAAAGATCTACAATTCTTTGTTGGACTGTAGGTTTCACATTAAGGAAAAACATGTTGGATTTGTCATAATTAATGCAGTAACCGGATGAATGTGAATAGAAGTCTATGTACCTTTCAGTGATGACGCTAGCTGCAACATAGCCTCACTATACAAAATGGTGTCATTAACAAACTATTGATGGGTTAAGAGGTCCATACCTCTAACAACCTGGACGCCATGCCAAGCCCCAAACATAGCCTTGTTTTTTATTGTTCTACCAAGACCTTTCAACATAATAATAAACAAAAAGGGAGGGGATAAGATCCCCTTGTCCCAAGCCTCTTGTGAACTCAAAGAACCCATAAGAAATACCATTGACTAAGACAAAATATCTAGCCAAGGAATATAGCAAAAACTCCAATCTCGCCATTATGAACGAAAACCAAAAGCTTTAAGGATGCACATCAAAAAAATCCAGCTAACAAAATCATAAGCCTTACTAACATCAAGTTTGATCACCATGCATTCTTGTTTTGAGTTTGTTATGGAATGAGTCACTTTGTGGGCTGTTATAATACCATCTGTGATCAATTTGCCAAGCGTTAACGACTTTGTTCAATACAAATGATATTTGGGAGAAGCGGCTTTAATTTGTTGGCCATCACCTTAGTAATGATCTTGAAGATTGTATTGCAAAATGCAAAGTGAAATGTGCCGGTAATGTGAGAGACAAGTCAGCTTCTTAGGAATGAAAGCAATGTTGGTGTTATTCAGGTCCTTTAAAATTTTCTTTACTTTGTGGGAGTCCTCTATGATGCCACATATGTCATGCCCCATAATGTCCCAAAATCTTTGATAGAAATAGGCAATTAAGCCATCTAGGCCAATAGCCTTATCTAGGTAGAGCTGGAAAACTGCACTTTTAATTCCTCAATTGAAACTGGAGCTAGGAGCATGTTGTTGTCCACCTCACTCACCAAGTTTGGGATGTTGTGGAGAATAAGGTTCATATCCAATGGGTTGCATAGATCATCCCTATAAAGTAGGCTTCGGAAATGTGAGATGGCCAGAGATTGAATTTCTTCTGGATAAGAAGTGGAAGTGCTATCATCAGCATTTATAGAAGATATACAATTCCTGCATCTTCTAACTTTTGTTGAATTGTGGTAGATTTTTGAGTTAGAGTCCTCCTCCACAAGCTAGACTTCTCGACTTGGATCACCAAAAAACCTCTTCACTTGCAAGGATTTTCGCATGTTTTTCCAAGAGATCTTTTTCTTTTAAGTAGTCTTTTTGGAACATTCCTCAATTAATAACTTTCTAGTTAAGAGCTTCCAATTCCATTTCAATACGCTTCTTTTCCTCAAAAATGTTTTTGAAGGAAGTGTGATTCCATTCTTTTAGGCACTTCTTGATGAAACCGAATTTTTTCATGAAACAAAATATCTTAGATTCTTTCTAAATGAGAGCCTCGAACCACCATTTTTTGATCAAATTGGGTAGATCATCATTTCAAAGCCACATTCTTTACATTTAAAAGGAGATGTCAGGGCCCAATCCTCAATGATTGGCATAGATACTAGATAATGGTCCAACCTAGAAATAAGGAGAATAGAGGATTCCAATAGAGTTGGGATGTTAAGCCAACTAGCAGAATGAAAGAAACAATCCAAGTGTTCAATAATATTGGTGAAACCTTTGCGTCTATTTGTCCAAGTATATTGTCCATCCTTTGGGATGATATCAGTGAGAGCAATCTCAAAAACAAAATTTTGGAAAAGGGATTGAGCTTGCAAAGACATCAAGGAGCCACCACAATACTCTCCACAAGAGAGGACAACATTGAAGTCGCCGTCAAGAATGATTTCTCCAAGTGGAGAGGCAAAAAATAATGCTCGATTTCTTCCCAAAGCCTAGCTTTCTCATAAACTTTTGTGGGACCATACGCATTGATCTAACCTAAAGCGACATCCAAAGTTGAGATGATCAAATCGATTCAGCATCTAGATTACAAACACGCCACATCACACCAAGGCCACCAACAAATCCAATCATGATTTCAAATAGACCACCCTAACCTAAGCAATGTTTAACAAATTTTCTGATGTCCACCAATGAAAGTTGTCTCTTGAAGCAATGTCATGTCACCATGCATTCAATCAGTTTGATGCTTGATCTCGCATCTTTTATTAGGGGCATGGAGGCTAAAAGATACCCTCTCAAGTTTTTCTTGATTTTCAATGACAATTACAATGTAATCATGCATCCGTTAAGGTTAGCTCCAAACCAAAACGATGCGGAAAAGAACTCTAACCAAGAATGCGCCCTAAAACCACTTAAGGAGGAGGGGCGGTCATATGGTCAGAGGATCCCTAGGATCTACTTAATCTATAACTGAAATGATTACAATTGAATGAGAGGAATTAAACTCAACACCAAGAATGTGCACACAAGATCCTTTAGAAGGCGAGGTGCTAACATATGGCGGAGTGCTAATTACAAAATTGAAAGAACTTAGGCGGATAACCAGCCATGAGAGAATTTCCACTCTTCCACTAAAACAGTGGGGGGAAAGAAAATACAAATAAACAATTCATCCGCTGCGGCAGGCATCCACTCAAGAGTGGGAATTCACCACTTTTCCAATGGGTACAATGAAAGGATTAGCAAGTTCTTTTTTCCCACACTGGTGGTAAACCATCCAGGGGTTACAATGTGATAATTAAACACTAAGAAGTAGCAATTAAATAGACTGAAACAATACTACTGTTATCAACTTTACAATGAAGAAAACTACTACAAATGATAAGTGTTTTTCAATAGAATCAAGTACAACTATGGGAAAAGATCTCTCCCTAAAATACCCTTTGGAATTATTGAAAACCAAACCAAAATCTGAACATTAAGCAATCTGATTTTTATACAAGCAACTGAAAAATGTAAAACCAGCAATTATGAATCAATAAATGTTCAAAACTCTTTCATTTTACCTCCGAATGGCACGAAATGAATTGCAAAGGCTCTCTGGATGATAGATGCCCAAATTGCAACACTGAAACCACTTCAAAAACCTCCCAATTGCTTGGCACGAATTTCAATGCCCTCTCTAAGAGGTACGGCTTGGCTGAGGGGCGATTTTGCCTTTAAAAAATGGAGACTTCATATTAAATTCTGATTTTTTGTGAGAAGGGTCGCCCTTGGTCTACAATCAGGTAGCTTCAATACCCAGAACAATATTTAAATCAGACAATGAGCTGTGAACAGAAACCAGATTCAGCTGTAGGTAAACCAGCAACTCCAAAATTGATAAAACTCCAAAAATTCTTCAACAATTGAACTCCATCTGCTAGTCTAAACGAGAAGCGGCAATAAGACCAATTAGGTGTTATATTTCAAACACGAAATTGGATTGAAACTAGGAGGTAAGCTGTAATGTCCCCCTCTCAACAATGATCTTGGTGATGACCGTTAGCCTATTTCTGGGACCCGTAGGCTACTCGGAAGTGGAAATTAGGGTTTCCTATTCTGGTGGAGGTTGTTTAGCTTGTTCTGAAGATTGCCTTTGGAATTCTAAAGTTTTGTTTGTGGATTCTTTCTGGGTTTTCTGAGAGCTTCGCAACGGTATAGCTGGCTTGTTATTCTGAGCAACTTCTTGAATTTACTATTTTTAGTAAATTCTATTTCTGGCAATGATCCTGTTGGCATCAGTACTCTTGGCTTACCCCTTCTAGCAGTTTAGTTGGCAGTGTTTGATTTGGCTTTGGGATGTTTCTTCGAGAGAGAGAAGTTATTTTAATAATGTTATATATTAATATTATGTCCCTTGGCCTAGCCTAATAACTTTTAAGTTGTTTTAAAAGGTGGTCTTCATGGGTGGATGCCTCATCAAAAGGTTAAGTGAAATATTTCCAAAAAAAATGATAAAGTGGACTAAGGAGAAAAGGGACGCCAACTTGAGGAAGGTAAATTGTTTTTATTAATGAAATATTTCATTAAAGGAAATGGTACGCCAACTTGGTGAGAGGGTTGAGTCAACTTGGAAATTCAAATTATGTTGACTCCTTGGTTTTGGCATATCTTCTAGAAGCTTCTTGGGTGCTCTTCACAGGTTATAAAAAGGAGTTGCTTCTCTTCATGTTTTCATCTTGAGTTTATTGCGAAGTTATGCTGCCGGAATGGTGACTGAGTGCTTCGAGGAAGGCATACCCCCTAGCTTGGCTTGACTTCTTGCTTGAAAGATAGCAACTAGTTAAGATGGGATTGTCCATGGTCTTTGAGTTGAGTTTTGAGCAGGTTGTAGTTAAGTTATTTGCATTTTATCAGATTTACAGAGTTGCTAGTGATGTTCAGCTAATTGTGTTTTTAATTCATATCTTGCAAAATAAAAATAGTATCATTCTGGGTATTGTTTCTATCTGATTCCTTGCTAGGGGCGACTCTTCATGTCAATTCTTAGATTTTATTAGCAAGCATTGGATTTTTAAAGGCAAAATCGCCCTCCCTTGAGGGCCGTACTTTTCTAGAGGTGTCTTGGGATTCATGCAAATTAAATATGGGCTGTTTGAGGTAGTTTTAGTGTCCCACCTTGGTCGCCATCCTTGTTAGAGTATATTGCATTTTACCTCATGTTGTTTGGATAGGGTTTCAAGCAAGTTAGCAGCATTTTAGTGATTTTTTGTGTTGCTGATTATGTACTTTCAGCGCAGGTCTGTCAAAATCAGATTGTTTAAATTGGGTTTTTGAGTTGAAGTTTGAGTTTGAGAAGTCGAGATAGGTATAGGAGAGTCCCTCTATTTTATTGCAGCACCAAATACTTCTGATCTTGCTCTCTTGACAGACAATTCTATAATATTGTAAGTTGAACAGTAGTACTGTCAACATTCTTATCTGTTTGCCATTTCCCACAATTGTGGAAGAGACTGGCCCCATTTCAGTTTGTAGTTTCAGGTTTCAATTCTTGCATCACCCGCTGAACAAGTGGAAGAGGTCGGCTTGCCGCCTATTTATTTAATGTAATGCATTACTTCATCATATTGTTGATCGGCTGAGCCATCAACATGCTCCCGCTGAAAAAAGTGGTCGAGTTGCATTTTTAAATTCAGTAATGTACTTTCCATTTCAGTCCTTTCGCTGAATAAGTGGTAGAGTTGATTGTACCTCCTTTCTATTACTCTTCTAGCAGTTTTAGTTATGTTAACGATCCCCTTTTGAGTATGCTCTCAACCTTACCCGCATTGGGATCTGGGTTGATCAAAGGAAAGGGATTCCTTCAGTTGGATTGAGATTTCATTAACGTTAATGGGTGAATTTAGTTGTGTAAAATTGAAAAAAATTGCCCGATATATTCCAGTGGTATCAGAGCCATGATTTTGCCAACCTGTGTTCAGCAGAGTTCAATTACCGATGAGTGACAGAGCCCACAAATACTACACCAGAAGTCAGGCAGGAAATCCGCAATATCAGTTTTCGTCTACACCAAAGGCAGATACTTTCTCAGAGGCACTCAGAGAAACAGGGAAAGCAGTTGACAGGGGTAAAGCAGTTGAAGAGATGGCAGACAGTCACAAGCAGGCCACAGATGAGAAAGATGATAGAATAGAGAAGAAGTTCGATGGGATGATTGACTTGATGTCCCGCTTACTTGCAAGAATGGATCAGCAAGCTACAAATAATCAACCCCATAACCAAAACAACACTAATGGTGAAAATAGTGGAGTTAATGGGAACAATGGTAGTGGGAGAGACAAAACCATTGGCCAACATGAAGCCACGTCTAGAGGATCAGGCTCTAGGCCACTTTTTCCTACATTCATGCAAAGAGAAGAACCACAAGTTGAAGCTGCAACAAATTTTGCAGATGATGCCAGATAGGCTTACTTGGAGTATGCCTCCTTCCCTCCTGATCTTAGGGAACAATGGACTTTTGATCAATTCATGAATCAAAGGAACCGAAGGAATGGTGGAAAAATTGAATACAGAGCTCCTATGGGTCCTAGAACGAATTACCAACAAGCTCTCGGAAAGGTGTCCTTGGCCCACTTCAATGGAAGTGATACATGCACAGCTAGGGCATGGGTACAAAAGCTGGATAACTACCTATCCTTGAGACCTATGGCGGAGGAGGACGCAATTGAATTTGCCACCCTACACTTGGAAGGTGCTGCCCATGAGTGGTGGTATCATGGTTTGGTCACCCTTGGCCACAGCCTAATTAGAACGTATAAGGAATTCACCAACAAGCTGATCGACAGATTTGACACTAAGGATCCCGAAGTGAAACTCAGGGAGCTTGCTCAGCTGAAACAACATGGTTCATTGGAATCATACATTGGAGATTTCCAAAGGCTTTCCGTGATGGTGCCCAACATCACCGAAAGAAGATTAATGGTGTTGTTTTTTGAAGGACTAATGGAACCATTGAAGGTATGGGTAAAGGCTTTTGACCCACCAAGCCTTGAAGAATCCATCAAGAAGGCTAGAAACATGGAATTGTCCGCACCTAGGCCCAAGTTTCCGTCCAAGCCTTTTCCTCATAGACAAGACAAAAGGCATCCTTCAAATCAGCATAAGAAGTTTTCTCCTAGGTTGGATGATGATGCTCGAGAAAAGCTTAGGAAGGAAGGGAAATGTTACACATGCAAAGAACCTTGGCCAAAGGGACACAGATGCTATGGAAGAGGCCGTTCTAACCATATGGAGGCCTATTTTGATTACGGATCAGAATCTGATCACTTAGAGCAGCACTCAGAATTTGTTGAAAGTGATGAACGGGAGCCAGAAGAGGTGGAAGAAGAGCAAGGGGGTGAGGGCACCTTTGCCCAACTCTCAAGTTTCCAAAAGAACGAGTCTTTCAAAGTTCGTGGCTTGATTGGGAAGCATCGTGTAGTTGCCTTGATTGATACAGGAGCAACGCACAACTTAATTGATGAAGGAGTGGTTGCAAAGAGGGAACTCAAGACAGAAGAATTTGAAGGCTTCAAAGTTATGGTTGCTGACGGGTTCCACATTTCTTGCACTCACAAAGTTACCAACATGTCCTTGCAGTTGGGTAACCATGAAGTCAAAGACGACTTCTATGTTGTTAGCATTGGAGACACGAATGCCGTTCTTGGCATTCAATGGCTACAATCTCTTGGAGAGATTTCTCTGAACCTACAAACCATGAAGCTCAAATTTCAATCCGATGGGGAGAAGGTAGTGCTAAGAGGGATGTCAAATGGGGGTCCTTGGATTGTCTCCTTCAAGAGAATGGAAAGGTTGATCCGACATGATGCAGTTGAGTGGGCTGCAGAGTGTATGGTTCTTCCAACTAGTCCGGTTGAAACAAAGAGGGATTATCCACCCGATATTCAATCCGTGCTCACAAAAAGAAGTAAGGTGTTTGCTGATCTACCCTCGAGACCACTTCCGGATAGGGGGTTTGAGCATTTCATTGAGCAGAAGGTAAGGGCCAAACCAGTTATCACAACACCGTATAGATATCCTAAGAAATAGAAAGATAGAAATTGAGAAGAACATAAGAGAACTTTTGGAGATGGATTTCATTCGCCCAAGCAAAAGTCCCTTCGCTTCAGCAGTTGTCCTTGTGAAGAAGAAGGATGGCACCATCCGCATGTGTGTGGATTATCGTGCCTTGAACCAAAGCACCATCAAGAATCGGTACCCCATCCCCAGAATAGATGAACTCATCGATGAGTTGCATGGTGCCAAGTTTTTCTCAAAAATTGACTTGAGGTCAGGGTATTATCAGATTCGGATGAGGGGGTCAGATGTTGAGAAGACGGCATTCTGATGCCACTATGGTCACTTTGAGTTCTTAGTCATGCCATTTGGGTTGACTAATGCTCCGGCCAACTTTCAGTCTTGTATGAACAGAACTTTCCAGAAGCAATTGAGGAAGTTTGTGTTGATATTCTTTGACGACATCCTCATTTACAGCAAGACTTGGGAGGAACACCTCAGGCACTTGGAGGAAGTGCTTAGTATCCTTGAGACAGAAAGCTTCTTTGCGAAAGAATCCAAGTGTGAATTTCGTATGGGAGAGTTGCTCTACCTTGGCCACATCATCAGTGTAGAAGGAGTGAGAGTTGATCCAGAAAAGATTAGGGCAATCGTGGATTGGCCAACTCCAGAAAATCTAACTCATTTGAGAGGGTTCTTGGGTCTATTCGGTTTTTATAGGAGGTTTGTGAAGGGCTACTCTCAGAGTGCTACTCCTCTTACATATCTACCCAAAAAGGGAGCATTCTTGTGATCAGAAAAGGCACAAGTTGTCTTTGATAAGTTCAAAAGGATCATGAGTTCTTGTCTGGTTTTGGCCATACCAAACTTCTCCAAGCCATTTGAGCTGCAATGCGATGCTTCGGGAGAAGGAGTTGGCATTGTTTTGATGCAAGAAAAGCACCCCATTGTGTTCGAAAGCAGAAAGTTAAGAGGTATTGAAAGGACATACTCTATCTATGACAAAGAAATGCTTGCAATCATACATGCATTAGCCAAGTTCAGACAATACTTGGTGGGAAGCAAGTTTGTTGTCAAGACCGATCACAATAGCCTCAAACACTTCATGCATCAGAAGGACTTGAATGAAAGACAACAAAAGTGGGTAAGTAAGCTTCAAGCTTACGATTTTGACATTGAGTATGTCAAAGGGAAGAATAACGTTGTGGCTGATGCCTTATCTCAGAGGCCTCATTTGAGCTCATTGTGTGAGCTTACTGCTGATTGGAGAGAGTTGTTGCTTGCTGATTATGCCAAAAATCAGTTTGCAACCAGCATTATTGAAGGTACTTTTCATGATGAAAAGTACAAGGTGGTTGATGGATTGATACATTACAAAGAGAGGATCTTCTTGGTGGCCGATTCTAAGCTCAAGAAGAAAATTTTGCAGACTTTCCATGACATCCCACTTGTTGGTCACCAGGGGTACTTTAAGACTTACCAGCAGATCCGTGAAAGGTTTTCATGGAAGGGGTTGAAAAATGAGGTTTTGAGCTACATCAAAGAATGTCGTACTTGCCAAATGAACAAGAATGAGCATACATACCCCGCTGGACTGTTGCAGCCCCTACCCATTCCCAATCAAAAATGGGAAAGCATCTCAATGGACTTCATCACGGGGTTGCCCAAAATGCAAGGGAAAGCTTGTATCTACGTGGTGGTGGATAGATTAACGAAATTTGCTCATTTCTTTGCCATCACTAGTTCATTCACAACAACCCAGGTTGCTGAGTTGTTTTCTCATGAGGTGTTTAGGTTGCATGGTTTGCCAAAGAACATTGTGAGTGATAGGGACAACAAGTTCCTAAGCACCTTTTGGTAAGAAGTTTTCAGGATGAGTGGTACAGTGCTTACCCCGAGCACTAGTTATCACCCCCAAACCGATGGGCAAACAGAAATTGTGAACAAATGGTTGGAAGGTTATCTCAGGAACTATGTTTCAAAATAGCAGAAGGCTTGGGTCAGATGGCTTCATTTGGGGGAATACTGTTATAATTCATCATATCACATGTTTATTAGGATGTCTCCATTCAAAGCCCTCTATGGTTATGAGGCTACCAGCTTTGCAGATTTGGTGTTTGGGGATAGTAAGGAACCTCAGGCCAAAGATATGTTGCAGCAAAGTCAAGATATTTTGAAATCATTGAAGAACAACATTCAGATAGCACAGAATCAGTAGAAGTTGTACGCTGATCAGCGGTGTGTTAAGCGCTCTTTCAAGGTGGGGGACATGGTTTATCTTCGTCTTCAGCCTTACAAACAGTCTACTCTCAAAAAGAGTGGAGCTGAGAAGCTCAAGCGCCGTTTCTATGGGCCATTCAAGGTCATCAGAAGGATTGGAGCAGCGGCCTATGAGTTGGAATTACCAGCTAGCAGCAAGGTACACAATGTCTTTCATGTGTCTCGCCTCAAGAAGGCGTTGGGACATAACGTTGTTACTTCATCTAATTTACCCCCTTTGGATGAGGAGGGGCAGTTGGTGCTAGTTCCTGAAGAGATTATCAATTCCAAAGAGCGTTCCTTGAGGAGGACAATCAGAGAATACTTGGTGAAATGGAAAAATTTGCCATTAGAGGATGCCACTTGGGAGAATGAGGAGATTTTGCAGCATTCTGGTTTGCAATTGCTTGTGGACAAGCAATTTTGGGAAGGGCAAACTATAATGTCCCCCTCTTAGCAGTGATCTTGGTGATGATCGTTAGCCTATTTCTGGGACCCGTAGGCTACTCGGAAGTGGAAATTAGGGTTTCCTATTCTGGTGGAGGTTGTTTAGCTTGTTCTAAAAATTGCCCTTGGAATTCTGAAGTTTTGTTTGTGGATTCTTTCTGGGTTTTTTGAGAGCTTCGCAAAGGTATAGCTGGCTTGTTATTCTGAGCAACTTCTTGAATTTACTATTTTTAGTAAATTCTATTTCTGGCAGTGACCCTGTTGGCATCAATACTCTTGGCTTACCCCTTCTAGCAGTTCAGTTGGTAGTGTTTGATTTGGCTTTGGGATGTTTCTCCGCGAGAGATAAGTTATTTTAATAATGTTATATATTAATATTATGTCCCTTGGCCTAGCCTAATGACTTTTAAGTTGTTTTAAAAGGTGGTCTTCATGGGTGGACGCCTCATCAAGAGGTTAAGTGAAATATTTCCAAAAAAAATGATAAAGTGGACTAAGGAGAAAAGGGACGCCAACTTGAGGAAGGTAAAATGTTTTTATTAATGAAATATTTCATTAAAGGAAATGGGACGCCAACTTGGTGAGAGGGTTGAGTGAACTTGGAAATTCAAATTATGTTGACTCCTTGGTTTTGACATATCTTCTAGAAGCTTCTTGGGTGCTCTTCACAAGTTATAAAAGGGAGTTGCTTCTCTTCATGTCTTCATCTCGAGTTTATTGCAAAGTTATGCTGCCGGAATGGTGACTGAGTGCTTTGGGGAAGGCATAACCCCTAGCTTGGCTTGACTTCTTGCTTAAAAGATAGAAACTAGTTAAGATAGGATTGTCCATGGTCTTTGAGTTGAGTTTTGAGCAGGTTGTAGCTAAGTTATTTGCATTTTATCAGATTTACAGAGTCGCTGGTGATGTTCAGCTGATTGTGTTTTTAATTCATATCTTGCAAAATAAAAATAGTATCATTCTAGGTATTGTTTCTATCTGATTCCTTGCTAGGGGCAACCCTTCATGTCAATTCTTAGATTTTATTAGCAAGCATTGGATTTTTAAAGGTAAAATCGCCCTCCCTTGAGGACCATACTTTTTTGGAGGTGTCTTGGGATTCGTGCAAATTAAATATGGGCTGTTTGAGGTAGTTTTAGTGTCCCACCTTGGTCGCCATCCTTGTTAGAGTATATTGAATTTTACCTCATGTTGTTTGGATGGGTTTTGAGCAAGTTAGCAACATTTTAGTGATTTTTTGTGTTGCTGATTATGTACTTTCAGCGCAGGTCTGTCAAAATCAGATTGTTTAAATTGGGTTTTTTAGTTGAGGTTTGAGTTTGAGAAGTCGAGATAGGTATAGGAGAGTCCCTCTATTTTATTGCAGCACCAAATACTTCTGATCTTGCTCTCTTGACAGGCAATTCTATAATATTGTAACCTGAACAGTAGTACTGTCAGCATTCTTATCTGTTTTCCATTTCCCACGATTGTGGAAGAGACTGGCCCCATTTCAGTCTGTAGTTTCAGGTTTCAATTCTTGCATCACCCGCTAAACAAGTGGAAGAGGCCAGCTTGCCGCCTATTTATTTAATGTAATGCATTACTTCATCATACTGCTGATCGACTGAGCCGTCAACATGCTCCCACTAAATAAGAGGTCAAGTTGCATCTTTAAATTCAGTAATGTACTTTCCATTTCAGTCCTCCCGCTGAATAAGTGGTAGAGTTGATTGTACCTCCTTTCTATTACTCTTCCAACAATTTCAGTTATGCTAACGATCCCCTTTCGAGTATGCTCTCAACCTTGCCCGCATTGGGATCTGGGTCGATCAGAGGAAAGGGTTCCCTTCAGTTGGATTGAGATTTCATTAACGTTAACGGGTGAATTTAGTTGTGAAAAATTGAAAAAAATTGCCCGGTATATTCCAGATATTGCAGATCAAAGCATTGCTCATTGCATTTATTGCAATGGGTTTCCTACTTTCCTTTCAACCTCATTAGATCACCATATTGGCGTGATATGGTGATGGCCCTTTTCAATACAACTTTTGATTATGGTAGTCCTGGGTATGAAAAGGTGCAAACCACCTTATTGGCAAAGGAGAAAGCTTCAATACAGCCATCATTGAGAGCAATTGAGGATAAATGGCTTGAAACAAGTGTGTCCATCATTTTTGATGGATGGAAAGATTGCAAAAGTAGACCATTGATCAATGTTATAACGGTGTCCCCTATAGGGGCGATGTTTTTGGAGGCAATGGATTGTGAGAGGCAAGTGAAAGATGCACCTTTCATTACCAATATTCTCATTGAATCCATTGAATGGTGGACCATGAAAATGTTGTCCAAGTCATAATGAACAACACTAAAAATTGTAGGGTAGTTGGTTCTATGGTGGAGGGTACATATGGTCACATTTTTTGGACACCATGTGCATTCCACTAACTCAATTTGTTATTGCAAAAGATTGGCACACAAATTGAGTTGGTCAAACAAATCTACATGGATAGTGAGGAGATCCAAATGTCTATGACTAATCATCATATGTCACAAGGCATCTTCAAGACCTCGTGAAGGTGTGAGAGACATTGAGTTCTATTGTCATCAACAACCTTTGGAGTGTATGGAGGCAATCAAGCACAAAAAGAACACAAAAGCATTGATCCTAGATGATGAGTGGTGGGCTCGTGTAGAATATTCAATATTTTGAATTTCATTGAGCCCATCATCAATATGATTAGGTATGCTCATGATTGGTGGTACATACATGGTCAAGGCTCTATTTACTTGCAGCCTCTTGCAATTTAATTCTCTCTCAAGTATGTATCTTTTTATTTTTTTATTTTCTCATTTTTCATTCATTGCTATTATGTTATATATTATATATTTGATAATAATACAATTTTATAATTTATGTTAATAAAATTAAATACTAAATGCTGAATGCAAATTCAATAGGTTGCGAGTTCTTCTTCAACTGAGTGGAATTGGAGTACATACTCCTTCATCCACTAAGTTAAGTACAATCATTTGAGTTCAAAAAAAACTAAGTATTTGGTCTACTCCTACCTTCGTCTCTTGTCACATAAGACACCTGAATACAATGAGGGCATGACCAAGAATGGGGATCTAAGTCCTAAGTGTGCTGATTTAGATACTACAGTTGCACAACTTGTCGTAGTCTCTATAGATGAGGCAACTTTTGCATGTGAAATAGCTAGTGGGAGTGGCACTCCAATTGATTTTGGTTCAAATGAAATTGAACAAAATGTTGACTTTGATGCTTTTGATGATGAACAATATGAAGACAATTAAATATTGATTGAAATTTTCGTTGTGTAATGACATTTTGATTTGACAAATCATTAAATTATGAATTTATTAGTATTTTTATTTTTGCAAATTATGAATACGAGGTATTTAAATATTCTATTTATTGACAATTTTGAGTATCACTACTTCTATATTTTATAATTTATAATTTTGAATATAATATATATATAACCAAACCCATACCCATACCCGCACCGGTAACTTAGGAATTAGCCAAAAAGCTATATGTACAAGAAAAGAACATCAAGGACTATCATATATCAGGTATAGATATTAAAAAATTTGAATATTTAAAGCTCTTTATGGATAAATATGCTTTACATTCAAGCTTTCATGCTTTAGATATGGATGGGTTTGATATTATTCTTGGTTATTCTTGGTTAGAATCTAAGCAAACAATAAACATTAATGTACAAAATAAGTTCACGAAGCTTTGATATAGAATGAAAAGAATTACATTATAAGTCATTACACATAATGAAGTCCAAATACAAGTCAAGGAAGAGCAAGTTCAGGAATCTCATGAAGATTGTACTAGTGATTTAAAGGAAAAAAAAAAAAAAAGAGGAGAAAGACATTGAGAAAAAAATGAGACAAGTAATTCTATCCAAGAGTCAGTAAAACAAGTGGCAAAAAAAGGTGAAGAATCAGAGAAGGTTCTAGTGATAACAAAGGGTGTAGTATATAGGCATCCACATAATTGTTAAAGACAAAAATCATGGAGGAAACCATCACGGATACATGATAGTATAGGAAATCAACAAGTCAATCACTATGGACCTACATGGAATCAAAGAAACAATTACAACAATTAGTGGTATCATAGAGGTAATGGCTACTCATGCAAGCAAAGGAGGACTTACAATGATAAGGAATGGAATCAAATGTGAAATATCCCAAACAATATTTTTGCAAAATTTCTGATTAGTGTAACATAAAATGATGCCCTAGTTTTTCTGATTTTCAATTTCTGCTAAACCCTAGTGTGCTGAAATAATTTTCTGAGTGTTTTTATGTACGAACAGCAGTACATAATGCAACCAAAAAGTAGATAAACTTATAGCAGATCACAGTAGCATTAAATAATCATCATAGTTCGACTAGATCCAACAATATGAGCCAATAGATTACTGATATGTAACCTCTAGTCTGCTGCTAAAAATATGAATGCGAATTACAAAGGAAAGTGAGCTTCAAACATGCGCCACAACATGAAGAAACCCCAATAATGCAGATGCAAATTAACCCTAGCTGGGCGAAACTGCCTCAGCCGCAAACATGCTACTAGATGATGAAGAAACAATTGAAATAACCCTACCAAGGGGTGCGCTGGCCTACTGGACTGATGTTAGGGCTTTGCCACCCTAGAAAATCTGAATTAGAACCTCCAACTTGCACAACTCGCCCTTCAAATCAGAAATCTAAATGCTAATGCAAAATTGACATGAAACTGACAACTATCTCCATTGAAGCACATAGGAAGCTCAATCATGAAGTCCTCCTTGGAAGAAGCTAGGGTTTCGTCCAACTTCTTCTTGATTCTCAAGGGTTTATGTCCTTAGAGAATTCGCCAATAAGCAAAGCAAAAGAGCAGATATAAATTTGAATGATGATTAATGCCTCCAACTCACCTTTTATGAATACACATCTCTCCTTATGACTCCCAATCTGGCCGACCTAGCTCTAAGCACCAATTTGCATAATTTGTTTTAAATTCATTTTTATATCTCTTTTTCTTGGGCACCAATTTCCAATTTAAATTTATTTTATCTTTTTGTCCTTTCCCCTTCTCCTTGCCGACCAAGCCCATATATTTATATAAAGAATATTTTGGCACAAATATTTAAATATTTTTCCCTCCTTTTTGGGCACCCAAACCCAAAATAATAAAATATTATTTTTATCTAATTTTCGCAAAAGTGACATTACAATCCTCCCTTCCCGAAATTACTTGTCCTCAAGCAAAGACGGCATACCACCACCTAGATCCCATATCATCACCCTACTATATGTATCAAAATTGAAGAGATGAGTGTAACTCATGGAGCTATCAACACCCACCAATTCTCCAACTTCAAAAGATGCTACATGGATGTGCAAGATGCCCCTCATAGGAGCATAGAAGAACACATCAGCCCTTCCTATGTCGCTAATAGCAATCAGAACAGCAACCTCCCAACTATTTGTAGTGTCTTCAAGGGACTCAATCAATTCTTCATCCTTTGTTAGTTGTCCATTGCCAAGTGCTGGTCCAACATGAGTTTCTCCATGAAAATCACAAGCCTTAAGGTTGATCCTCTTGGCTGTCAAAACATGATAATGTGAAGATAAAGGATCGCTATCATACATTAGAAAATCAGTCCTTACCTCATGCTCAAGTGCAGTGCCTTTCTCAAACTCAATCAACTCTCCTAGATCCATCATGTGCACACCAAAAATTTCCTTCTCAGGATTACAAATTAACCAATCAACGAATTCATTAATCTTGGAGCAAAGGAGATCAAATGTCTCT
Source organism: Sequoiadendron giganteum (assembly GCA_007115665.2). Taxonomy (NCBI): domain Eukaryota; kingdom Viridiplantae; phylum Streptophyta; class Pinopsida; order Cupressales; family Cupressaceae; genus Sequoiadendron; species Sequoiadendron giganteum. The sequence goes on from CM021101.1 coordinate 266,342,611, forward strand.
TCTTATCTCTTCACTATCCTTAGGGATTTCATGATAAACTTGCCATCATCCCTCACAGGGGTCAATCTTAGCCAAACCACTCTTCACAATAGCATAACCTTTATCTTGCAAAACATCAAACCTTTCCAAGCATTGTAGATTGTCATCATAAGGTTTGATTACTTCCATACCTGAGAAGAGAGTGGGTGTCTCTTGGACATCAACAATCATGGCGCATCTTCAACACACATTCTTGGTTCTTCTTCGGGTTGCTCTATCATGCCTTCATCACTGTTTGACTGTTCTTCCTCTTCCTTTCTTTTCCTCATCTAGTAACCATCAAAAGATTGTGTATCCTTGATAGTCTCAAGTTCACCTAGGTATGCATCAAAGATTTTGATAATCTCCTCACTCACAGGTATAGCCATTCCTATCAATCTTACATATTCTTGGTATGTTAGAAGATCCTTATACTTTTGATACCTTTTATACCATATAGCAATTTTGGAGACCACAATTCATCGTTCTCTTCCTCACTCAGTTGCACAATCAAACCCATAGGATGGTAGGATTGAGGCTCTGATACCACAGAAATATCCCAAACAATATTTTTGCAAAATTTCTGACTTTTGTAACATAAAATGATGCCCTAGTTTTTATGATTTTCAATTTCTGCAAATAAACCCTAGTGTGCTGATATAATTTTCTGAGTGTTTTTATGCATGAACAGTAGTACATAATGCAACCAAAAAGTAGATAAACTTATAGCAGATCACAGTAGCATTAAATCATCATCATAGTTTGACTAGATCCAACAATATGAGCCAATATATTACTAATATGTAACCTCCAATCTGCTGCTAGAACTATGAATGCAAATTACAAAGGAAAGTGGGCTTCAAACATGTGCCACAACATGACGAAACCCCAATAATGCAGATGCAAATTAACCCTAGCTGGGCGAAACTGCCTTAGCAACAAACGTGCTACTAGATGATGAAGAAACAACTGAAATAACCCTACCAAGGGGTGCCCTGGCCTGCTGGACTGATGTTAGGGCTTTGCCACCCTAGAAAATCTGAATTAGAACCTCCAACTTGCACAACTCGCCCTTCAAATCAGAAATCTAAATGCTGATACAAAATTGACATGAAACTAGCAACTATCTCCATTGAAGCACATAGGAACCTCCGTCATGAAGTCCTCTTTGGAAGAAGCTAGGGTTTCATCCAACTTCTTCTTGATTTTCAAGGGTTTCCATCCTTAGAGAATTCATCAATAAGCAGAGCAAAAGAGCAGATATAAATTTGAATGATGATTAATGCCTCCAACTCACCTTGTATAAATACACATCTCTCCTTATGACTCCCAATCTGGACGACCTAGCTCTAGATGCCAATTTGCATTTAAAGTTTGTTTTAAATTCATTTTTATATCTCTTTTTCTTGGGCGCCAAATTCCAATTTTTTTTAAAAAAATTCGTTCTTTCCCCAACTCCTTATCCCTCGAAGGGCCGACCAAGCCCATATATATATAAAGAATATTTTGGCACAAATATTTAAATATTTTTCCCTCCGTTTTGAGTGCCCAAACCCAAAATAATAAAATATTATTTTTATTTGATGTTCGCAGAACGGACATTGCAATCCTCCCCTCCCGATAAATTTTGATGCACCTATAGGTTCTAGATGGGCCCGAAAATTGGCCGAAAACCCGACGTCCTCAAAAAGAACCTTTGGCGGCCCTTTAGTTTTTTGAGAGCTTTCCAATAGTGTAGACGGTTTGTCAATCAGACACTCAAGTGAAAAGTTATGGCTCCCGGAAGTTGGACTAAAATTTGGAAATTTCCTTAGGTCAAATAAAGGGACAACTGGATTTATATGGTGCCAAAAGGGAAGTAACAGTTTGTTGGCAAGTGGAATAATCATATAAAGTGGTCACGAATGGAAAGAGATTCATTCTAGATGAGAAGATAGACGAATTTCATACTTTTTCAGCATAGAGCTAAGGTTGAGATTGTAATGCCCATTATTGTCATTCGCAAACTTGCATGTCTGATTTTTTGCATGTATTTGCAGCCCATATTTTTGTAATAGCAGCCTTGTGTAATGTCCCCTTCCTAGAAAGTACAGTTGGTTCAGAGGTTAGCCTATCATTTTGATCCTCATAGGCTGACAGATGTCTGTAGAGGATCACTTGAGGCAATTATCTAGTGTTCAGGAACTTTACTCCTTCAGTTGATTCAGGTTTGGGCCCTGGCAGACATTTCCAGAGTGATTTACAGACTAAGTTACCGGGTTCGCACCCAGAGGCCTCGAACCCGGTTCGGGTTCGAACCCAGTACGGGCGCCTGCGGGTTGAACCCGCTGATTCTGGATGGTGTCCCCTGTGGGTTCTCCGGCACCCACAGGTGATTGGATGCAGCCGGCCTGAACCTCATGGAGAAGCGACTCCAAATGATTGCAAGTCCACAAAAGGGGCACACCCTGCGTAAGGCTGCGCGTGGACCCGAAGGTACCAAGCACGTACCCAGGCGTACCTCGAAGAACCCACGGCCCAAAATTAGTAAAGTGTGCCCAAACATAAATAAAAAGCATTTTTTTAAATATTTTTTGTTTCCTAACCCTAATCCGGCCCAATATGAGGCCTTTCAACACTAAAACATTTCATTTTGACTTCTCATTTTGCTCTCACCATATTTTCTCTATATCTTGGCATTTTGAAGGGAGGTGATTGTATTCGAAGGAGATCGATTGTGGAGTGTCAAATAGCTTCTACAAAGGAGATTTAAGTGTTTAAGGTATGCATTTAAACCCTATTCTTTGATCTTTTGAACTATTTTTTCAAGTTTCTTAGTTTTTGATGGATTTTTTCAAGTTTGTGAAGAATTTTTTCAAATTTGTTTTTTTTTTTCATTTTTTTTATAGATTGCAACAATGGCCAGTAGTCAAAGTTCAGTGGGTGGGGAGGGAAGTCAAAAGTTCAAAATTGAGAAAGGATCTCCTTTATGGGCACATACCACAAGAATTTCACAAATTCCTGGAGGTGGGGGTTTTGTTTGGAAGTGTAATTTATGCAATGCACAATATAATAGCTCCTATTACCGAGTGAAACTTCATTTTATGGGCCCTAGTGGCAAAGGGATTAATATGTGTGTGGGCCCAAATAAGAAGGGGTTGTCTTCTGTACAAATAGCAGAATTTATAAAAGAACAAGAAGATGCTGACAAATCAATTGCAAAAGGAAAAGAAAGTAGTTATTCTTCCGGAAAGAAAAAAACACCAACATTACCCTCTCAAGCAGTTAGGGCCTCCAGACATCCCTTCTTGCCTATGCCCTCTACGGAAGAGGAAGATGAAGATGAACAACAAATCACCACCCGCAAGAGAGGTCCATTGGAGAGGGCATTTAAAATGGAGGCAAGAGATATTGCTGAAGAAAAAATTGCACATTGCCTCTATGCCAATGGTCTTCCATTCAACTTGGTGAGATCACCATATTGGCGGGACATGGTGTCAGCAATAAATAGTGCACCTCCTGGTTTCACAAGTCCTGGGTTTGAAAAGGTGCGTACCACCTTATTGCAAAGAGAAAAAATCTTTAGAGGCCCAACTAAAACCAATTAGAGATTCTTGGATTGAAATAGGTGTATCTATTGTTTCCGATGGATGGAAAGATTGCAAAAACCGTCCATTGATCAATGTTATTGCAGTGTCCCCCAAGGGGGCAATGTTTTTGAAGGCAGTTGACTGTGAAGGGGAAGTGAAAGATGCAGAGTTCATTTCCAGGATTCTCATTGACTCCATAGAGATGGTGGGTGATGAAAATGTTGTCCAAGTAATTACGGACAATGCAAAAGTTTGCAGGGCTGCAGGTGCTTTGGTAGAGGCTAGATATGAGCACATCTTTTGGACACCTTGCACCGTACACTCCCTCAATTTGGTGATGCAAGCAATTGGAAACCAAATAGAGTGGGTGAAAGAAATATACCAGGAGGCCAAGGAGATCCAGATGTTTGTGACAAACCACCATATGTCACAAGCAATTTTCAGAATTTTTTCAAGATTGGAATTGTTGAAGGTAAATTTAATTTATTTAGTTTCATTTATGTCATGTTTTACATAATTGAATAAAAAAAAAAATTTACTTATTTAGTTATTAACTTATTTACATGTTCTTAGGTTGCTGAGACCCGATTTGCATCTCACACAATTGTTCTGAGACGACTTGTGAAGGTGAAAGAGGCATTGAATCAAATGGTTATTAGCAACCAATGGGGTATATGGAAGCAATCAAATTTAGAGAGGGCCCAAAAGGTCAAGGCATTGATCTTGGATGACGATTGGTGGGATCGTGTGAATTATGTATTGGAGATGACCGAACCTATCATGTCTATGCTTCGGTTTGCTAATACAGATGAACCATGCTTGGGGGATGTCTATGATAGCATGGACACAATGTTGGAGAAAATAAAAATTGAAATACAAAAGAGAGAGAATGATCCTAAAGACACCCTTTACAAAAGGGTGGAAGCAATCGTTCTTCATCATTGGAACAAGATGACAACACCATTGCACCTCCTTGCATATGCCCTATCTCCAAGGTACTATACTAGATAAGTACTTTCTATCCTAGGGAGAATACCGCCATATAGAGATCTTGAAGTTGCTAGAGGGTATAAGAGTGTATTTAATAGACTCTTCACTAATCCAGAAGTGGAGACAAGTGTTATGAAAGAATTTGGAATGTTTATCATAGGAAAAAATCTTAGCCCTTCTGTTGTCAAAGACCAATACAAAATGGATGCTATTACATGGTGGTACCTCCATGGTCAAGTTTATATGTATCTCCAACCTCTTGCAATCAAGATCCTCTCACAAGTAAGTTTTTTTTTTTTGCCACTTGTATTGTAGAATTTAACACTTAACATTCTTGAATTTATCTTGCATTTTTTATTTTTTATTTTTTATTTTGTTGGTTTTCTCTCTAGGTTGCAAGCTCTTCTGCTGCTGAACGGAATTGGAGTACATACTCCTTTATCCACTCAGTGAAGCGTAACCGGTTGGCTGCAAAAAGAGCTGAAGACTTGGTGCATATTCATTCCAATTTGCGTCTTCTGTCACGTAAGGAACCTCAATACAAGCAGGGGGCAGCAAAGCTTTGGGATGTAGCACCCGAGTCTGCTGACTTGGATGCAACCATTCAGGATCTTGCTAGAGCCACTATGGATGATGTGGATGATAATGATGATCATGACATGCATGGTGCTGGAAGTGGAAGCGGAACCGCTTTGGGTTCAAATGATGATGATCTTGAAGTTGAAGCCACTGAAAATCCAAATCATGATGACTTTTTTGATAATCCTTTTGATGATTGATGAACATTGAAATTGAATCATGTTTCAACTTTCATGAACTACATTTTGTAATTTAGTAATACTGTAATTGTGATGATTTCCATAATTGATATCATTGATATGGCGTATTTGAATATTTTTCAACTATCAATTGACATTTAATATTTATTTTTGGCATTTGGCATTGATCAATGATCAAGTATCATACTATGAAATGATTTAGTTTTACATTTCTATATATTTCTCTTATTTTTTTGTATATATAATACATATATATATATATACACATACCCAAACCCCTAAAAAAAAATTTCACGTACCCATGTACCGGGTTCTCGTACCCGAACCCGTCCCCAAGCCCGAACCGGTAACTTAGTTTACAGATACTTACTATTTATAGTAAGTCAGGCAGGTAGGAGTTGCTATTTATAGCAAGGCACCTAGTTCAGTTGGTCAGCTCAGTTTCGACCCAGTTTGATGATCTGATGAGCAAACAGTGTTTACTTGGGCATTTAATGTTTATCAATTTGACTTTATAATATAAAGTCACTTTAATGAAATATTAAAATAATTAAATGGCGAATTATAAAGTATTTAATACTTTATAAAAAGGGGGTTAAAATAATAATTAAATGAGCATTTAATTATTAATCAAAAAGGGACGCCATTTATTAAATATTTGTCCCAAGTCTAAAAAGGGTGAATTCATCATTTATTTGAATGATTATTAAAATGCCTTTTGGGTCGAACTTATGAAAGGAGATATAAATATTGCCAAGACAAATCGAACTCATTATGTTATGATTATTCAAATTTGTCTTTTCTCTCTGAGAGCATTGGGGTTTGTGAAACAAGGGTTTCAGCAGATCGTTGGATTTTGGAGAATGTTCCCTCTTCAGAATCAAGCATACTGAGACTGTGCAATACCAATTGAAGATTGTCAGTTGAGTGACTTCATTCAGAGGTCATTACAGTGCATATTGTGGAGTACAGATTCAGAGTTTTTGATCGTTTATCTTTCAGCATTGACTATTTCCATTGACAATGTTTTTATCCAGCATTTGGCACACATTACGAGGTTGTACGGATTTCTTTAATGCTGGTACAAGCCGTACTTTTGTAGCAGCAAAGGCCGTACTTTTCATACAGGCAAAAACACCTTGCCTTTTTGTCTTCTGTTCCCACTAGCTGGGGCACCTAGGGTTTGTGGAGTTATCGCAGCCATTTCGAGGTGGGAGATTGCTATCTGCCATTCAGCCGTACCATTTCATGCTCTGTCACAAGCGGCTGCAAGCTTATCCAGGTTTTTTTTTAATAAATAGTTTGCTTTTTATCTGTATGCTCGATTTCAGTAGTTGTAATCATTCTGGAAGGTCAATACATCATCCATCTTTAGATTCCGAACTATATTTTGTCATATTTAAATTGCTGATATTTTATTTATATTTTTCAAGCATTTCTTTTAAAAATCGCATCTTTGCAAAAAACTACAAAAACATCAAAAAAAACACAGAAAACAAACAAAAACATAGTAGTATCAGCCAGTGATTGGGTTGAGAGACACCTGGTCTCTTACACCTTGTGACCAGATAATTGTATTGCATTTGATTGCATGTTTGTAGATGATTTCACGAAGATATAATAAAAGTTGCAGGTTGTTGTTCCTGAAATTAGTTTGTCTGTGTAAGGTTGCATTCAGAGGAGAGTCTGCCTTCATCAGAAGTACACACACTTTCACAATTAGACTCAATTAAACTGTACCTACAAAGGTGGGACACTGGATGATCTACACACGCAGAGATATTTGAGCTATCATCTTGAAAATGTTACCATTGAGAGGATGGTACATGAGATGTAAGAGAGGTGCTATGTGAGAAGAAATAATACCACATGTAACATAGAATTCAGGCTATAATTTGTAATGGCACAGTCTCATCAAGAAGCTGTAATCTTGTTTACAAATTAGTTGAATATCTGAGATACTTGCTAATCCAGATGGAAGCATGGCTCTTATGGTTGATATCAACACCAAACAAAATATTTTAATTGGAAACACCCCTCACATGTATGCATCCTTGTCCTCTTTGTTGTGGGGTAGAGACACCCTGTGACTTCAGGATTTCTTACACAGGGTAGAGAAGAAACATCCCACAGGCTAAGGCCAATCATTACTTCTTGAAATCAATGATTTGTAACTACCAGAATCTGAAGAGATATGTCTGGAAGTGCAATTGTTTCATCTTCTGTGATGGTTTCTTCATCCTCTTCAGACTTTATGCATCGATACATACATATATCACAGCAAATTATAGCAGAGTAAGGAAAAGTTTCTTCACATTAAGTTTTCTCATACCATACTCCAGATTCAACATACAGCATAGCATCACCTCCACAACTAACACATTTACAGATTCCACCCAGCACTCATCTCAACAATGCAGTATAGGAATTCCACAATATTTTATGGTGCATGCATAGTGTGTTGTGACATCATGTACTCTTCTCATGTACAAGGTTGATAAAATAAAAAATAGTTTCTACATACATATATTTAACTCTGTTCTTATGCAATATTTTGTTCTTCATGCATCTACACTTAAATTTTGCAATTTTTTTTATACTAAAAGTCTAAAACCATTACTTCGATTTGCTTCCACTAATAACACATCTTAGTTCCACTAATTAAGAGCGTTGTCCCGACTTCCCACTATATTCCTAATATCCAGATCATTTGCTTCTAGAAAATGTTGGTAATGTTTGAAGATCTTATTCCTGCTCTCGTTGACTGCAATTCAATCATTGTATGAGCTCTAGATTTGTGATATGTTCACAGTGAAACAGGCCTGCTGTCCTACAATTGCTTTTATAATTGCCTCAAGGAACATTGACAAGGAAATTCAACACTATAACAGGAATTGTTAAGTGTGGCTTAACTGAACTTCTATGCTACTCTGTAGTTTCTTAGCTATGCCAAAATGTTGAAGCTTAAGGTTGTTTCTATTACTCTCTAAAACTCTATAAAACAAGGAACACCTCTGCAAAATGGATAATTCACTCTCCATGTTTTAGGAATGCTTGGCAAACACAGACAGTGGACATTCCGTGGACCTTCAGATAGCATACCCTGCAAATGGGTATAAACCTAGAGTACTCAGATATGCAGACTATGATTCATACATACATAGATACATACATATATATATACTTCTGTCCCCTGACATACACTGTGTCATACTCAAATTTGAGCATCTCTCCAGATGATATTTTCTATATTTCTGTCTCCTGCCATACACTGTGCCATCCCCAAAATTCTGAGCATCTCTCCAGATGTCCACAAATCCCCACATGTCCTATTAAATTTAAAATGTGGGCATATCTATCTGATTAGATAACTATCAATCCCACTCACTACTCTATTTTGTTCAAGATATAGTGTACATATAACCTGCTTTTTATCAATACAAGCTTAACCTTTCAGCAGAAATATCTCAAATCTTTACCCTATAATAAAAAACTCACCAAAAATTTGCATTAAGCTATTACTTTTAAGTACAAGATTAAATCAGTTTTTAAAACCTCCTTGTTGGCACCAAAAGTAGGCCAATATGACTTAACTATATGTAATTAATTGAAGCCCTAAAAGTGTAGCAAATATGAGATATTATTGTAACAAGGAGAGCTTGCATACATATATGCATATCTCCTATTCATTAGAGAGGGGGAGTTCCAGAGAGAAGCTTTGAGGGAAAATCTTAAGAGAGAAGCTTTGACCAGAAAATCCTTATTTTGGGATTTGAGAAGCAAGAAGAGAGGGTTTGAACTGCCACGGAGGCCATTGTATGTACCTGTTCATTGTGATTTTAAATGAGAAGCTTCTATGTTTGTGCAAGTCTGAGTTATTGTTCAGCTTATGCTTTGTGATGCATGTTTGTATGTTCAAATCCGCAGGCTTATATCTCCATGGCAAACCAAGCATTGGATCTTGAATTCACGCATCTCAAGTGAGACTGCCCTTCATGGTTGTTGCCAACTGCAAGCCGGTGCTCAATGGTTAAATTCTTGACCAACAAAGTCGTTATGCAAAGAAGGATGAAAAGCGGTCAACATTTGGTTCCATTATTAGGACCCAGTCAGAGTTCTGCAATGGAGGAATTTTCAAGGTATGAAGGTTTTGGTTTGCACATTTGAGTGCATTTGTTTTAATAAATGTTTTGTTAGCATAGATCTGGAAAAAACAAGAAATCTTTTGCTGCCCTGGTGCATCTCTTGTTATCAGATCTTCACAATGGAAGATCTGTTGGGTATGATGGTGGCTTTGCCTGGTGTACAAGTTAAAAGGTGTCATATTGAATGAATTTGTTGGTTCTGTGCACAGCAGCTTTTGACGGCTTGATTTTGCAGATCTAAAGGATGCAAGGTGTGGAGTTTTTTAAGGCTGCAAAGCATTGTTGTCAGATTTGTTGAGTATTGTCTGAGTTTTAAGGGTTTGTGTTCACTGGAGGTGGGTGTGGAGATTTTGGTTGAAAGGGATTGGAGATCTGGGGTGTTGGTTCTACTGGGTTTGATTCCCAGTCTTTAAAGGCCTATAGAATGTATTGTTGAGAGTCTGTCCCAGTGCAGATTTATTTTGTGGGGGCCCATAGGGGTGCACAATCTGCAAGTTTGTTTTTATGGAGGATCCTCATGTTCAAATTGGTTTTGTGTCATGCCTTGCTATTAAATCCACTGTCAACTTCCTATCCTAGTCGTAATTGTTGATCTTGCATAGTGGTATTTTGTCCCATGCAAATATGAAGACAAAAGGTTAAATGCACATAAGGAGGAACGCCACATCAAATTCACGAAAGGCCCTGTCATTTAAGCTCTTAACGAGAAAAAGCAGAATAGACCTGTCGTAAGAAGAACATGAGGAATGCCCACAGGACCTAGACCAGACGGTTAGGCCATTGAAAGACACAAATAATGGTCACAGGTTCAAATCCCCAGCTTCAATCACTACATGAGTAAGGGCAGCTCATGTGACCAGAGGTTATAAGGGCTGCTAGTGCTGATTCCTTTGTATCAAAAAAAAGAGAGAGAGTAAGGAATGGATAGTTGCAAGGGAGATTTGTTATACACATTTTGGATGATATTTGAACAGCTCTGCCTTTGATCAATCTCATGGAGCTGCACAGGTAGTCAGGTTGGCCATGTAGTTTGTGGGTAACATGCAATGGATGAAAATAAGCACACAAGCTAAAAATATTAAATTTAAAAGCGCAGTGCAAGGTTTGCATGTGCAGCCCATTCTATAGTGTAGGCAGAAGTGAATATAATATAGATATATGTTGTATGTAAGCGTGTACCTTAGAGGCATGATAGTATGGCAAGTCAAGTATTTTTCAAATAGCGCAATCATTGCATGTTGGGCAAGATTCTTCTTTCTGCTTTTGATCATGCGCTATTAGGATATTCTAGTCATGTGCAGACTTGATAGGGACTAGATATTTTATATGATTGTAAGGCCATGAATCACAGAACAACCCAATGATTGCAGTGAGATATATGTGCCATTCTTTAACGGTAAAGTGAATGCACCATCCTCCATTTTCATGGGTGTGGAAGATATCTAGCCGTGGCTGGCTTTAATTGATCTCCATTTGCAACCCCTTCAAAAATTTCATTAGAAGGCATGTTTTTTCTTGGCTATTTGTTCTTTTGTTGACTACCACTGTGGATTGATTACTGGTGCAGAGTATGCTCTTTGAGGGTAAGGGTTCCCAAATTTGTGTTTGGTGATTTTGTGGTGATGTATTTGCGATTTGTGTTTCTATTCTTGCCAGTTCAAATAAGAATACATTATGGATATGGATGTCATTATCAAAATGAATAGCTGCAGATAAAATTTGTGCACATAATTTGAGAAGTTTACAGATGAATTCAATTGATCGTGCTACCCATTTGAATGCATTTCAAAACTCGTAAATGCCTTTTTCCACTTGTGCTATTTGTTTGGCACGATGTATAGAGGGTTTTAGAATTTTCTAATTGCATTTATATTGCTACAATAGGTTTGATTGCAATCAGCACAAATTGCTTGGGTTTTGGCTTTTGGTGTTCCATTTGATTTGGTGGACCTGTTTGAGTGTGATGTGTTTGCCAGTTACTGTTGTGATGGAGGCTTGAGCAGGACATGCAATGAGTGGAGGTACCATGCACAAGGGTCCTAGATATGCTCACCACATGAGTGTATGAGGATTTTTGCCACAACATTCATAGCTAGAGTATATGTTTTTTAGAGTAGGGAAACCAATTTGATTTTCTGTGATCTTTGCTGATCTACTTTCAATAGTTTGGCTGGGCATGGAAGCACCCTGCATGAGAGATGCAATCTACATGGATTTGGAGGTGTGCTCGCTATCATCATTAAGCACTCTAGAGTTCTACAATCCACAGTTCAGTTTATCAGTTTTCCAAGGACAGAATACACTATTTGTCCTGAAAGAATGTTGGCACTAAACATAGGCTAAGAGGGCTTAATTATTATAAAATCAACTAAAGTCCTAAAAGTTAACAAATATGATATATATATATATCCTATTCATTAGAGAGGGGGACAGTTCTAGAGAGAGACTTTAAAGGAAAATCTCAGACAGAGGCTTTGATGGGAAACCTTAGAGAGAAGCTTTGAGGAGAAAATACTGGTTTTGGGATTTGATAGGTGACTGACAGATTGTAGCTGGAGACTGCTTACCAACACCACAAGACAAAAAAGATCATTCTGTGAGCAGCTGGCAGGATACAGTTAAGGCGCACTCACAATTGTTACCTAGGTCACTACTAACACCTCAGCTTGACTAGGTGCCATATAATCGCCTAACCCCTAAGGAAGGAAGATCCGCCACCTGATCCACATTCTTCCTGCCTGGACACACCATTCCACTGGAACATTGTGAGCTGCTACATTTTTGTTCATCAGACTGTATTTGTGTGAGATTATCTGTGAGCTTCTCAGTGAATAAATCTTTGTATATCACCTGACTGGTGAACTTATATCAATGGACTGATTTAATGATTTTTTCTGAGTTGAGGACTGTCTTGTGAAATCTGTAGTAAATAATAAATATCATTTGCTTTCAGATCTGTGATTTCTGTGAATTAATTGAAGGAAAGTCTAATAGTGATTTTTAGACCTGAGTGACAGTAAAAGTTTATTTTGTTCATTAAACCCCTAATTAGTTGAATAAATGCTTGACCAGCAGGGCCCCTGTGCAAAGGAGGGTAAAAAGCAGTCAACACTCATGTAAACCTCTGCTATGTTTCAGGATTTTGTATATCATCTCTCATCCAACACCTGAGCTCAAAATTGAAATAGAAATACACACACACACACACACACACATATATATATATATGTACATAGAAGGAGATGAATATCAACAATTAACAAATGAATATCTACAGAAAGGTTTGGATGAACTCAGCTGTAGGGATAATGTCAAGAGATAGTTGTCTATGGATAGGTTAGGCGCTGGTCATATTTTGTACCAATCCTTGTAGTTTATCTATTGAGCTATATTACTGATGTCTATTAGTATCCACCTGTGAAAGTCTGTTGAAACAAACTGAATCAAGTATAATGGTAAAAATCAACTGAAAAGTACCAAATTAAGAATATTCTCTAATGGCTCAATGATATGGATAATATCTAGAACCAAAGATGACAAAGTTTCATAGGCGTTGAGAATCTTGTGGATGGCAAGAATTTTGTGGACTGGAAAAAGTTCCGTTGGAGATTAACTCACACAATGACAATATTTCGATAAATTGAAAACGCCTTTCTATAGTCACATCTTTATACAAGGACCATGTACCCTGATTTTAGTTCACTAACCCCATTTACAGTTCAAGAATGTCATATGAAGTACAAAAAAAGATTTTTAAATTCAAATTTCTTTGTCTAATGTTAATCTTATTTAAAGGTAGCAAAACTTGAAAGTTTCAATGCAATAAAACTCTACAGTTTACCTGGTCTCCATGTCAGACCCTCGACCAAACACAATAGGTAATGGCCCTGCCCAAGTAGGAGCAACAGCGATAATAGCTGACGCATTGACTAAACCTTTAGTGGCTCCACGTACAGCTATGGTTGCTGCATGTCCGCCTCCAACAATCACTCTTTCAGTATCTGCAATGAGGCAATATGAGAAGAGATTAGGAATTACTACATATGCAAGAGACATAAAGAATAAATCCATATCATGAATAAATGCCAAGCCCAACAAAAACTCCAGATGCATTTCAATTTCTAAATTTAGAGTGCAATATCCAAAGTGAGACAAAAACTGAAATGTAGCAATACATTGGAATTTAGCACAAAATATCTTAAAATAGGCTATGCATTCAGAGCATAACATCACCATAAAGGACTTCCAATCTTTCCCATCATATTACAAGTGCATTTCAATCCCGTACTTGGACACCAACCTTTAGGTTCTTGGTGGCAGACAACAAGAATGGAATACTAGAGAACAAAGTTTCTAAACTGAAACAATGTTGGCTAAACATTGCTTGAATTAACAAAGAGAGAAGATTACAATATAAAGAGGAGGTAGATGACTGTAGACATTTAAAATGTCTAACTACCTCAACTACTAACTACTGTAGCAACAATGTTGGCTAAACATTGCTTGAATTAACAAAGAGAGAAGATTAAAATATAAACAGGAGGTAGATGACTGTAGACATTTAAGATGTCTAACTACCTCAACTACTAACTACTGTAGCAATAATTGACCATTATACAAAGGAAGAATATAATATTCTAACACCCTCCCTTAATGGTCAATCCTCTGTATACATACTCGGCGATTAATCGCCGAGCAGCCGAGTAATCGCATGTTTGTTGGCTGGGCGAGTAATCTTGACTTTTACTCGCAGGAAACCCTAGCCGAGTTTTTTTACTGTTTTTTTCCGAGTACTCGCCGATTAATCTCTATTTGCTCGCAAAATAATCGGCACACAAAACGTAACACGTTTTTGACACGTTTTTCAAGTCGTTTTTACCTTTTCGCGGGATTTTTTACACATTTTTTCCGCGTTTTGGATGCGTTCATTTCATTTTCCGCGATTTGCAATGTCGGTTGCGTGATTTATTTCCACGATTTGCAGTTTACATTTACCCTTTTCATTTTCCACGATTTGCAGTGTTGGCTGCGTGATTTATTTCCACGATTTGCAGTGGTGGCTGCGCGACTTGGAGTCTGCGCGATTTCCAGGTTAGTTCCTGTTCGCATTGGCTGTGCGGCGCCTGTGCCAAGTCGTGGGTATTTACTATTATCATTTTTTCAAACATATGCTAATATTAAATGAACATATGCCTGAATATTAAAATTTAAAACTTCATACTTCATACTTCATAGCATATGTTTGAAAAAATGATAATATTAAATGAACATATGCCTGGAAATGATTTAATATTTTTATTATTTTATATATATGCTTCCAAACGTTTATGTATAAAATAATAAAAATATTAAATTTTTTTATTTTTCTACATCAATTTAATATTTATTATTATTCTAAAATTAAAATTTCAAAATTTCATATATTATTTTATTATAAATTTATAATAATATCATGGGAGTCTTAATTTTTAATATTCATAATGATAAAATATTCACTTTTGTACATCATATTTAATAATTTATTATTATTTTAAAATTAAAATTCCATATATTATTTTATTATAAATTATAATATCATGACAAATAATAATATCTTTTTATATTATTATTTGCCATGATATTATTATAATTTATAATAAAATAATATATGAAATTTTAGTTTTAAAATAACAAATTACAATAAATCATAAATTTGATGTCAAAAATGATATTATTATTTACAATTTTCCCATGGTATTATTAATTTATAATAATAGAATAATATATGAAATTTTACATTTAAAAATTAAAATAATAATAAATATTAAATCTGATATAGACAACACCAGCATGTTTACAGTTTTTCTGATGTGTGTGGAATCTGGATTGTCATTGTGCAGCTGCATCAGCATATGGATATGAGTAAAACTGTAAAAGTTTAAAGTGAAAAACTCATATCCATATGCTGATGTAGCTGCACAATGACAATCCACACACATACACACAAATTTTGTTCATCTACATAGAATAAGAGATTACTCGCCCATTTGCAAACTATGATCGAAAGTCTCAAACTTCAAAGTACTTTTATAGTGGAATATCTGCAATAAATTATTAAGAATGAAGTTTTAAATTTTAATATTAAATCTGATATAGACAACACCAGCATGTTTACAGTTTTTCTGATGTGTGTGGATTGTCATTGTGCAGCTGCATCAGCATATGGATATGAGTAAAACTGTAAAAGTTTAAAGTGAAAATTGAAAAACTCATATCCATATGTTGATGTAGCTGCACAATGACAATCCACACACATACACACAAATTTTGTTCATCTACATAGAATAAGAGATTACTCGCCCATCTGCAAACTATGATCAAAAGTCTCAAAGTACTTTTATAGTGGAATATCTGCAATAAATTATTAAATACAGTATGATAACAGATAACCTGCTGCTCCCACCTGCAAATTTGCAACAACCAACAAGGTTAGGAGTTAGGAGTTAGGACTGCAATGCCAATTTGCATACAAGTAAATTAAATCAATGTGCATCCAACAAAAAATAAAAATATAAGAATAAAAAAACTGAAATTAGAACAGATAGCATACTAAATGAAATGTCTCACTTTGATAGTTTACAACTTTATTGTTTGATAATGACTGAAATTATAAAGTTAAACAATTAGTTGATTGTTCCTTTCACTTTGTATTGGATCTGTTGCATCTTCTAATATATTTATTATTCAACTTCTAATATTGCAGGTTAATATTTAATCACAATGGCATCTGCCTCTGCATCTGGTTCAGACACAGCTGCCTCAAGCCAGGCCATTGAAAGGAGACCCCCTGGTAGCCGTGATCCCGCTTGGAAACATGGCTATTATGGGCCAGTACCAGGGAGTGTTATTTGTACTTGGTGCAAGAAGAAGATTAGTGGAGGCATCAATCGCCTCAAATACCATCTTGCTAGTATTCCTTGCCGTGATGCAAAGGCATGTAAAGAAGCCCCTGAAGAGGTGAAACGAGAGATGGCAGCTCTTCTTGCAGCACTTGATGAAAAAAAATTGGAGAGGGCAAAGACAAAAGCAGCCATACAAGAAGCCATTGCTCCTAATTTGACTGAAGATTCTGAGGTGAATATGCAAGGCATTGTGGGCTCTAGTCGCGGTCCACGTATACGTACCCCATCCACTTCATCCACTTCAAATAAATTCCAGTTTTTTGTCCCTAGAAATGTTCAAGGATCACAACCTTCATTGGAAGGTACTGGGTGGAATAGGGAGGTGCACAAAGAAGCAGACAAGGCTTGTGCAAATTTTTGGTTTTATAATAACCTTCCCTTCAATGTGGCAAGGAGTCCATATTGGGAGTGTTTGGTGACAGCATTGACAGTTGCAGGGAAAGGGTACAAGGCCCCTAGTCCAAGAGATTTAAGTGGCAGGTTACTTGAAGATGCTATTGTAGATGCAAATGGAATTGTGGAAGCTGAAAAGAAGAAATGGCAAAAGTATGGATGCTCAATTCTTTCAGATGGCTGGACAGATGGAAGAAACCGCACTCTTATCAATTTTATAGTGGCTTCAAATGGTGCGTTGGTTTTTCTAAAGTCAATTGATGCCTCCAACATAATAAAGAATGCAGAAAATTTGAGTTTGATGTTGGAGCGGGTTGTTTTAGAGGTGGGCATAGAAAATGTTGTCCAAGTTGTTACTGACAATGCGGCGGCATATGTGGCAGCTGGTAGATTGCTTCAAGCAAGGCATCCAACACTTTTTTGGACCCCTTGTGGAGCTCATTGCCTTGACCTTCTTTTGGAGGACATAGGAAAAATTGATTGGGTGAAACCAATTGTAGAACAAGCAAGAGACATAACAAAATATATATATAATCACCCATGGGTTCTTCAATTGATGAGAGATCACACCAAGGGGAAAGAGCTTGTGCGATCGGGTGCTACAAGGTTTGCAACTAATTTTCTAACGTTGCAAAGTATCACTAGTTTATTGACTTCCTTGAAGCAGATGTTTGTGAGTCAACCATGGGTAGACTCAACTTACTCAAAGAAGGCTGATGGAGAAAAGATTGTAGCAATAATCTTTGATGGTCAATTTGCAACTAGAGCATTAGAGATTGTCAAGGTAACTTAAACTCTAATGAATTTTCAGATTTAATCCTTTATTCTTAATTTAAAATTCTATAAGTATTTTGTTTCCTTGTAAGGTGTAATTTAAATTTAGTTCTACTTTGTACTTTATAGGTGACTGAGCCATTGGTGAGGGTTTTGCGCTTGGTGGATGGTGAGAAAAATGTGATGGGATATCTTTATGAAGCAATGGATAGGGCCAAAGAGGCCATCCAACACTATTACATGGGGGATGCAAATAGATTTACCCCTATTTGGGAGATCATTGATCGAAGGTGGAACAATCAACTCCACCAACCCATTCATGCAGCGGGGTACTTTCTCAACCCCAAATTCTACTTCTCTGATGGCTTCACGGATGCTAATGGAGAGGTTATGGAGGGCCTATTCACATGTATTGACAGGATGACACCTTTACCTGAAGTGAAAGACCTCATCCTTATAGAGTTGCAACAATATAAGGCAGCTAGGGGGCCTTTGTTTTCTTCCACATTATGTGAACGAGGAAGAGAGATCCAAACACCAAGTAAGAAAAAGTGAAGCCTTTATCTTGCAAGTTATGAATTACAATTATTATTACTTATTAGTTATTAACTTATTACAATATTGTTTATCAATATTTACAAAAACTTGAATATCTTATTTGTAGGTTCTTGGTGGGATGATTGGGGTGGAAGAACTCCAAATTTGCAAAGGCTAGCCCTCCGAATTTTGTCTCAACCTTGTAGTGCTTCTGGCTGTGAACGAAACTGGAGTTTGTTTGATTCCATTCACACGAAGAAGCGTAACAAGTTGACTCAACAACGCCTCAATGATCTTGTTTTTGTGCAATATAATCTTCGGCTTCGCACAAGAAAGGTGCAGGACTTTTCAGATGAGCTCATTGATTTGGATGACATTGATCCATACAGTGATTGGACCGTACAGGATGATGAGGCCTCCTTGTTTACAGAGGATGAGATTGCTGATTTCGAGAGGCAAGCTATGGAGGATTTGCCTGCAGTAGAAGTAGGGGAGATTGGATTGGATGACATTGATGTGGTGGAGGAGGAGCCACTGCCACCTACCAGCATGGTGGAGCCACTGCCACAATCTTCTACGGCAAGCAGGGAGCCAGAATCGAGTGCAAGGACCATACCCTCTACCTCCCAATTTTTCACTAGGTTGGGGAAGAGGAAATTGTAATTGCCTAGATATGAAATTTATGATGATGATTTTCAAATACAATCATCATAAATTCATTATAGTTATTACCAGTTTCACTATGTGGCTTCGTATAATGATGCCATTTTGTAATCCATATGTATTGAACTATGAAATTTAATATAAAACACTCCCTCATGGTTTTTAGACTCATTTGATGCATTTTGTAATTGAATTTTGCAAAAAAAAGTGTTTTCATGAGAAATTTTGCTACTTTTTAAGTTGTCGAGTATTTGCCGAGTCAAAAATTTTGGGCTTGCCGAGTACTCTCCGAGTCCGAGTATGTAAACTATGGGTCAATCTACTAACTAGCCTATAGAAAACAATCCGCAGGTCGATTGATCACAAATTCTTCAGAACACTCTGCTGCTGCTGAGACCCTCCCTGGATCTGCAGAATGTGAATGACCAAAAGTACTAAAAACCGTTCCAAAAAAAATAGAGAAGGCTGGCCCCTTCTTTAGAATGCTCTGCAACAAGAGACAAGAGCCTGCCACTAACTCTGCCATCGAGATGAGTTTGCCACCAACCCTCCCAGAAACTGCAGAACTGCTGACCAGAAGTCATCACAAAACGTCCAACCTGACGTCGGATAACAAAGTTGTCCCTCCCTGAAACCAGAGACACACCGAGAACAGCTGCCACGATTTTGAGGATAAATCAGCAAACCGTCGAAACTTTTGCAGATGAGCACGACGCCCGAGAATAGACTGCAAGAAGCCAATTGTGCAGATGTTCGCCTCAGCAACTCCAAGTGCGACCAAAACAAACTACAACCAACCACAATTTTTGAGGAAAAAATCGCCAAACCCAAATTACAAATCATCATTTTTTCAGAAAAAAAAATGATAAAAACCAGATACCAGAAAGCCCTCCTGAACAACAGAAACCCCGACTAGGGTATACAAGAAAAACTCTTCATTTTTGAGGAGAAAATTATAAACCCTCACGGAATTTTTTAAGGGAAAAAATTATGAAAACCCATATAGATTTTTTTAAGGGAAAAAATATTAAAACCCATACAGATAATTTTATTTTATTTTTTGTTTAAGGACAAAAAATTATATAAACCCAAAAAATGTTGCTGAAAACCCAAAAAAAAATCTGAATACCCAAAAAAATTCGTCAACACCCATTTGCACAAATTTCGAGGCACGAACTTCAAGACACTCAGAAAAACCAGAGACCAACCTAGTTGAGATCTCGAAAAATCCAAAAGGAATCTGCAGTCGAAAAAAAAATTCGCCTTGAAATAGAGGGTCAAAACCCTAGAGGAACTAGCAGAAACCCTAGCCGCCATTAAAGCTTCAAAAAATTGTAGAAATGAGCTCGAATCTGCAAAAGAAATTGACAAAAAAAATACCAAACCCTAGGCGACTAGGAGGCGGATCAGAAATGTCAATAAAAACGCGGATTTTTGCAGCCGAAAAACGCAACCAGGAAAAAATGCATTTCAAAAGGTCGCAGACTAAGAAAAGGAGGTCGCCCAGAAATCATGCGCCCAAAAATTCTTGAAAATCACGGCTAAAAATGCGTCTCAGCAACCAGATTTCAAAAGAAATCTTGTAGAAAAATTTGCGAACCAAAACAATGCCGCCCAGCAAAGACCAGAAGAGGCGGAAAAAAACGACGCGCGGGCTGAAAGAAAACGCGCCACAACTAGAAGACGCAAGGTCGCGCGCAGGAAAAACGACTTGTTCTAAGACGAAAAATGTAGGGAAAATAAGTCCACGATTTTTAAAATAGCTTATCTTCAAATCCGCGCAACTTCAACAGAAGAAACACGCGCCCAAGAATAGAAGAGACCACGAAAAAATCCACGGGCCTAGGGCACAAGTCTGCAAAGAATACCTGCGATTTTTTCCTTTAACAAAGGCACGAAAATCTTAAACACAGAGGCACGATTTTTCAGAAGTTGATCCACGATTTTCAAAAGGAGAAATCCACCTAGAAACCCACGCAGAAAAATCGCAACCCTTCAAAAGATTCCTCTTCACAGGCCAAAAACGTAAAATTTGTCTTTCAAAACCAGAAAAAATTCCTTTCGAAATTTTTAGAAAAACAAATTTTGTTTTGATGCTCTGATACCATGAAACAATGTTGGCTAAACATTGCTTGAATTAACAAAGAGAGAAGATTACAATATAAAGAGGAGGTAGATGACTGTAGACATTTAAGATGTCTAACTACCTCAACTACTAACTACTGTAGCAACAATGTTGGCTAAACATTGCTTGAATTAACAAAGAGAGAAGATTACAATATAAAGAGGAGGTAGATGACTGTAGACATTTAAGATGTCTAACTACCTCAACTACTAACTACTGTAGCAATAATTGACCATTATACAAAGGAAGAATATAATATTCTAACATAAACTCAGTGAGTACTCACTAGACTCATGAGTTTCTGCAGTGGACAAGTAACTCACGAATGACTTGTGAGGCAGTTCTACTGAAGAAACTTGTGAGTATTTTGCAACTTAATTGGCACCTACAGAAGAACTCGGCCACTGAATAAAATCCTTATTTTGTCGTTTTTGTCTTCCGCAATTTTGATCTCAGTGGCATGAATTGATTGTCAAATGATTGGAAGGATTTATTCAAAGTTGGTTAAAAAGAAAAAATTATTTTTGGCCTATCTTTATGAAAATGTCGGCAGTTTTGAGATTCCCAATAAAAATCCTAAGTAGTTAAATTATATTTCTACTCTTGGTTTACTGAGTGAATACCAATTCCAAGTAATCTTAGTATAATCAAAATAGGCTTATGTGTTCTCTAAATTCATTCTTTATGCTTCTCATGCATTATTTAAGTTGATTTTGTGTATTTATGTAAAAAAAAACAAACAAATCTAAGTTTTTCGCTAAGTCTGATCTGAGTCAAATTACTGGGCTGCAGAGCTCTAGCAAAGTCTGACATTTTTAACTATGCTAGAAAGAACACAGCAAAGCTAAAATGCAGATCTAAATGAGGTATTTTCATGCTACATTAACAAAGAGAAAGAAAAAGACTAAAAAAATTAATGGAAACTAAATAGTGTATTAAGAAAATATGGAACTATATTTTGAATAATTGAGTATATACTATAAATTGAGCACTCCAAAATGATTGCTAAAATTCAAATCTGGAAACTCCTATTCAAAACTAGGCCTTTGGAACACCTTTGGATATCACCTCCTTTATTAATCGTGTTGAAATTACGGCTAGAAAGGAATAAAAAAATCTTCAACAATAAGAAACATCCAGAAGGAATATTATTGAACAAAGTTGAGGTCATTCTCTCAAAATTGTAGGTATTAGAAGTTTAGAACAAAGTAGGACCACATGATTGAGGTGGATGAAAAGTGGTTCTGCATCTTTTGGAGGCATATATCCCAGCCTGATGTTTTGCAGCTCCCTGACAAAAGGATTTGTCTCAATTCTATGAAGCATCAAAAAATACCATGCTCATCCCCTACATTGGATAACATATAACCGAACTTTGATGGTGCTGCCAAAATTAATCAGGACCGGCTGATGGAGTACTCTTCTAAGATTCATCTTGCCAACCTCTACTAAGTTATAACATCAACATTGAGAATGACTCAAACAATCATGAAGAAGCAACAGTGCTCCCTTTGGAACTTCAAACAATTATATTAAAGAGAGGGAAAAATTTAATTGTAAAGGACAACACTTAGATTTTCACCAATGATATGAATTTAAGAAAAATTAAGGCATGGCAACTAAATCCTATGATTGACAAGTCATTATAAGTTATAACTTGCCATCACATTGGAATCTATGAGCTTTGCTCACATCAAAAGAAACACAAATCGAGTAGCAAACCTTACTACTAATAAAGAGGTTGGTGTACTGACTTCAACGAGGGCTCTTAATAGTTAATACTTTTATGGCTACCTCTCCTTTGTAGTCGGTCGTGAGTCGATGTAGTCGGCCGAGAGTGTATTTGGTCGGCAGTGAGTCATAAGTAAATAAGACATTAGTTAATATTAATAATCCATGTACTTATGTACGTTTCATGTTGGCTAGTTGCCTCGAGAATTAAGTTCCTAACGAAGCAATTAGTTATAGTGAAGGGACACGACGGTTGGTACCTCAACCACCGCCAGTGTACTATATGTACTTGAGTCATGTAGTCAGGAAACAGGATGGATCTACCATGCTATGCTATGTTCTGTCTGGAGACATTATGATGTAATTGTTGAATACTGAATAAAGAAATATATCTATGTTTTGTGTGATTGCCATGTGATTATTATATGTTGTCAATGTTATTTTATATCTCCGTTTACTCCGTACGTCATTGTACCCGTAGCGAGTAAACATTTGGCGCCGTTGCCTAAGCGAATCTAATAACAACCCAGACAGGAGAATGGCGTTGTGATGGGGCAGCCGACCGAAGGGCTGGTACAAGCAAACGAGGATCGTGAAGACGCTCTGACGGAAGACCTCTGCAGTCTATGAGAAATCTCGTTAAAGGACCATGTACGGAGAGGGAGGCTCTCAGGCGAGAGATCCCTCAGGCGGTCATTTGGGATAGACTGCGCGTCAACGAAGAGGTCGACCATCTTCTTACTAGACTGCCAAGACTAATAGCACACCACTACATTATCTTACAAGATCTTCAGGCAGAAGAGGATCAAGAACGCCAAAGGCAGCAAATCTTGCAGTGATACGAAGAACGAACCAAACGGGAAGAGGAGGAACGAGACACTAGCCGAAGACGTACCCCTGGCAACCAACAATGATCGCGTGAAAGACCTATACTGCCCGTACGACCAAACAAGGACAAGAACCGAATACCATTCGGTCAAGAAGCGGAGGAGGAAAGAGTTCGGTGATCATTGAGAGTATAGGAGCGAGAAAACCTAAGGCAGAGATTAAGGCAAGTTGATAAGGAGTTGAATGAAAATTTAATTGAGATAAATTAGAGTATACAAAGAAAAAATGCTAATCTTGAGAAGATAGACCAATCTATTAGTAGAGCACATCAGAGTTTTGTGGAAGGGAGGGACGAGGAACCCTTTATCACCCCGTACGTAGTAAGATATAAAAGTCAAGAAAATGAATTGAGTGGAGAAATTGAGAACATCCGACGCATTCGGGAGTTGTCCATATCGGACGACAACGAAGGGCGGAGATCTGAGCCTAAGACCCCTTGGCAGAGGGAGCACCGGAGTGGGACCCAGGAGACTCAAGGTGTCGAGGACGCTGACGGAGGACGGGAGAGTGACTTGTACGTGGTCGAGAGTGCAAGTGACACACCGGAACGTAACGGGGAAACCGGTCCAGTCGGGTCCAATACACAAGGAGGATAGTGGGGAAGGATGGTGACTCCAGAGCGGCAGAAGCTGCCGAAGTTTACGGGGAATGGGTCAGAGGATCTAGTTCGACATTGCAAAACATGCGAGACAATCTGGATAGCAAGTGGAGAAGATGACCCGGATCATTGGTTGAAAGCCTTTCCGGCGACACTCAGAGATAGTGCCATCGACTGGTACTCAGAGTTGGACAAAGCACAGAAAGCTACATGGAGATTACTCAAGAAGGCCTTTCAGGACGAATTCAAACTCCTGAGGTATGACAGTGAGATTGTAGCAGAAATCTACAGTACGAAGCAGGGAAAACACGAGAATGTGCACACATACAATCGGCGACTGAAAGACTTGTTGGGAAAATTGGAGGTTCAACCGGCCGATGGGCTAAAGAAGCAATGGTCCATTGAAGGCTTGCTTCCGTCGCTGAGGAAGAAGATGAAATTCATGCCTCTGTCGTCGTACACTGAAGCATACAATTGAGCGATGGATATAGAAAGTGAAAACAAAACATCCTCCCGAGGGAAAAAGAAGACGGACGACGAGGAGAGTGCGGACGACAGCGACGGTGAATCCAAGACCGTACAAGCACTCAAGAAAGATATGATGCGAATGATGAAAGAATTGAAGGCCGACAAAGAGAGTACGAGGGAAGCACAAGAACTATGGTGTACAGACTGCAATGGGGAAGGTCACACGAAGGCGAACTGTCCGAAGAAGTTATTCTACGATATCTGCCAAGTGATGGGACATTCTGTCAAGGAATGCCCATACAATTTAAAAGCCAAAAGTGCACAAGTACTCTTCGCTCAAGGAGAACCGTCGACATTGCCGAACACACCACCGAAGCCCCAGTACAATAGCAATGCATCCCCTAGAGGTTACCAGAGCAATAGGAGTTTGAGGAACAGAATACAATACGACGGTAAAGGACGACCCATGATCCAATGCCGAAAGTGTAATGAATGGGGTCACTTTGCCAAGGATTGCCAAAACGGCCAAGGTTCAAGAGGAAGATTGTGTAAGTGGTGTGGACCAAGCGACCATGAAGATAGTGAATACCCCAAGTAGAAGGGTATCCATATGCTGGAAGTAGAAGAACAAGAGGTACTGGCGATCACCAGAGTGCAAGCAAAGAAGGCAACCTACCCAGATCCACGTACGGAAAAACAAAGGATTAAGGAAGCAAAAGCTAAAGTGGAACTGGCGATGGCGAAGGAGAACAAAATATCTCAGGAGAATCCAGAGACCTCTCGACGGTTGGAGGCGGAAACCAACATCGTATGGCAGGTACTGCAGACCACCATACCGATCAAAGTAACTGACCTTCTCCAGACGTTGCCGCAGTTGGGACTGGCAATGACAAACGTCCTCGGGGATGTCAAGCAATCGCAAGCGGAGGACCGAAGGCAAGAATTGGTACCAGATTCACCACCGTATGGTGAACAAACCATTGACCCCATACTACTCACGGGGAACGTCGGGAAGATGCCAACGGTTGTGCAGATGGAGATCAGAGGAAATATCTTGACAAATACTATCGTCGATGGAGGATCGGGAGTCAACATACTACCCGAAGACACATGGAAGAGCCTCGGGAAGCCTACACTCTAGCCATCAACATTCCAACTCATCGGTGCCAATCAACATGGTATCAAACCGTTGGGAATGTTGATGGCGCAAAAGGTGGTGATTGGAACACAACCATTCCTATTGAACTTTGCAGTCATTCCATTGCAGAGGAAGGCGTACAATGCATTGCTTGGACGAGGGTGGCTAGTGGCAGCCAAGGCGAATCATAATTGGAAAAGAAAAACACTGTCCATAGAAAATAAAGGGAGGAAGTACATGATCGACTTAAAAAATCAGGCCATCAATGAAGAACTGGCATCTTCTGAATCTGAATCAGAATCTGACGAGAGAGAGCCAGACATGGACGAAGGAAGGAAAGCAATGGAGCCGAACGTTGAGGGCATACTTGAAATCGAGAGTTGGTCGAAAGACGAGACAAATTCATTGAATGGCCTATTTCATTGGCAAATGGAGGATTATGAGGTGTCCCATCGAGAGTGTAACATGCTGCAGATCGGAGAAATCCAGGAAGGAGAAGAGAACAACACATCTAGCCAGACACTTTCGGCCGAGTACGGAGAGTACAAAGAAAGAGTATCAAAAGCGAACAATACGTCAGCCCACAAGTCTGAACAAGTACGAGGTGAAAAAATTGTGTCGGAACTAAAAAATGAAAAAAATAAAGTAGAATTTAAAGAATTTAAAAATGAAGAGAAAAAAGAGACAGAGGAGAGAGAAAAGAGATGGAGGAGAGAGAAATCAAAGACAGAAGAAAAAAGTGGAGGAGAGAGAAAGAATGCAAAAGGAGAAAATTGAAAGAATTAAAAGAAAAGTGTTGAGTGAAGAAGAAAATATTAAAGTGGGAAGTGTTGAAAAATTAAAAAAGAAATGGCCAGTTAAAATAAAGAAAATGAAATTTCGCCAAGTCCGAGCCAACAAGAAGACACGACCATTTAAGAAAATTGCCAAGGAAAATACACTTCGGCAAGAAAATAAAATCACCAAGGAAAAAGTTCGGCGAAAAATTAAAGATTACATAGTACGGCCATTTTAAAAAATCGCCAAGGAAAAAGTTCGGCGAAAAATTAAAAATTACATAGTACGGCCATTTGAAAAAATCGCCAAGGAAAAAGTTCGGCGAAAATTCAAAGTAAGGAAATTCACGATAAAAGGTTGGGCCACTAGGGACCGTACGGCATAACAAGTAGAGGGAAAGTTTGGCAAAAAAAGAGAAAGCTCAGCAAGGAAGAGTGAAGCTCGATCTGTACATCGTACGGCCTGAGGAAGAGAGAGAGAGAGAGAGAGAGAGAGAGAGACAGTAGGTCCGTACGTCGTATGGCTGGAGGGAGGAACAAGACAATAGGCGTACGATCTAGCAAGGCAACAGAAGACCAAACATGGCCTAGTGAAGAGTTAAGGAAGCACGTACAAGGAGAAGGCCACATCGTACGGCCTAGTCAGTACGGCCTAGTCAAAGGACAAGAGGCATCGTACGACCTGACAAAAGAACAAAAGATTACATCGTACGACTTGCAATAAGGTAGGTGATTCCATCGTACAACCTGGCAGTAAGGCAGGAGATTCCATCGTACGACCTGGCAGTAAGGTAGGAGGTTCCATCGTACGGCTTGGCAGAGGTTCCATCGTACGGCTTGGGAGAACCTCAGGAAGGTGCATCGTACGACCTAATAGACACACTGCACGGCCTGGCAAGGGGAGGAAGAACCACGCCATACAACCTGGCAGGGGGCAGTCCGTACGACCTAGTAGAAGGGAGGAGTTTGTACAACCTAACAGGAGGAAGCACTTCGTACGACCAGGCAAGGAGGAAGTCGTACGCTTTGAGGAGGCCGTATGCCCAAGCAAAGAGGAAGTCGTACGCTTGCATAAAAGGAAGGTCATACGGGTGGATCAAAAGAAGGCCGTACGGTTGAAACAGAAGAAGTTTGTACGCTTTAAACAAGAAGAGGTCGTACGCATAAGGAAGGATGTCGTACACACAATGGAGGTCGTCGTATATGTCAAAAGGACCGTACCAAATATCGAAGTTTGCAAAAGGCAGGTCGTACCAAGCATCAACCTCGAGAAAGCAAAGTCTAAGAAAAACAATGCAAAATTTGTATTTTCCAGCTTCATCAGCACTATTCGGAACCTATGGAAGAGTCATGAAAATGAGGGAGCGTGCCAGGGGCGCTGCCCCCAAACCCCCGCGAGGGGCGCTGCCCCTTGACCCCGCTGGGGGCGTTGCCCCCAGACCCCCATCAAATTTATTGGAATTGCCAAATTGCATTGTCACCAGCCATCATAGTACAGGAGCAGTTGGCTACCAAGCAGATGAGAGTTGCAACTCTCGAGGAGAAGTTGGCAGAGAGAGATGGAGTATTGGGTGAGAGTGACAATCAGTTGGCAAAGAAGGATCAATTGGCATTCTTGGTTTTCAGTCGTCTAGAAGACGACTACTTTGTGGGGGGGATGATGTAGTCGGTCGTGAGTCGATGCAGTCGGCCGTGAGTCGATGTCGCCGGCCGAGAGTGTACTTGGTCGGAAGTGAGTTATAAGTAAATAAGACATTAGTTAATATTAGTAATCCATGTATTTATGTACATTTCATGTTGGCTAGTTGCCTCGAGAATTAAGTTCCTAACGAAGCAATTAGTTATAGTGAAGGGACGCGATGGTTGGTACCTCAACCACCGCCAGCATACTATATGTACTTGAGTCATGTAGTCGGAAAACAGGATGGATCTACTATGCAATGCTATGTTCTATCTGGAGACATTATGATGTAATTGCCGAATACTGAATAAAGACATATATCTATGTTTTGTGCGATTGCCATGTGATTATTATATGTTGTCAATGTTATTTTATATCTCCGTTTACTCTGTACGTCATTGTACCCGTAGCGAGTAAACATCCTTCGTAGGGAATTCTAATGCATCATTTTTGAGGAAGTGTTGTGACCTTTTCACACATCACCCCATTACAAATGGGGACCCTCTTGTTTTTTTTGCTTTTTTGGGTTTTTGCCTTCGCGTCGCAACTGCTAATTACCATGTTTCTTTTACAATGAGGAGTTTGAGTTTTTATTTGAAGGGTCATCCGAGTCAAGAAATGATTATGAACCAGAATCAATGAGAGAACGTTGCCAAAGCGCTTAGAGGGCCTTGTGGATGAAGATCGACTGTCTGTTCAATCAATTCTGACACTTCCTAAATTTTAGGGTTTCCATCCCGGGCCCCTATGTTTTAGGGACTTTTTTTTGGCATTTTTAGCACATTTTGGGATCCC
Source organism: Sequoiadendron giganteum (assembly GCA_007115665.2). Lineage (NCBI taxonomy): Eukaryota > Viridiplantae > Streptophyta > Pinopsida > Cupressales > Cupressaceae > Sequoiadendron > Sequoiadendron giganteum. The sequence goes on from CM021101.1 coordinate 266,371,620, forward strand.
TATTTTTTAGGGATTATTTTTAGAAAGTTTCTATTTTTGGAAAATTACTATTTTTAGAAAGTTTCTATTTCAGAAAAGTGTGCAGGTCATGGCTTCGTCAACGTCAGCTTCAGAAGGTTGCAAGAGAAAAATGGGTAAGAAATTTGAAAAATCTGGAAAATTTTGCCTAAGGCATGGACATGCATGTACTAAGTTCGCCCAAACCAAAAAAAAAAAAATGGCTAAGTATGAACCAGGTCCGCCATGTAGGTTGCAAGGAAGAAAAGCGCACATGCAAGGAATGAGTGAAGTCCACCCAAACACTTGCAAGGAATGAGTGAAGTCCGCCCAGCATATGCAAAGAAAAATTGCAAGAAGAAGATGAAGTCCGCCCCAAGGTAAACATGCAAGAGAGTTGGCAAGTCCGCTCCAAGAGGTTGGGAAGTGCAAATACAAGAGGAAGTTCGCTCCAAAGAGTTGGGAGATGGCAAAGCATTGATAAAGTCCGCCATGTGCAAGGTGCAAAGAGCACATGAAATCCGCCATGCCTAGAGGAAAGATTGCAAAGACAAGTCAAAGTCCGCCCAAAGTGAAAATGGCAAAAGACACATGAAGTCCGCTCCAAGAAGGTTGGAAAGGGGTGAAATGCAAAGAGGTTCACTCCAAGATGATTGGAGGTAGTAGAAATACAAGGAAAATTCGCCATTTGGTAAAATTAAATGACAATTGCTAGTGCAAGTCCGCCCCAAGCTTGGTAAAATGAAAAATTACACAAGGCAAGTGCGCCTAGGCCTTGAAATGACATGAAAAAATACTTGGAGAAGTTGGAATTGAAGTCCTTTTTGCCTAAGTGTGAAAATTTGAGACATTTTAAAAATCAAATCGCATGTCTGGCAATGAGGAAATTCGCCAGAAGAAGGAAGAAAATGGCAAGGCGGCAAGCAAGTCCCCCATGTAGTTTGCAAAATGGCAAAGTGCAAGCAAAGTCCTCCCAGCACATTGTGAAGTGGCAAAGCACACTTGAAGTCCGCCGTGTGTAAAAATACCAAGGCATCAAAGAAGTCCGCCATACGTCAAATGGCAGAGACAAGATGAAATCCGCCCCTACCAAGTGAAAATGGCACAAGGGATATGCAAGTCCGCCCAGCACATTGTGAAGTTAGCAAAAGCAATGAGGAAGTCCGCCCTTGGATGGCAAGAAAATCTTCTAAGGCATGAAAAGCAAGAAGTCCGCCTAAGGAGATGGCAAGCCAAGTGCCAAGTCCTCTCAAGCATGTCCAAGACAAGGTGAAGTTCGCCCAAGGTAAAGTTGGCATGAAGTTGGTAAAGTTCGCACTCCAGAGGAGAATGTCAGGACAAGCTCCAAGTCCGCCATGAAGATGCCCAGCCACAAGGTCAAGTACGCCTAGCCAAGGAAATTTGAAAATTTGGCTAAGTAAAAAAGGGGTTGGAAAAAACTCAAGTGAAGTCCAACCTCCCTCATAAAAGCAACATCCAAGCAACTCCAAAGTCCGCCCTTGGCATGATAAGAAAATATTCTAAGGCAAGAACATGAAAAAACGAACATGGAGACCAAGGAGGACATCCAACCTGCTGAAGTGGCACCTCGACCAATCAAATTGTTCCAAGTCGACACGTCCAGATTCAATGAACCTGGCACTCCACAATGCGGCAACTTTCTATTTTATTGTTGGTTCATATTTAGCAGGAAGGACAAGTGTCCCAAGTGTAATTTTCTCATTGGTCGAGAAGAGTTAGTAATGACAAGCCCTAATTAGGGTTTTATTTTGTAATCTTGGCCGTTGATTCTAAATCAATCTTGGCCATTGAATTGTAATTGGGGAGCCTATAAATTGAGCTCATCCCTCATGCTCTAAAGCATGGGAGCATGTTGCAAAACATGTTGAGATAAGTAAATTGTTGCATACGACTGCCAAAGTAATAAGTAATGCATTGTTCAAATTGATGGTGATTATTTCTCTTATTTTGGAGTTGGCATGGTTCTTATCCCTCATCATAATTTAGATTTTATTTCATGCATGTTAGACGAATGCAAGATTTGATAAGTATTAATTTATGGTGTAACTCTACTCATACTTTCTTTGAATGGATGATTTTCATTCAATGCATAAAGTTAGACTGAGCTTTTGATGTGTATGCTTCAATGTTTACTTCGAATAATATTGTTCTATTGATGGTGTTGTTCGTAGTAAAGAAATCTTAAGCACAAAACCCTAGAAGATTGCACCCACTTTGTGTAGTTGTCGTTGAGCGTGGCGAAGCAAAGCGTGGTTATTGGTTTCACCAAGTTAATACCGTCTCTTGGATTCTTAGGGAGTAGCTTAGAAATTCTAAACCCTTATTTCCTTTTTTAGTTTGTTTGATCCGAAACCCAAACAATAGAGCTTTATTGTCTAGACCTTCATTGTGAATTGAACAAGCCCAACGTAAGTCCCCTCGTGATTACCAGCAAATCACAAACTACCACAGAGCTTATCCGCACCCCAACTTTGGAACATTGGAATTACCTTGTGACCTATCTCGCAATCTTAGCACGAAAGGTGATTTTTATCAAGAGAGGATAGAGCGTCTAAGGACACTTTATTCTAGTATGTTCGCGTGTGTCACAAAACACGCATCAACAGGAAGCATCTGCTATCTCATAGGGCCAAAATGCTACATACTCCCTCCCTAGTTCCTACTCCTTCCCTGCCCCTTTAAGACATAGAGCCCTTACATTATTTCCCATAACCTAGTCCTTAATCTTAGATGTCCCTTTTCCCTTATCTCCTCTTCACCCTGTCCCCACCATTCCCCCTCCTCCGCCTTTATTTTGGATTTAATCCTTAAGTATCATGAATTCTTCAACTCATGCTTTTATGGTAATCTGTAACTGTGAGTTTTAGTACCATGAAAATGTTGTTACACTCAAACTAGCTACAGCTAAATTCATCATGGATAGAAGAGGCGACTCCTTACTGTGATCAGTCAATAGGAGTGATGTTATGGATTACAGGTGTAAGCCTTTCACCTTTGTTTGGTATGTCTACATGGAAAGATGGGGTGCTTGATGGTGGTGAACATTGTGGAATACCAAACACAAGGTGCAGAGCTTCAGATGCTATCATGGCTTTTTCAGCTTCCCTGTAATTTATAAGCATTTATATTTGTCTCTCTTGGTATGGTCTGGAGTTGTGTTGCATGAGACCATCTTCATTGTGCTTAATTGATCTAATTGTAAAGAAATGAAGTCTTCTATGCATAGTTTTATTTCTTGAGTCTACATGGAAAGATGGGGCGCTTGAAGGTGGTGAATATTGTGGAATACAAAATGCAAGGTGCAGAGCTCTGGATGGTGTGGTGGCTTTTTCAGTTGCCCTATTATCTATAAGCATTTAAATTTGTCTCTCTTGGTATGGTTTGGAGATATTTCTCACCAGACTAGAGAATGTTGTTGAGCAGACAAGTACCTAGCCTGCAATTCACAATACAAGTCTGCCAAAAAAAACTCACGAGTTTCTAGCAACTCAGTAAGTTTCCATGTAAACTTACTCGGACTTGTTGAGTTCTTCTTACAAACTTGGCTGATTAAATGAAAAGCAGAAACCCTTGTTAAAACCCCTTTTTTGTCATTTTTGTCTTCAATAATTAGGGTCTTAGCCAAGGAATACATGAGGAGCACTTCCCCCAGACCCTGCTGGGGGCACTGACCCTTGAACTGCTAGGGGCTGCTGTCCCCAAACCCCTGCTCTGGTTTTAAAAGCGAAAGAAAAATAAAGAAAAATGTTTTGAGCTACACCAAAAGGAAAAGCAGAGTTTTTTCCCTATATTTGGCTTGAAATAACTAAAACAGCATTTTTTTCCCTATTTTTATGAATTTTTTCTGCAGTCTTTAGTTTCCCAATTATATCCCAAATATTTACATTCCATTTATACTTTTGGTTTGCCAAGTCAATCCAAACTCCGAGTAATGTTACTATGATCAAAATAGAATCATATGTTCTCTAAACTCATTCTTATGCATCTCATGCAATATTTGAGTTTATTTGGTGTATTTATATAATTTCTTTTATTTACTGAGTCCTGAGTATCCAAACCATGTCTCTATATTTGTTTGATGATATTGCTTGGGTTTGAATTCCTCTATCTCTTCAACAATCCCTATTCAATATTTAAATTCACTTGATATATATTCTGCACCCTCTTGCACTAGATCTAATCAACTCTTAAACTGTAAAGGGTGTGTTTCTATTACTTTCACTTTGGTTTTTTGTGGTTTAGAATAGCATCCACTATAGGAAAATGAGGATTTGATAAGATGGTCAAATTTTACTTAGCCAGGACCTCTCAGACTAAAGGCGGGCAGACTAGAAAAGGTAAACTCAATGCAGCTATGTTCAGGCTTCTTTCTCCAATTATGTGAACAAGGAGATTAGAAATCCATGTATGAGGCTCTAAATAGAGAGAATGTGGAAAGTAGCTAAAGAAATGGATGTTATGAAGATTGACATAGAAAAGCTGATGAAGGAGATGATGCTTGACCCAAGGCAGTTAATTGGGAGGAGGAATATGTTTGATATGGACAAAAGCTTGAATTGTGCAAATATGCTCTCCAATGCAGGCTCCTATTTCCTCCATAAGTAGCATGCAACCACTGAAACAGTTATGCAGTGTATAGGAGATGAAAGAAGCTTATCATTTCCATCTGATTAAAGATGGATTTTACTCAGTCATAAAAGGTAATAAGGAAATTGCAACCAGATTGAGCATGAAGATGATCAAGAGGCTGCCACACCCACCCCAGTTTGTTGGGTGCAATCTTCAATAGAGGAATCTAAGAAACTAGAGATCACTGACAAAATGGCTTGAACTGTGGTCACATGGTTTGTGTCTCTTTTTGATATGACAGACTTAGATTTCAAATTATATAATCATAAGCTTGCCTACCAGATATAGTCTATGTAATTTGCTAACCTTGGAAAACAAAAGTTTCATATACTTTAGACCCAGATATAAAATTCCCTAAATTATCTATGCTTTCCTTAGATAGCATCAACAGAAAAACCATGATCTGTCTAATCTCACTGATCTTTCATTGCAATTAAGCATGCATGTCCTTGCTTTATATTATCAAAAATCTAGGTCAGTATTCATTTTGACTTTGTGTGCAGTGAAAAAATTGGAAGTAAGTTTAGTATGCATTACTCAATGCAAGAATTGGATGTAAAAAGCATGTCATTTATGCATTTTGGTGCTATTGCTGAAAGTGAAGTGTTTTGTGATGGAAAAAAAATTAGAAGCATGAGGAGGTAGAAGACTTTATAGAAGCATTTTTCTGAGTAAAAGCAAATTCCCCTATTCCTGCTTTTTCTTATGCATACATGGGATGTTTTTGGACAGTGAGAGAACTTAAGAGATATCCAAATTCATAGATAGAATGTTGAGAGTTTCTTGTATCTACATCCACAGGATTTTTCTGTTGTCAAGGAAAAAAAATATTTGTTGACTAAGAGTTCTTAATTCTTGAGGACCTTGAGAGAGAGTGTTGGGAAAGAGAGAAAAGGATGGCTATTACAATGATTTAGTCAATCTACTATGCTCTTCTTCTCCCTGACTTCTAGATGACAAGCTCAATTTGCATTGATAGTTGTAAAGCATTTATGGAGTTAAGATTGTGATTTTCTACAAGAGGTAGAAATTATTTTTAGAAGGGACGGACTGTTCCCTCTTTCAATACTTTGCAAATAATTGATTCTGCATGTTTTTGCTACTGTAACTTTGGGATTAAATTGTGTGAATATTATTCCAAGGAGGGATCAGGAATCAATGCAAGGCCATGTTTGTTTGAAGAGAAGGGTAAGTGTAATAGTATTGATCTCAGGCACTCTTTGTCTTTGAGAAATGTGAGATAGGCAAGCTAATATGAATACAGTTTCATATTGCTTGTGATCCTACATGTTCATGTGGTGAAATATAATTTTCTTTACTTTCAAGAAACCCTGTTATTCTTTTGATGAAGTCATCTCCCACTCCCAGAGTTGGAGATAAGCAAGAAGAGAAGAGTTTATTCCCTGCCTCAGTATATAAAACAGTAGTTTCAGGACAGAATCTTTGTAGGCATTGACCCACTTGAGGTCTTCATATAAAGCTGTATTGCATCTAAAGTACAATTAGAGGGAGGGTAATGTGGGTTGTTGCAGTTTGGAATCTCAGATTGGTGAAGAACCATAACTTTGAGGTGACAATGAGCCTCTTAATGTTGGAGAAGGAATTTAAAATCCTTCATTCACAATTAATGGGGCCCCAACCTGATGAATATAATATTGGTTGGGGCTAGCATTTCAGTCAATGTTTTTGCAGGTTACAGTCCCTAACCCTAGTTATTTTTGGCAAAAAAATTGTCTAAAGATCAAATAAAATATGGTTCAGTCAATCAGATAAAAAAAGACGTCTTAATTGGCTTTCTTCTATCATATGGTGTATAGCATCCAATCTGTAACTCTTTCTTATCACATAATCAGGTGCCTTTTCAAAGAAAAAATTGCAAGTGTATATGCATGTGGATGCATATCCTCATAAATGGATTGTTAAAGGTTGCCAATCATGGCCTTCTTTCTTGACAATGCATAGTTGCATATAGCCTTCCCTTTCAAGTCTCAAAAAAACTTATTTGGCAGCATTCTTTCCTGATAGTTAGTAATTGCATAAGTTTCTGCTACAGTTCTTATTCTTGTTATGATTGTTTCATATCTTTACTTACTGTTTATTCATTATCATGCTAAAATATATGACGGTATAGAGCTGGATTTGTTTCACACATTATGATAGAATGAAGGCCAGCTGGCAAAGGAAAATTGAATAAATTAACTATAACAAGCTATGACACTCACTAGATGCCAATGAAGTAATGTTCATCAAAAATATCCAATATGACATAAATGAGAGACTCCTGCACCTGAGGACTTAAACAAGCTATCAGCTGCACATAGAAAGTCCACTAGAAATTTTTCCATCAAATCTGCATTATACCGAATGGAAGGCCTGTCAGAAAGACCAAATCCAGGCCAATCAACAATTACAGTCCGCCAATTTTCAGCTAGTTCTTGCATTGAGAGATCTTTTGCTACCGCTTTCCATTCGTCTGTGGTACTCACATCAGAGATGGTTGGAAGCAAAATGATATCCTTAAAAGGGCCAGAGCCATTTCCTTTATGTTCCTCAAAATATATTTTCAGAGGCTTATTTTCAAAACTCCATGTCCATGTACCAGTCTGAAACTGCAAAAATTACACATAAATAAGCTGAATGAGCAAAATACATAGAATTTCTTAATTAAATTATGAACCAAATAAAGCCTACAAATTATATGACCTATATGAATTCTCAATATTTTAATTGAACACCTCTCCTCTTTCTTCAAAGCATTATCACACCATAAAAAGATAATTAGATAAGCCTTAACTGATCAACTAATCCATTTCCGTGCAAGGTTTGATTGCATTTTAAATACAAGTTAAAAAGTAATTATAAAAGGAAACAAAGGAGCTTTTCTTCAAATGTTTTATTTAGGTCAGAGATGAACTAATAGATGCATCAAAAAGTTGAATCGCAGAAGCATGATATACATAATAAGTTAATTCAAAAAGGTGAATAACAGAAGCATGATATTTCCATAATATGTTAACCTGCATCAGCCATCTTAAAAAATTTATGCAAAAATTCAAAGATGAACTCTATGAAGACAAAGGGTAGATGATTGTTTGCTTCTCTTTCCTAGATATTATAATTGGATATAATTTCCAGCCGCTATTGGTTTCAATAATTTCCAATAATATGAATTTCAAGATATTAGAAAAGCAATTTGCAACAGGTTTTTGCTTGTGAATAATATCATTATTCGTATTCTATAGTATTGACATGTTGTAGCAACGTACAACTTTGACTGAACAACCAAGCTGCAACAATTAGAAAGTAGTGGACCATAGCAATGACACGAAAAAAAACACAACATCAAATGACAGAGGTAGCTCCAATATGAGCAATTTTTCAGTGCACATGATAATTGCTCTTTGAATTAAGCCCATGCACAATAGGTCATCTTGTAGTAGAACTAAGACCAGTTGGACAAAGCCAAAAAAATAAAATATCCAAAGACAATCTTTAGAAGCCTTATAAGGTTTCCTTGTGCTCAATCCACTTATTGTCTATGTAATGTTAAAGTTCAATTAATTTAATGAATGTAGCTGTTTAGACTCTAGATTAAACCTAACTACTTGGCAAATTCTAGTAAATGCTCATTACAGTTAAAAGTTGTGTTTCCCAAAACACAGATGGAATCGTCAACATCAAATGAAAACAACTAAAAGAAATTAAGAAAATGCATTCTTATCATCCTAAAGACTTCTTTTATAGAAAGATATTTATGTTTAAAGTGTCCTTGATGACTTTTTGCAAATATTATTCATTGTAATTCTAGCAAATATGCCTTGAAAGCGAGTCTGGCAGACTTGGAGTGGCAAAGACAGAGCAATATCACAGAGATAGTCAAGATTTGAGCCTTCCTGCACTCAAGTCACCCCTGTTAATTGGGATAAAAATTGGTTGAACTTGGCTGCAAACCCCAGGTGGATTTGATTGACTTTTCAAATGGGCTACTTGTCAAAAAGGGTTATTTTAATATTAAAAATTAAAAAGTGCCTTGAAAGCACAAAATGTTTATTTACCTATATATTTTATTTAAACTTCCATGTGAAACCTAATCAATGACAATAATTTCATTTTCAAATTTACAAAAATGTAAATACACAGAACTGCAAGGCCTTTAGCCAGTTGAAAAAGCAAAAATAATGCTTTCTTGAAAAATCATTCCCAATGCATGCCATCCTTGCAAGCCTTTCCATCCTAGCAAGTCTATTGTTAATGCATGTTCAATTGAATGGATCTTCATCTCAATAAATTGTTTTGCTTAACGTGATGCATGGTTTGTGGTTCCAGCATCAGCCTGTTTTATTCTATTTCCTAAAGCAATAATACATTTACTTTAATTTTTCTGGTAAGATCTGCTTTCAGGCACATCCTTCCATCCTGTGTCAGTTTCTTTAGCATATCCAACATGAACCATTCAACCAAATATTTTGCCTTAGAAAAAAGAGATCTTGATATGTCTACTTACATGAGGTTTCTTGTGATTTTTTATTTCACATAAACTATTTCTTCCAAACCTAATACCTCTAAAAATGGTTTGACATACTAAATTCATTTGGCTCTGATCTTGTGATTAATGATCAAATAGCCTCGAAACTTCCATTATCTACTCAACATGGTTCTTTATTTCAGAAACATTAGATTAGATGTGCTGATATCACATGCCCTTAGCTCTTAAATCTGGTCTTTCCAAACCATCAAAGCAATAGTACTTGTAGATCTAAGATTTTCATAACAATTTTTTTGTACTTCTGGACACCTGCTTTCCTAATTTTTAATGTCTTTTCAAGTGAGTTACCTCATTCATCTTCTGGGAATTTATTATTGACGAGGAATTAAGGACTTACTTATATGATAGAAACATGTTAATATGTTTACTGAGAATTTGCGAGTCAAATGTCTACTTGGGAAAAATGTAAAAGACGCATGAAGGTGGTTGGCATGGAAAGCCTTACAATTTTTTAAATAACGTGAATGTTAGATTCATAAAAGTTTGGGTAATTATAGAAACAATAAAGTAATTTCAGAGTGTGTGATATGAAGTTTTGAGTGTGGTTCCATTTGGGAATATCTGAGTATTGGAAGAACTCTTGTGGTAATGCAAATCTAGTTGGATGTAGCATTGTTGCCACACAAAGCATGGATGGCCAGGAGCAGTTTTGAACCACCGGGGTACCACCCAAGAGTGTGCTCATCATTAGGGAGCCACGCATCAATGCAGCAGGTTCTGGAGTTATTATACTTCCTCATGGATTGGCACAAGACCCAAACACTTTTGGATGTTTATCTTTAGCCTTCAGACAATCACTTCTCTAGCATGCAGGAGTGTTTGGATCAATCCTAGATCTCTTTTGGAAACGTAGTATGGCACTGCCATTGAAGGAAGAAAACATAGTACCCAGCTGATCAATGACAGGGGTTAACTTGCATGGAATTAAGGAAGGCATGTAATATAATACACTTTATACATGGAAGGTCATCCCTCTTCATTGGGATTGTGTGTGTCTGTGTTTCTGGAGTTCATTATACTTCGGCACGAGACCCAAACCCTTTTGGATGTTTATCTTTAGCCTTCAGCCAATTACTTCTCTAGCGTGCAGGAGTGTTTGGACCAATCCTAGATCTCTTTTGGAAATGTAGTACGGACAACACCATTGAAGGAAGAAAACATAGTACCCAGATGATCAATGACAGGGATTAACTTGCCTGCAAATAAGGAAGGCATGTAATATAATACACTTTGTACATGGAAGGTCATCCCTCTTCATTAGGATTGTGTGTGTGCGCATGCGTGTGTGCATGTGTGTGTGTGTGTCTTCATTGGGATTGTGTGTGTGTGTGTGCGTGCGTGCGTGAATGTGTGTGTGCGTGTGTGTGCATGTGTGTGCGTGTGCGCGTGGTGCGTGTGTGCTTGTGTGCGTGTCTACACATGTGTACGTGTGTGTGTGTGTGCGTGTGTGCGTGTGTGTGTGCGTGTGCATGTGCGTGTGTGTGTGTGTGCGGGTGTGTGCGTGTGTGTGCATGTGTGTGTGTGTGTGTGTGTGTGTGCCTGGAATAATGTGCAAAGAAGGATTAAGTCACTCAGTAGAGACTGCAAGTTGAAGCAGGATCAAGAAGAAGATTGTAGCTGGTCTGTCCCTAGTCTGCAAGTAGAGAGAGTGTTGTGAGGCCTAGAAGCTTAAAAAGTTAAATGTACCACCAAGCAGCTTGATGTAATTTAGAAGATTAATAAAAGATATATTTTTTAAGCATTGATGTGTTGCTGCTATGTGTGAATGATGTTCTTTATTTGTGTTGTACATTATGCAATTGGTTCTAAGTATTAAGGCCACAGGTTTGGACATCCCTTAGTTGGGACCTCCATCCCCAACTACATCAATTTGAGATAGAAAAACAAATTAAAAAATTGTAAGAACTCAAGAGCTCATAGCAAAGAGGAAGAAAATATGTAATTAATCTTTGAGACAACAACAACAAAAATCAGTTGTTCAAGAGTGATTTCTATTGAAAGGAAAAAAAGAGTGATAATCAATATTATGCTTACTTATTATTAACAGGAATATATTTGTTAATCCCTTCATAACATGTACAAGCAAGGTATAATATAATATACATATTCATTCTAAAAATGAAGGTCACTACCATAAGTGTGGAAAACCCTAAAATTGGAGCCTCTTTTGCAACAAGCACTGAGCTTGGTAGTGCTGATGGTAAGGTCACTCCTGTTACCCCCAGCAACAAGGGGCTTCTCTTGGATGGCTTACATTGCTCTCCCAAGGTTTGACTGTGAGGGGAGGTAGCCTCTGTATCTGATGGCATGACTGCATCACAGATGCAGAGTCCTAGTGGGATGGTAGACAGATCTGGGCCTTCCTCCCATGGTGCTATGCCAATTAATGTTGGCCACCATGCAGGGAGCACATATTCAGAAGTTTGTGGGAGGAAAAGAAGATATAGGGCACCCTATGATGTCTACTACTTCAAAGGAAGAGCAGCATCAAACCATTTCATCTACAAAAGCTACGTTTGGTTGGAAAGGATCTTCAAGATGTTGATAAAAGCCGCTGAGAAGATTCCAATTTTAGAAATGGGTGGTGAAGTAGCGGAGGAAGTTGAGCACTACTCAGAGATGGCACTTATATGTAGATTCCACTATCTTTGGCCCAGCCTACCAGAACTGCATCAATGGGTAAGTAAAACATGGAAACCCTCTCTTGCTGAGCCTATTGTGATTTTTCTTGTGCTCAAAATTCATTCATCATAGCATATGAATCTAAGGCAAACTAAGACTGTATGTTGGTTTGGGGGAGTATTACTCTTTGTCAAACCATAGTTCCTAGAATTTAATCCACAAACAAAAAAATTAAGGTTTTGTCGACATGATTGAGGATGCCCAATCTTCCTCTGCATTTTTAGCTTTTTTCTTCTCTAGAAAGCATCGGCAATTCCCTAGGGAAATTTATATCTATTTCTTCTGAAACTCTAAGGCTTTCTCATTCTATTTTTGTGCATATTTCGGTAGAAACGGATTTATCTCTGGGTTTGCCAATGAAAATATGGCTGAGAATAGGCAGTAGTATTTAGCAGCAACATCTAGATTATGTGAGGCTAATTTTTAGGTGTAGAAATTGTTTTGATCTCGGTCATTTGTCTATGAAAAGAAGTTAACTATGAACTAAGAGAAAATCATGAAGCATCTTTCCAAAAGGCAAGAGAAGACCAAATAGAGCAACCAAGTTAGCAATAGCAGTTTCTATTTTACCATGACTTAACTCAGCATATTTCTGGGTGATGGACTTTTGTGCATGGATTTGAGCACCTAATTTAGCCCATGGCCTCTACCACATGGTTTTAAAAACTACTTATGGCTTGTGGTATTGATCTTGGCTACATATTGAGTGCTAGAAATGGAGGTAATATGATATGTAATTGCAGATACTCTTATGTTGTCAGAATATCTCAACAATTGTATGTTGCTGTGGTCTCCTATGGAAGCTTGAGCCTAATTGTATTGTACTTGAGTTTATTAATAATACATTGGTTCACAATTTGGAGGTTGGATTTTTTCCAAAAAGGGTTTTCCCAAGGCATACATTGTGTCAGCTATTGTGCGTATTCTTATTGTTTCTTGTTTAAAAATTGTATGATTTTCTTTACTACACTACTTTCCTCATAGATTAGTGTGAAAAAATTTATCCGGCTTCCTTTTCATTAGGTATCAAAGACTGTCTAGCTATAAGATCTTAGGTTAAGTTGGAAGGATTTTCTGATCATATTATTCTTGATTTGAGTGAGATTTGTATATAGAGGGGACTTTGTTTATGAGAAAAACGGTGAGCACATCTCAAGTGGAGATGGAAAAAATCTCAATGGCATTAATTTTGAGCTTTGAAAGCATAAAATGGAGGACTTGCTAATAGTTTGAGATTTATGAGATGCAATCTCCAAAAGTAAACCTGCGTCAATGCAAAAGAGATGTATGGGATGTGTTGGACAGAAAAACGAGCCTCATTCAGCTCTATTTGGCGGATATAGTGCTCCAAGCCCATACTTTGATCTTCATTGTCCATCACAATACCTACATCTACATCAATGCAAAAAGATATGGGATATGTTGGACAAAAAAATGACGAGCCTCATTCTGCTCTATTTGGCAGATTCTGTGCTCCAAGTCCATACTCTGATCCTCATTGTCCATCACAACACCAATATACTTCAACTAGGTAACCGTAGTGTTAAATGCATTCAGGTGTTCACATATAAAGTTGCCATCACCCATTTTCAATGAATACAACTTCTTCTATAAAAAACCTATTCACCATGGATTTTGTTTGATAGAGCTTTTCTAGCTTTAGACACCAAGTATTCTTTGCCAAACTCATGGGACAACCTGATTATGGCTATCAAAAGTACCTCCACTAAGCTAAAACTTGAAGTGTTGGGTGCTCCTCTTTCAAAGGAGATGAAACAAAAAACAAAAGATACAGTTAAAGTGCCTTGGTTGTTTGTTGTGGATCGAAGGAGGAGTAGAGGCATAAGAAAGAAAGATTCAAGTACAAAGAGAGATCTAAGTCTCCTAGTATATCCAAGGTGGAATGTTGGAACTGTGGTAAGGAAGGCCACATTTAAAAGGACTGCAAAGAGAAGGAAAAAGAAAAGAATGAATCAAATAATGGTAAGGATTCTAAGACTTCTCAGTATGAATTTGATGCATTTGTCGTAGCCCTGGCTATGCATGCATGTGAGGATGCATGAATGGTCAGCTCTAATGCCTCTTTTCACATGAAGGTAGATCGAAGGACAAGAATCAAGAGAAAGGAAGATTCAAGTCCAAAGAGAGGTCTAAGTCTCTTGGTAAATCCGAGCTGAAATGCTGGAATTGTGGTAAGGAAGGTCACATTTGAAAGGACTACAAAGAGAAGGAAAAGGAAAAGAATGGATCAAATAATGGTAAGGATTTTAAAACTACTTAGGATGAATTTGAGGCATTTGTTGTAACCTTGGCTATGCATGCATGTGAGGATGCATGAACAATTGACTCTAGTGCCTCTTTTCACATGATCCCCACAAGGAATGGTTTTCAAAGTATGAGAAGACTGATGGTGAAAAGGTATACCTTAGTGACAACACATTCCTTAGTATTGTCAAAAATAGCTGAGTCAATATCAAATTCAATGATGGGAGGATCAATGGTCTCTCAAGAGTTTTGCACATTCCAGATTTGGCACAAAACCTATTGTCTGTGAGCATAATGAATGATGTGGGTGTGCACATAGTCTTCAACAAAGAAAGGTACAAGATAGTCTGTAGTGATTTGGTGCTTGCAAAGGGAATTCATATTGGGACTCTTTTCCACCTTAATGCAAGCACGTATATTGAATGTAATAGTCTTGTTGTACCTACAAAAAAGAAGAGACCTACAACATCTTCACCTTTTCCTTCAAAACCTACAATACAGAGATATATTTCTAGATCACCTAGAAAAACTATTTGGATTCCCAAGCTTGCTCTTACCTCAAGAGAAAGAAGCTCCCTACTAAGAAAACTATGTTGTGACACAAGAGATTGAGCCATATTGGCAAGCAAGGCCTCAAAGCCTTGGAAAATAAAAATATTGTAGAAAGATTAACTAATTGTTCTTTGGACTTTAATTTTTGTAATCATTGCATTTTTGAAAAATAGAATCATGTTAGTTTTATTTGAGCTCTTTTAGATCTAAAAGTGTATTAGATTTTATCCATAGTGATGTTTTTGGCCCAATAGATGTACCTTCACTAGGGAAATCTTTGTAATATGTTTCTTTCTTTGACAAGTTCTCCAAAAAAACATTGGTCTATTTTCTAATGCATAAATCCGAGGTCTTCAATCAGTTCAAAGTGTCTAAGGCTCTTGTGGAGAACCAAAAGAACAAGAATATCAAGGTGCAAAGAAGGGGCAATGGCGGAGAATGTTGCTCAAAGGAGCTCAATGGATTTTGCAAGGATAATGGAATTGTGTGGCACAAGACAACTCCATAAACCCCTCAACAAAATGGAGTTGTTGAGAGAATGAACAAGGTGTTGATGGAGAGGGCTAGGAGCATAGTTCACATACTTGAACTCAAGAAGTATTAGCAAGCCAAAAAAATCATCTCAGCAAAACTCGACAACTTAAAAAAGTACTTAAATTTCTTTTAAAACATAATACTTTTACAAAATTCAAATGCAAAACGTATCAAACGAGTCTAAAAAATTACAATTTCCTCTTCCCCATTCTAGTGAAAAAGGAGGCAATGGAAGGTCTAGTCTTTGCACTCAATTTTAGCTCCTTGCTTGACCTAAAAGACTATGCCTATGGCTCCACCCTATTGCTAGATGGCAATGACTCCTCTACCACATCAATGTCATCCAATGACAATCCAATCTCCCCTGCTTCTACTACAACCACATCCTCCATAGCCTACCTCTCAAAGTTAGCAATCTCATCCTTTGTAAACAAGGAGGGCTCATCATCTTGTATGGTCCAATCACTATACGGATCAATCTCATCCAAATCAATAGGTTGCTTTGATTTGTCCTCCACCTTTCTTCTGTGAAGCCGAAAGTTGTATTACACAAAATTAAATCATTGAGGCATTGTGAGTCAATTTATCATGCTTTTGTGTGTGAATGGTGTCAAAAAAACTCCAATTGCACTCACAAACAAAAGCACTACAAAGTTGAGATAAATTTCAGCAGGCTAGCTAGGAGTATGCTCAATAGTGCTAGTTTAGATCAAAAGTTCTAGGAATAAGAGGTTAGCACTACACGCTATCTAGTAAACAATCAGATCTTGTTGACAAAACTCCACCGGAGATTTGGACTAGCAAAAGCACTTCAACATATATGTGTGTTTAGTTGCAAGACATAGGTTAATGTGCCAAAGAAAAAAAGATCAGTGTTGGATTATAAAGCTATTAAGTGTATCTTCATTGGCTACAATGAAGATGTGAAAGGATACAAGCTTTGGAATCTTGTAACTAGAAAGACCATGCACAATCCAAACATGAAGAGGTTAGCAATGCACATTATCTAGTAAACAATCAGCTCTTGTTGCCAAAACCCCACAAGCAATTTGGACTAGAAAAAAGCCCTCACTTCAGCATATCTGTGTGTTTGGTTGCAAAACATGCATTTGTGTGCCAAAGGAAAAAAGATTGATATTTGATTACAAAGCTATTAAACGTATTTTCATTGGCTGCAATGAAGATGTGAAAGGGTACACTTTGGAATCTTGTAACTAGAAAGACCATGCACAATCTGAATATGATCTTCAAGAAGATCAAATCTAGTTCCAATATTAAACAACCAATGGATGATTTGAAGTCAGTTATGCAGCCATAGCCAACAGCTAAGAAGACCACACCAAAGGATGATCTAGAGGTTCGTGATGGACCAAATGAGGAGAATAATACTAGGAGCTCTTTGAGCTCACAAGAGGAAGAACCTCCACTTTAGCCTTTGAAGAGATCCACTTGGCAAAGAAGACAGCCAAATAGGTATAGCTTGCCTAATTTTTAGATGCATTTTTCTTTGAGTACTAACACTGGTAAGCTTGAAACTATGAAGAAGGCAATGGAATTGAACAACAATGAATCCTAGCTGATAGCCATGGATGAGTAAATAGATAATCAAAAAAGAAGATTACATGGGATCTGGTTCAGTTGCCTAAGGATCGGAAACCTATTGGATGCAAATAGGTTTTCAAGAACAAGTTCAATTCAAATGGTTGTGTTGAAAAGTACAAAGCATAGTTAATTGCAAAAGGATATCCTCAAGTTGAGGGAATTGGTTTTGGTGGGATTTTTTTCCTATCGTTAACCTAACATTCTGTCATGTCCCCATTTTGGAAATAGCATCATGGAGAAGACCTTTAGCTTCTCTTTCTTGTGGGCTAAAGGATTCAGAAAGGAAGAGGAATTATAATATTATTTTTAAGTCGGGCGGCAACTTAATATAATATTATAATTAAAAAGGTGTTTTTAAACGATAATTATAAATAAAGTATTTTTAAATACTTGGGGGGAAATTTAGACCCAAGGACCCAATTTTATAAGGTACACAAGTGGGTGCTCAGCTTCATTATACACACATCTTCATTTGGCAATTTTCATTTTGGAGCTTTTTGTTCGAGCTCATGGCATGTTCCTATTAAAATAGGTCAGCCTCGACTGACCCAAACAAGGTGTTTTTAAACAGCACTCAATTAAATCTATTTAATAATGTATATGTTTAAAATAAATAAATAAATATTAAAATTAATATATAAATTAAATTTTGAAATTCAAATGTTGGCACCTTGTTGGGTTACACGCCTCATGTGGAAGCATATATTTATGACCTCGTTGCGCATTGAGGAGGATATGGTGGATTTGGAATATGTTCACAAACAGTGACACTATCAAGACAAAAACCCTGATTGGTGCAAGGTAGTTAGATGAAACCCTAACCCCTTCTTATTCCATTTTCACTCCCATTCGGTAATTTCCTTATCTTAATGCATTCCTACGCAGGTTTAGGCAATTGTGGACATATTCTAAGTGACGGTTGAGAGTAGAACCGGGCTATTGTGGAGGGCACTGCTTTGGAGACGTAGGTGCACTTCATTCAAGGACAAGAGCAGACTGTAAGGGGTGTGTCCAAGTCATAGAATATTGTGGGCTAAACTAGGCGGGGCCTGAGTGAACAAATGTTCAGAATTCTTGAGAGTCAACGAACTGTGGAGGTGGTCGATTGAGGGTTCCATGCCTCGATACTAGGTGACTGTAAAAGGTGAACGTTGTCTTTCCTAGGCAACTGGACTACTATTCCAAATCAGATCTTCAAAAGATCCAGATTATTTTGATCACAAAATTTCATTACTAGCAGCAAGTAATTCTGTATTTGCTTGGCTCAAACCTATGGTTAATTCTGAAACAATTTATCTTCAATTTTCTTGCAGTTAAGAAGAAGATTTTGGTGATGTTCCCTTGCATGAAACTGAAATTAAACTCAATTGTCATTATGTTTTGTCAAGCATTGGTGTTCAGTTTTTATCCTAATATCAGATCTATAGATCAAATTGTGAGTTACACCTAAACAGATCTGATTATATATATATATTTGCAAACCCTAGGATATTGCATTGGTATTAGAGCCTTTGTACCTTGCCAGCCTGTGTATGTAATGCAGATTCATGAGCTTGAGTGACAGAGAATTAAGATATCAGCAAAGAGAGAAGAAGAAAGAGGCAACCATGGGTGACAAAGATGAAGATAGCTCTCAAGAATTCATCAAGGAAAGCAAGGAGTTTCAGACCAATATGAGGGATACTATGGTAGAGATGGTCCAACTTCTAAGAGGTCTAAATCAGCAACTAAGTGTCGGTAGGCCTATTCAGAATAGTAACAAAGGGAGCAGTTTCGGGGGTGACAGGGTCCCAGCTAACCCAATCCCAAGAAATTTTAGAGCCAAATTCTTAGAAAGGGCAGGAGCAGCAACCAAGGAAGAGGAGCAACCCACTCAAGGAGATGAAATTACAAGGCTTCATGATGAATACCATGCCCTCAGTGCTGCCATACAATGAGACATGTATTTCATAGAGTACTATGAGATGAAAACAAGGAATGATCATAGGAGGAGAAGGTATGAGGAGCAGCCCCAAAAAGATATACAACACCATTTGCGGAAGATCACCATCCCTACTTTTGATGGATATGGAAGTTGCCCAAAAAGAGCTTGGTTGCAGAAATTGGACACGTACTTCTCCTTGAACCCTATGTTTGAAGAGGGGGCCATTAAGTTTGCCACCTTGCATCTAGAGGGAGTGGCCCACGAATGGTGGTATCATGGCATGGTGACCCAAGGACACGATTCAATCACCACCTTGGAAGAATTCAACCAAAGATTGACGAAAAGGTTCAATAGGAAGGACCCAGAGATTCATTTTAGGGAGCTAGCACAGCTAAAGCAAGAGAGCACTGTGGAACACTATGTGGCGGAATTCTAGAGGCTTTCAGTGATGGTTCCAAATGTGACAGCAAGGAGACTCATAGTCCTTTTTGTAGAAGGCTTATCCGAACCTCTCAAAAGGTTGGTTAGGGCATTTGATCCAAGTTCTTTGCAAGAAGCTATTAGGAGAGCACTAAATTTGGAGGATTCCGTGGCTAAGGATAGATTCTATTCCAAGAAGGCACCTCCATTTCTACAAAAAAAGCCTTCTCAAAAGAACATGCCTCCGCCCAAGGCATTACCCCCTAAGCCAAACCAAATAGAGGTATCCAAGAATGAAATCCGTAGGAAAAAGCTATGTTTCACATGTAAAGAGTTATGGTAACCAAGCCACAGGTGTTTGGGAAAGGGGCAAATAGATTATATAGAGGTGGTTTCCGATGAGGAGACTGAGGCAGAAGAAGCGGAACCAAAGATTGTGGTGGATGAGGTTGAGCATGAGAACCAAGGAGGAAAGCATCCAGGTGGCACATTTGAAGCACTTTCAGAAGCACCTAGATATCACTCTTCTCACATTAGAGGAGCCTTGCAAGGACAAAGGGTGACAATTTTGAATGATAGTGTGGCAACCCACAATTTCATTGATGAAGGTTTGGTGGCTAAGTTAGATTTGAAGATACGAGGGTTTGAAGGGTTCAATGTCACAATGGCAGATGGGTATACTATTCCATGCAACCAAAGGATTCAATAGTTGGAGTTGACTCTAGGAGGACACAAGATGCGGGATGACCTCTACATGATTGGAATTGGTGAGACAGAGTTGGTTTTGGGAGTGTAATGATTGTACTCGCTTGGAGAATACACACAGAACTATCATACCATGGACTTGAAGTTCAAATCTAATGGGAAGGAGGTTGTTCTTTGGGGCTTATCCAATGGAGGTCTCATGGTGGTTTCAACTAAGAGGATGGAGAAATCCTTTCATAGGGGCGAAGTGGTTTGGGCAGCAAAATGCTTAATTACGGGTACAAGTTCACCCAAGGATGGGAGGTCTTACCCCACCGACATCCAATCCATCCTAGACAAGCGAGGTAAGGTGTTCAACAAAATTCCTCCAAGGTTACCACCAGATAAAGGTTTCCATCATGTGATTGAGTTAGAGGAGGGAGCAAAGCCAATCATCACTACGCCTTATCGTCATCCTAGGAGGTACAAGGAGGAGATTGAGAAGGCAATTATGGAGCTATTAAACATGGAACACATCCGACCAAGCTCCAACTCGTTTGCCTCTTCAGTTGTGTTGGTCAAGAAAGATGGTACTATGAGGATGTGTATCGATTATAGAGCCCTCAACAAAAAGACAATCAAAAATCGCCACCCCATACCCAAGATCGATGAGTTGATAGATGAGCTTCATGGTGCGAGGTACTTCTCCAAAGTTGACTTACTATCAGGGTATCATCAGATAAGAGTTCGAGATGAGGATGTGCGCACAAGACAACTTTCAAATGTCACTATGTGCACTACGAGTTCTTGTTCATGCCATTTGAGTTGACCAATGCACCTACCACCTTTCAGTCATGCATGAATCAAGTATTTATTTTGCAATTGAAAAAATTTGTGTTGGTAGTCTTCGATGATATCTTGATTTTTAGTAAAACATGGGAGGATCACTTGAGGCACATAGATGAAGTGCTTGGCATACTTGAGCAGCATTCACTCTACACCAAAGCATCCAAATGTGAGTTTGGGTTGACTGAAATATTATACTTGGGGTTCAAGATTAGTGCCCAAGGGGTTAGCATGGATGAAGAAAAGGTCAAGGCAATACAAGATTGGCCTAGACCAAGGAGTTTGACACATTTGCGGGGATATGTGGGACTATGCAACTACTATCAGAGGTTTGTGAAAGGTTTCTCACAACTTGCAGTCCCATTGACAGATTTGACGAAGAAAGAGGCTTTCTCTTGGAGCACTTCAACACAGAGAGCTTTTAACAAGCTCAAGGAAGTAATGAGTTCATGTCCTATTCTAGCTATTCCAATTTCTCACTTTCTTTTGTTTTAGAATGTGATGCTTTAGGAGAGGGGATTGGAGCTGTGTTGATGCAAAATAGACGCCCCATAGCCTTTGAGAGTATGAAGCTCAAGGAGATAGAAAGGAATTTCTCTATTTATGACAAGGAGATGTTAGCAATCATGCACGCATTAGCCAAGTTCAGACAATACTTGGTTTGTGGGAAGTTTGTGGTGAAAACGAATCATAATAGTTTGAAATTCTTCCTTCAAAAGGATTTGAACGATAGACAACAAAAATGGGTAAGTTACAAGCCTATGATTTTGACATTGAGTATGTTAAGGAAAAGAATAATGTGGTGGTCGATGCACTCTCTAGGAAGCCTTATTTCTACTCTATAACTGACATATCTGCTGATTAGAAGGCTTTTATAATTACTGAGTATGCCAAGAACACATTTGTCGTTGACATCTTGGATGGGAAGTTGCTAAATGATAGGTATAAAGTGGTGCATGAGCTCATCTTATACAAGGATAGAGTGTATCTTGTACCAGGATCGAAGGTGAAGGAAAGAATCTTGAGGGCATGTCATGACACACCACTTATTGGTCAATCAACTTACTACAAGACATACAAGCAATTAAGGGAACATATTTAATGGAAAGGGCTCAAAAATCATGTGATGAAATCTGAAGCATGGTAGGGAGTGTGTGGTGTGCCAACAAAATAAAACAGAGCATGTTTTTCCAGCTGGGTTGTTGTAGCCCCTGCCCATTCCAAATCAGAAATGGGAGAGTATCTCCATGGATTTTATTATGGGCCTCCCAAAGGTGCGAAGTAAGGACTGTATCTATGTGGTGGTTGATAGACTCGCTAAATATGCTCATTTTCATGCCATTTCTTTGAAGTGCAAGGCTCCACAAGATGTTGATTTGTTCTTTAGGGAGATTTTTAAACTTCATGGGCTTCCAAGGAACACTATAAGTGATAGGGACAGCAGATTTAACAATATATTTTGGAAAGAGCTCTTTCGGTTGACTAGCATGGAATTGACCACAAGCACTAGCTATCATCCGCAAACTGATGGGCAAATAGAAATTGTGAACAAATGGATAGAAAGTTACTTGAGGAACTATGTTACAGGAGAACAAACAACGTGGATCATAGCAGCAAAAATCTTTTGGGGAAAAATCGGCAAACCAAAAGTATAAGATTTTTTTTAAAATCGGGAAAAAATCAGATTAAAATAAATAAATGTAAAAAATTGTAGAAGAAGAGATAAAAAAAAAAAATTAATTGAAAGGCATTTCCATAGCATAGAGATATAAAGAGCAAATTAAATAAAGAGTTTAACTAATGAATTGTAGAAAATAGATTTTTGTAGTTTATATTCATATCGCTGATTACATTGCATTGCACATCTTTCAAACTCAAAGCATTACTTCACATTGCATAACTAATAACTAGATGCTGATAGATGACAAAATTTCAATTACAATGTAGTTTTTTACAAAGTCAACCTAAGCAACTATGCAAATACTTCACATTGTATAACTAATAACTAGGAACAACTACCAATTGCATTTGCTTGTCATGGCATTCCATGAGACCACATTTCTTTGAGGCATTTTTTCAAACTGTTCACTGCCTTGTCTATGCTACCACATTTTTCATATATGTCTACCAAAGCATTTTATCAAACAGTTTGTTGCCTTGCTGCTTTGGCTAAAAGCCTAAAACAGGTGCTTTCGAACAAGCTATGGATGCTTGGAAAAAATCTATCAAAGCATAATAGTAAGCAATAGCATAGACAAGGCAGTGAACTGTTTGAAAAAATGCCTCAAAGAAATGTGGTTTCATGGTGATGGAATGCCATGACAAGCCATAGACAAGGCAGTGAACTGTTTGAAAAAATGCCTCACAGAAATGTGGTCTCATGGTGATGGAATGCTTTTGGCCTCAAGGTTGACCAAATGGATTTGAAGATAGCTTTCCTACATGGTGACTTGGAGGAAGAGATCTATATGTCACAACTAGTGCACCATATTGAGAAAGATAAGAAAAAATTGGTTTGTCAATTGAAGAAATCCCTATTCGCCTCCTAGAATGTGGTACTAGAAGTTTGATTCATATGTTTTGGGGTTGGTGTAAATAGGTATCTTTCTTAACTAGTTATTAGTGGAGTCCTATTTACATGTTAAGTCCTCTTAGATCCTAAGAATATTTCTAGAAGCTTTAAGTTGTTTATATAAGATTTTAGCTTTTTAGCTTTTATTAAATATTAGTGTCCTAGGTCAATTAATGATGACTGATGTCATTTAGTGATGACTCGTGTCATTTAATAATGACACAAGTTATTTAATGTTTTGGTATTTGGTACTTCATCACATCTTGTCTATATAAGCAAGGTCCTTGTACACTTTTGTAACATACTTCATCATCATATTTGATAGATCTTAATATCAAGCAAGCTCATTTCTTGCATACTCTCTTGTAAAAGATTTTCATTGTTTTTGCAGGTGGTCTTGGGATAGAGCTAATTTTCAACTCCTACAATTTTGTGATGTTGTTTTTGGCTTTGAGGTTGACCAAATGGATTTGAAGATAGCTTTCCTACGTGTTGACTTGGAGGAAGAGATCTATATGTCACAACCAATGCACTATATCGAGAAAAATAAGAAAAAGTTGGTTTGTCAATTGAAGAAATCCCTATTCGCCTCCTAGAATGTGGTACTAGAAGTTTGATTCATATGTTTTGGGGTTGAGATTTATCAAATTTGAATTTGATCATTGTGTTTATTACAAACAAGATAGTGATCATTTTATTATTATCACTTTGTACGTCAATGATATGTTGTTATTTGGTAGCAATAAGGATGTGATTAGGAGCTTGAAAACTTAGCTTTCTTTACAATTTGAAATGAAAGATTTAAGAGCTGTTAAGTTTATCTTAGGGATAGAGATTAGATGGGATAGAGCTAACAGAAATCAAATGAAGCATGTTGAGTCTATTTTGTAGTGCTTTAGCATGGCCAATAGCAAGCCACTAAGTACTCTTGTTTTTGTGAAAACAAAGCTTTCAATTGAGCAGTGTCCTTCAACATCTAGAGAGATGGAAGACATGAATTTTGTACCTTACATTAGTGCAATTGGGAGCCTTATGTATGCTACAGTCTACACCAAACCAAAAACTACCCAAGTAGTGGGAGTCTTGAGTCGTTTCATGGCTAATCCTAGATAGGATTATTGGGTAGCAATGAAGAGGGTCTTCAAATGTTTGTGAGGTACATTTGAGTGCTCTATAATCTATATGTTATTAGGAAGTTAATGCCTCAAGGACCTACAACACTTAGTGGATATTCAAGGATATAAGGATTCAAATTGGGCAAGAGATGTCGACAGTAGGTGGTCTACAATGGCTGTGTTTAGCCTAGTTAGTGGTGCACTAAGTTGGATGCGTAAGCAACAAGTTGTGGTTGCTTTATCCACTACAAAGGCAAAGTATATAGCAGCTACTCGTGCATGTAAGAAGGCTAGACAGAGTATATGGCAGCTATTTGTGCGTGTAAGGAGGCTATTTGGCTTTAGAGAATATGTTTGAATGTTGGCCTAAGTCAAAAAGCAGTCACAATTCACTATGACGATCAAAGTGCAATCAATTTTGCAAAGAACCCAACCTTTCACCTGTCGACAAGGCACACTAAGGTAGAGTATCATTGTGTGCATGACATGAAGGAGGATGGCAAGGTGTTGCTGGAGAAAGTTGATACTTTGGAGAATGTTGCAGATGCACCTTCAAAGCCAATGAGCACATAGAAGTTCAAATGGTGTACTAAGTCTATGGGCCTAACAAGCCCTAGTAGGTAGTTTATGTTTGATGCAGGTTGCCTTTTTCTTTTGCAAGGTAGACATCAAGTAGGAGAATGTTGGGATAAGTGCCA
Organism: Sequoiadendron giganteum; assembly: GCA_007115665.2. Lineage (NCBI taxonomy): Eukaryota > Viridiplantae > Streptophyta > Pinopsida > Cupressales > Cupressaceae > Sequoiadendron > Sequoiadendron giganteum. The sequence goes on from CM021101.1 coordinate 266,396,707, forward strand.
TACACCTTGCAATCCTAATGTTCAAACTTAGTAATTATTTTGTATTTAGTTATTGTGCACCCACATATTTGGGGCAGCCCACTTGAAGTGGTATTATGTACCAGTTGTAGTTTCAAATTTAGGAATTGCAAGTCTCACTTACTGTCATGTAAGTTGTTAAATGCAACTATGACAACTTGTAAGGTGTGTAAGAGTTGGCATTATAGAAAAACCGTGATGAAAGGGAGTTAATCACGAACTAGGAGAAAATCATGGAGCATATTTCCAAAAAATAGGACAAGACCAAATGAAGTGCCCAAGTTGGCAGTAACAGTTCCTATTTTACCATCAGTTAACAAGTTTTTGGGCAATGGGATTTTGTGCATGAATCTGGGCGCCTAATTTAACCCATGGTTTCAAGCACATGGTTTTAAAAACCAAATGGAGCACCCAAGTTGGCAATAACAATTTCTATTTTATCGTCAGTTAACTCAACATGTTTTTGGGCATTGGAATTTTGTGCATGGATTTGAGCACCTACCATTGGTTTCTAGCACATGGTTTCAAAAATCACTAATGGTTTGTGGTTTATGTCTTGACTATATATTGAGTACTTAGGATGGAGGTATTGTGAATGTAATTACAGGTATTGCTGTGCTGCTACAATATCTCCAGAATAGTATGTTGGTGTGTCTTCTATGAAGACTTGAGACTGATTGTATTGTAGCAGAGTTTACTGATAATATATTGGTTTGAGACTTGGCAGCTAGGTTTTTTCCAAAATGGCTTTCCCAAGGTATACAATGTGTCATATATGTATTATTGTTGTTTCTTGTTTAAAAACTGTATAATGTTCTTTAATGTACTACTCTCCTCATAGACTAATGAGGTATGTTTTATCCGGCTTCCCTTTCATTTTTTTCTTGTTATGGAAACATACATGCATACATAGAAACAAGGGAGCAATCCATATCATAATTTTTTAGTCCCACTTTATTTTGGTTGGAGGTATTGTGAATGTAATTACAGGTATTGTTATGCTGCTACAATATCTCCAGAATAGTATGTTGGTGTGATCTTCTGTGAAGATGTGAGACAGTGAGACTGATTGTATTGTAGCAAAGTTTACTGATAATATATTGGTTTGAAACTTGGCAGCTAGGTTTTTTCCGAAATGGCTTTCCCAAGGTATACAATGTGTAATCTATGTATTATTGTTATTTCTTGTTTAAAAACTGTATAATGTTCTTTACTGCACTACTCTCCTCATAGACTAATGAGGTGTGTTTTATCCGGCTTCCCTTTCATTTTTTTCTTATCATGGAAACATACATGCATACATAGAAACAAGGGAGCAATCCATATCATAATTTTTTAGTCCCACTTTATTTTGGTTACTAACCAATACTTGTTATTATGATGCCTGAGTCCAAAGTTCAGCTGCAGAAAAATTATCCAGCAATGGATATGCACCAATTGATGAAGGCCACACAACTCTAGTGGCCTGGGTATGACATCCAATGCCAAGAGGAATTATGTCAGCCATGTGAAAGTAAAGTTCAATAGGTTTGCCTCTGCTTACCTAGCACAAGGGTTTGCTTTACCCAGTTGGGTATCACCTTGTACAAATAATTAGGTATAGGTGTTGATCTCATGACCTCCCCTGCACACATTAATGCCTTTACCATTGTGCCCATGAAATGAGATTTTGTTGATTACCAAAGGTTGCTACAAGTGTACAATTAGTTTACACCATATTGAACTTGACTTTCCTATGCATGGCCCAAGTTAAAGCAATAAGTTAGGTTTTCCCAGTTTGTTAAGACCAATATCTCAAAGGCAAATCAAAATGTTCCTAACTTGCTGACATGAGCCATTTAACCTAAACTGGGATATGGTATAACCAAGATGATATATTTCCTATCAATTTTCTGTTGTATCTACTATAGTATGTCCTAAAATGTTGGAAAAGAGAAACCTTTGAGTTTTCGCCTTAGGGTTTGACACCTTTCTCAAATTTCATTGGAATGTGATTGTTTGTGGTGTGTCTTAATGTGGGGGTTTGATGGATTTGAACAAGATATGTGATTGACTTACAATTTGATAGGTGAGTCAATCAGCCCTTAACCAAATCTGAAAATATCCTAAGGATGAAATGCAATGATTCAACTAGCCTAATAATGCAAATTACTATTCTGATGCAAATATAGTAGATCTGAGAAATCACAGACAGAAACAAACTGAGCAAGACACTATGCACCTGTGGTATGAATTTGAGACCAAAATGGAGGATATAGGCGCTCAGAGCGCCACTATCCTTGTAGGGAAAATTCAGATCTGTTTTCGCAATCCTCTAATGTCAGATCTGAACTTCCGTTTTTCGTCTACAAACTTGTTGAATCACTGTCGAATAATTTTGTAACTAAGATTTCGTTTGTTGTCAAGGTGTAGGGTTTCAATTGCAACAATGAATAATTGACCTTCAATCTTCCTTCAATCTTCTTTAGAACTGAAACCTGCACATTCAAAGATAAAAAAAAGGTTGTGCCATTTAGAGGCTTGTCTTGGTCAAACCCCATGTTAGTGTTTCCACTTCCACAATGGCAAGGTCAATGATAAAAAGATAAATGAAATGAAAGAATAATGAAATCACAAAGTGTTGCAATTCACCACCCTTCAATGGCTTCCTTGAAGGACTAAAGTCATGCACATCACCTCAAGGTCTTAATCTTGCTTGCTTGATTTGCTTGAATGTTTGAATTGCTTGGAGACCTACAAGGGTTAGCCTTCACAAACAATATGAAAACATAAACATGCATAAACTCACATACATTTTGACATGATCTTTGGATCTTGAATTGCTGCAATAAATCCTTTAACGGTTGCTCTTGACTTGCTAAAAATGCTCTTGATCACAATACTTGTTCTTAATGTCACTTTTTCCACTTAATGTTCAAATGATGCAATAACTAGGTATTTATAAGCTATTATTCTAATTTCTCAAAAATTAAATCTCGACAATCAATTTAGATATTTGAATTTCAAATAATATAATGCCAACACCAACATATTTGAATTTGGAGCCAAAATAAGAAGACATAGGCGCCCTAAGCGCTAGTGTCCCAGCCCTATTTTTCGAAAATTAAAGTGTTGAGGACAAAGTATTAAATGGGAGCATTTGTTTTATGCTTGCAAATTGTCAAAAAATGTTTAAAATAAGCTATGGAATGCATAATTTTGAAAATTAAGTACTTAATTAGATCCAATAACTTAAGGGGAGCAAAACATGGGGTGAAATTGTCAAGGGTGACAATTCATGACGCTACATGTTTAACAACTTTTTTAAGATTTCCCAACTTGTTTCAATTCCTAGCATTCAATCCATGACATCAAAGGGAGTTACATATGTTGTTTTGCGGACTTTCACATAGAGGACCGTGATGCTTTATAAATTATACTGATGCCTTTCCTTATCTTATTGTAAGAGTCGTCATATTACAATGTCACTCATCCCTAAGCTATTTCTGATTTATAAAGTGATATAGCTAATTAAGCATCATTAGTTTCCAAAAGAGTTGTTGCCCGGAGACAGCCTCCATCAAGTGAGAGGAACGTAAATTATTGCCTATTCACCTCATTCACGGTTTGACTTATTGAAACTACAAAGTAAAACTAGTACACAGACACTGCCGAAGACAGAAAAGGAATGAAGAATTCCCCCCATCGACATCTAACCGATTCCCCGTTCAACCTATTCGCAGATTTCATGTGCTATTATCTCTCTTCGCCTCGCCTCCACCAATTATACAATTCCTTACATGTTTCTTTAGATACAACACAAGCCCACAAAAAATTTCACATTGAAAAATAGAAAGAAATCTCTAATCTAACCTTTGACGGGGATTCTTGTTTTTCAACAACAGCAGCCTGAACAGACGATGCTCGACTCCTGGTTTCTTGCCTGCCAGCTCCATAGAACCTGCAACTTATTGACTTCGAACAAGGAAATGCTACCCCATTGCCACTCAACATTCCAACTCCAGAACGCTGCATATTTCTGTACATTGGTTGATGACCCAAGTGCCAAAGCGCCACTTTGTGCCCACCGAAGCATGAGGATGTCATTTTTTCAGTAAGACAGAAATTCGGGTGAATCAATCTGAATGAAAAGAGACCCAAGTGCTCATGGATCTAAAAAATAATCACTTTGAACTCGTGATATTTTTGCCTCCAGTCAAAGGCGTTTTTCATTGACTAAACTCCATCACAGGCATGCCTCGGAAGGAATTGGTGAACTAGCATTACGAGGTGATTTTTTGGCCACTATAATTCTTCTCATTTGCACACATTTAAGTAATAAGTAACTAGTATAGTTATCTTAAATAGTCAATCTAAAACAAATATCAAAAGTTTATAATCAGTATATTATTAGTTCCTCTAAAGAAATTATAGAGATCACGTGTGTTTTAATTAGTGATTAAATGTTTTGTTTGTAGTCAATTAAATTTTATTATTTTTATTTTTTTATACGATATTTTAATTTTAATACATTATATTTGAATTTTCTTAAAGTTAAATGCATGATTTTTAACTTTTCAAATTTTAAAAATTATTTTTTCCAATTTAATTGGTTAAAAAAATTTGAGTGATAAAGACGGATTTTCAGGAATGCTAACTATAAAAATATTTATTTAGTTTTTAAGAAATTTTAAACATTTTTAATATTTGCACATTTAAAAATTATTTTAAAAATTGTTAATTTTTAATAGTTACAAAATTATTCGTAATATATTTCTTGAAATCTATTTTTGTAATATAAAATCAATTAATATTAATTTCTTTTGAAATTTGATAAATTGAACTAAATTAATTTTCTTTACAAAAAATACAATATGAAAATAATTAATTTTTAGATAGTTTTAATATAATTACTTTTAAAATAATTTGATTATTGTAAGAATTAAACTATATAATTTTTGCTAATACTAAATTAAATGTTCAATTAGTTTGATCTATTTTATTTAAAATATAAATTTACTAAATCTATTTATTTTGTCAATAAATGTTAAATTCCTTTATAAAATAAAATTTAAACTAATATACTTTTGCATTGAGATAAATAATATCTATGTCTAAATAAATCATTCAAGTTTAAATTTTATATATAACTAGAAACAAGTATTTTGCATTTTAAATTTTATTTCATATAAACTCCTTAATTAAAAAAAACTTAAAAATTGTGAACCCCTAAACCTGCAAATGCACAAAGAAGTCAAACATTGTTAGTGTTAGTTCAAAAATGCATGTAAAGATTTGAGGAATTCTCCATAAAATCCACCTATTAAGCTAAAATTAGGAAAATGAAGAACATGAAACAAGAACTTGAATGAAATCTTAATTAAGCAAATGAGTTAAAGATCTTATGGGGGAATTGGTGCCAATGATTGTGTTGCAATTAGCCCTTTGCCAATTCCTAATTGCAATACTTGATTGAATGAGAGAAATGGTTTGAGCATAACCTTGATACAAAATATGAAATGTTGTGAAAGTTTGGTTGAAGTGGGCAAAATTAGTTCTCAATTGTAGAGAGTAACTTTGCATATGAGTTGTGGATGAAGATTGAGGAGAAGAGTTTCCAATTTATAGATTCAAATCTCGGAAGAGATAGCAAGATTGAGCAATGTAGGATAAAAGATCATCAAATGGCATTGTGCCACTTGTCCGCATGTGATTGGATGAGGAATGTGCAAGTTTTGGCCAATGTGCCAATAAATGCAATTAGGTGGCATTTCAACTTGAGAAATGACATGTTGAGGAAGGAAAAGGAATGGAGTTATTGTCACTTGGCTCAAGGTCAAGGACATGTAAGAGGCTTTTAATGTCTTGTTGGAAGGACCAAGTCCACTTGGACTTTTTGAATTCAAAAAAGGAATATTCCATTTTTGATGTTTTGTGAGGGAAAATAAAAAAATTAATAAATTAAAGTATTTGATTTATTGTGCAAGTTGCATTCTCTAGAAGATTTTAGTGAAAAGGATTAACTTAATCAATGTTTTGATTAATTTATTAAGGAATTAGGAGATGTGACAATTTAAGCTCAAATTTATGAATTGATTTAAACCCAAAATTTGAGAGGAAATGATTCATTAAATAAATGATTTGATTTATTTAATAAAGAAGGAATGTGTTAGATTAAATCAAATAAGGTTTAATTTATTTAATTTAATAGGAGAACTTTAGAGATTTTAATTAAATAAAACGATTTATTTAATTAAACAACAATGTAGGGTTAATTAAATTAAACTGATTAATTTAATCAAATGAGGTGAGAATGACTTAATTAAATGAATAATGATTCATTAGATTAAGAGATAAAATGCGATGAAATGCTGAGAATGTGATTTAAAAGGAAATGATGTTAGTAATCGGAATTAGGTGTGCCAAGACAAGCTTGTACATTTTCCATGTCTACAAAAATAATATTTTTTCTTATCATAAAATGGATTGTTCGAAGCTTTCTTTAAAATTAAAAAGGTAACTAAATCTTTTTCCTTATCCATTTAATGTAAGTATCATTCTAAAGTTTATTGGTCTATTATCAAAGATTTCTTAGAAAAAATCAATTTTTTTTATTTAAATGTTTATTGTTTATTACAATTATAAACTTATGATTTTTTTTAGTTATTATTTTATTTTATGTTTTTGAAATTTTAATATAAAAAAACTTTAATAAATAATAACACGGATACAGAAAATTATCTGCATAAATCTCAGCCTCCATGGAAAACGTGGTCAATTAATTCAAACCATTTAGTTAAATTTTCAACGGTTTGGTAGTTATCTTTCTTATCGATGCATGTCTTTTATTTTTATCATAAGTTTTGCTCATGATTTTAATTTCAGGTCAGGTTCATTTAGGCAAGTTTGTATTTGTTTCTAAATGTATATTTTTTTGTCTTCTAGAAACGTTGAGATTTTTTGTTGTTTTACTCAGAGACTTAGAAGATTTCTGCCTTGACTTTGTTGTCTTAGCTTTGGTTAAAACATTCTCTTTGTTGATATTGGAAAGGTAACACTAAAATTTAATTGGACATGGATAATTCAATTGTTTTTCTCTCTCATTTATTCAATCTTTTTTGGCTTTCAAATTCATAGTTATGCCAAAACTCAACACTTTTATCTGCATAAATCTCAGCCTCCATGGAAAACGTGGTCAATTAATTCAAACCATTTAGTTAAATTTTCAACGGTTTGGTAGTTATCTTTCTTATCGATGCATGTCTTTTATTTTTATCATAAGTTTTGCTCATGATTTTAATTTCAGGTCAGGTTCATGTAGGCAAGTTTGTATTTGTTTCTAAATGTATATTTTTTCGTCTTCTAGAAACGTTGAGATTTTTTGTTGTTTTACTTAGAGACTTGGAAGATTTTCGCCTTGACTTTGTTGTCTTAGCTTTGGTTAAAACATTCTCTTTGTTGATATTGGAAAGGTAACACTAAAATTTAATTGGACATGGATAATTCAATTGTTTTTCTCTCTCATTTATTCAATCTTTTTTGGCTTTCAAAATCATAGTTATGCCAAAACTCAACACTTTACTATAATTTTGGTAAACCTGTTATTTCATAATCGTAATGTTTTGGTTGAATTCATGTATTTTTTGCTCTGAAGTTTTGGCTATATCCTAGGTGTTTCTCACCGTCAAACTTAATGTTTTTCCAAACATAATTTTTTTTTCATGTCTTGGTTAAATTCGAGTATTTTTTGTCTCAAATTTAATGTAATTTTGAAACTAACCCTTTTTTGTCTGCATTCAAATATTTTTTGTGTTCAATTTTTGTGTTTTACTTTATAAAGAAAAAAAAAACTTTAATCCTTTTGTAATAGTTGGTGTTAAAATTCAACCATCTTCACTCTCAAATTCAATGTTGCTTCATTTTTTAATTTATTTTTACTAGTTTTGTTATGTCAACTACATTTTGCTCCCAAATTTATTGTTATTTCATTGTAACCTTTTTAGGGTATTTTAAGTTAATTGTAACTGTTTTCTATTCTCATTTTTTTAAACAATTTGATTGAATTTTCTTTTGATGTGTACTCTTTTTTTTTACCAAAACTTAGATCATCTGATTTCAAAAATGCACTTTTTTCAAATTTAACCTTAACTTAAGCATTTGATAATAATTTTGGTCAAATTCAATTATTTTTTATGTCCTAGTTTTTAAATTGTTTGCATATTCACCCCTCTTTTGGGTTAACCTTTGGCTTGGTTTTAAGATTATCTTAGCTTCTTTTTTAAACACTATTTTCTCAAAATTTAACAACTGTAATAATTTTGGTTAAATTCAATTGTCATTGAAATTTAACAGTAAATTTGAACTTTTTGTAATCATTTTGGTTAAATTCAATTTTCAATGCTTTTTTTGGATAAACTATATAGAAGCTTTTGTTTTCATTGTTAAAATTTGGTGCTTAATGATTAAAATATTTATTTTTTTTCTTAAATTCTCTTTACATTTCATATTTTGTGTTTTCCCATTATTTTTGTTGTAGCAATTAGATGGGTAGTTTTCCAATTGAAAACAATTTTGCACTCTGAAAGTAGATAGTGGCTTATCATCAATTGACTAGTAGGATGGATGAATCATGTCTTTTCCTTTTTTATCATCAAAATGAGCATATGGATTCAATTGAGATTTCTATGTTTGATTTAGGCCTTTTGCAATACACTTCACATTATAAGTTTTATCAGGCTTATAAATAAGTTATCTATTATTGAATGGAATAAAAAGATCATTTTCTATCGTAAGGCATTTTTTGGAGACATTAGGCACCTATAAGAGGACTTAGGACTATAACATTTAAGCAAGTTGGTAAGTTGGTTATACATGACTCTACGTACAATAAAAGTTCTAAAGATCTTTGTTTTTTTAAAGAATATTTTTTATCTACTGAATGGTTAAGGAAATATTTGAACTCACAAATATTTACATAATGTTAGCAACATGAAATTTGTGCTTTCTTCATGACCTAAAAGCACAATCAGAGCAAAATTCTTTTGTTATAAAGGTCATTTTCTAATGGAAGACAAAATTGACTCTATCAATGATCAAATTCCTAAATTTAGGTGACAATTGCTTTATCTTGACCAATTGTTCCTAAAACACATCAAACTCAACAAATACAAATAAAACTATTCTAAAACTTTTTGGCAGGAACTTCGTTGCTCTGCAGCTCTTGTTAGTATAGTTATTTTAAATGCGACTATTTATCTAAATAAAATTAAACACAGAGAATTTTGTTTATCAACAGTTATTTTGTTGTAGAATAAATTCTGATTTTTGATTTTTTATATTTAAGACAATTCATTTACTAGTTTATCCATCTTTATATAAAATCTATATAATTAACATCGTAAGATATATTTTTTGCACTTTTCCCTTGTAACAAGAGAACTTAAGGCAAATTTTTCAGAATTACATATCTACAAATCAACATTATTATTATCTTCTATACTTTCAAATCCTTGGCCAAGCTGAACTCTTTTGGATCTTTATTTGTCTTCAATGAGGTATTGTAATGACCCGACTCTTCGGTAAATAAAATTTCTTAATTTTTCACTAACAAGTAAAAGAAAAGAGTAATAAAGACATTGCAAGTAGAATTTTTATTTTGTTTCATTGATAAATACAAAACAAGATTCAATATAATTCAACAAGTAATCTTTTATTTTCAAATTTAAATAACAAAGTAAGAAAACATACATTAACATACATAGCTTGTAGAGCTTTGGAACAAATAGTGGTAAGAAGGTCCAGGAGTTTGTCCTTTCAAATCTTGGTACTTCAATAGCCTAATGTGGAGAAGAAACATCACTCGGGCACTTTTCCGCCAACCATGGACTTATAATGTAGTCCCCGCACATCTATTATTCAATAGATGGCCATCCCTTCAACGAAGAGATTGGTAGGGTAACCGATACTGTTTACCAACTGAGCATAGTGTTGTGTCCTACAAAACTAGAACTTGCTATTTCACAATCCCAAACTAGCTTGCTTAAAGGATCACGATGAACTGACAGTGTAATCTCAAGCATCACACAGTCTAAGTGGATGTCGTACATTTCACTACTTTGGCCAAAGTGTTCTCATTCAGTACTTCGAATGAAGGTCATCTATCATATACACTATTTAGGGTCGATTTGACTTAGGGCTATCTTACACTACGCGTAGGTCTTTGTCCTTCACTGGGTAATTCATACCCCAGACATCCTACAAAAAACTAAACTACTAGAAATGAAACAACATAACAAGTAATCACAAATTCCCCTCCTATACTGGACATCTTCATCCTAGGAGTATCTCAAGTTGTCTAAGTTAACCTATTAACTTAAGTTGTGGTTCATTACTTGACTTAATGCCTTCATTTTCATCCTAGTATTTAGTAACTAATAACAACCATATTCTCCTTGTATAGAGGTCATACAAGTAATAAAACAACACAAAATGCACCATCTGTCCTTTCAAAACAAGTAAATACTCTTCTCAGTAATTATACATCTTTTATGACATATTCACTATATGCAAGCTATTGAACAGACTATTGAAAACACCCTTTTTCAACATACGGCAGTAATTAACATCTTCTATCTAAACATATACATTGAACATAACTTCATAATAGTTTGAAGATTTAAAGATGAGATGTATAGAAGAGTAATAACCCATGCCTGGTTTAAGCTTTCCTCCAATGATGATGGGTTGGTCTGTACTTGCAACACTTTCAGACTAACAACAATTCCTTCAAATAAACTCTATTTCTCTCTCAGAAAATGATCACTCTACATTTGATACACAACTGGTAATTGATTCCAGGTTCTCAATTACAAACTCAAGAATTATGATGATTTTGCACTTTCAGCAATTCAAAGAAATGACCCTTAGAAATTATGATGATTTTTCTTTCTCAGAAAATGGTAAATACTCTTGCAAAATGAACGCATAGAGTTGATGATTCATGTGAGTGATAACAAAAGAAGATACTCAAAATGTGAATTGCAAATGGAATGGATTCGATGATCATTCTCAGCAGATTGACAGCTTTATATAGAGCCTCTTTGCCCAACGCATTCCTCATAAAAAGGCATGGTGAATGACAGGTTTATTTATTGAATGATTCAAATGGTATGTGGCGGATTGAAAACCCCTTACTCAGCATTTTTTTTTAGAAGATGATTCGACCTCCAAATTGACAGCAAATAAGGAAAGACTCAAACTTGCACTTGTTCAATGAGGGAAATTAGACACCTTCGGGTAATGGCACCACAAAGATAAAGTTTCATAAATTTGGACAAGGTCAATGCTAATGGCAAAGCACCTCATCACTTCTCATGTTATGTCAGTCATTTTCTAGCTGGTTTAGAAATATTCAACCCAGGAGAATTGCTCCTCCCAGGCGCATGAGTTTCCAGCGCCATGAGCATTTTCACGGGAATGTTCATTTCATATTTTCCAAATATTTCAAATTATACATTATGAAGAATAATGTTTATCAAACATAATATTTTACTTCATTGGTTGGGTTAATATTTCCCAAAGGTTGATAATATTTAAATTATTTGGCTGGGTTAATATAAACCCGGTTTTATTCATGATGAAGAAAAAGTCCATTTCATTAATACTTAGGAAATAATCCAATTTCCCTAAATATGAGATGATAATTTAATCAAAGGTTGATTTTCATTTAAATATTAATTATTAAATCTCTTAAGGAAAATAATTCGATTCCAACTAAGAGAATTTAATATTAAAAATATATTATATTATATATATATATATATATATATATATATATATATATATATATATATATATATTTATTCAAATTGCTTTAAACAATATATTTGTATATGTGTATTATTTTACATTAGTACATATACATGTGTATATATATATATATTTATTTCATTATAAGCATATCGTAAGCCAATCAGCATATCCGATATGTATATATGTATATGTAAGTTTGTCAGGCAATAATAATATAAAATTATTAATATCCACAATATAAAGACGTGGGCATATATACATTTATATACTAGTATACTCCTCTATGTGCACGTATATGTAAGTATACCATATCGATGCGACCGTATGAGCATATCCATTTGTCAACGTACGCTCGTATCGATATGTATATATTTATGGATATGTGTATATACTATATACATGTATATATGTATTCCATTTACTTACAACATTTACGTTACCATCATATCCTTATGATCATAATAGCACAACTGTTCACAAGACTCACAAGATAAACACCTTATGTTAATGCACCCAAACCTCATCAATGCAACTATTTTCCAAGGATGACTTACCCAATAACCCACATAGACTGACTCAATTCACTTAATACTAGGTGATGTGTGTGTATGCTCAAATAGTTCACATTACCGATTAACCAACCAAGCTCCTCTCCCGAGTGATATTTCCCCTCCACCTAGAGGAATGGTTTGTATACCTACACCCATAAACAGTCAATCTCGGTAGTTACTTTCTCACAATATTAACAGTATACAAAATATCTTAAGTTAGAATATCGACAACTCAATAACTATGCATGCAACATTCATCAAGGATAACATCGATAGAAGTAGCATTAAATGAGACATTCATTTAAATGGAGCACACTCATATTGCTAACAAGAAACAACATGCTTTATTCATTCTCCAAAATTCAGTCATTACAGACAATTGCCCTATGAAAATAGTAGCTATATAATCGAGGTGTAACAGGTATGCACAAAACGGTCTCATAAATGTGATTTCTATAGGATGCCCAGAAATAAGGTTTCTTGATGACCAAAGATAGACATAAATAGTATGTTGTCAGTTCTATGTTCTGCGTAACTTACATCAATCTATGAAATATATAAAACTACTTAGGTTGAGAAACATTTTAGCAGCAATACTAAGGTATAAGAATGCAAGACTCTAGATAAACTATTAGATTATTTATACATCTTGAAAGTAATATAGGGATCAAGAAAAGAATGCAAGACTCCATGATCCATCATATTTTACCCTATTTCTGATGATAGGCATGGAATGTGATTTGCAACACTATTACAAAAATTGTGCTACCAGCTAGAAACATTATGACACTTTTATGGACTATTGAAATATATTGTCGTTAATAGTAAGATCATTACTACTTTGATTTTTTGGTTTCCTATATAGACCCAGTATGAACAAATAAGATGATACTGATCTCATTGAACTCAGATGGAAATAATCACCAAGACATAAGGGGTAGACTATGCCATAGAAAATATAAGTGTTGTTATAAATGTGTTCTTTCTTTCACATGAGAAGATAGCATTAACTTAATAATTCGATCTCAATAAATTCAAACCCATCACATCTGATACAAGATATTTGTAGTACACATTTCACTAAGTCTATTTAGTCATAACATGATTGCCCTCTCCACAAATCATATACGTCCAAAATCTCTAATAAAGCAATCACCAAAATAAGTTTTAAATAATCCCACATGTAAATAAGCAATCTTAGTGCTTGATTCAAAGTAATTTTCCATAACTTCATGGGATATATGGCAAGGTTTTTGTGTAACCATTACAATGTATATTTCTTAATGATACAAATATATGAATCTGAAGGATGGAATTATGGTGTAGCACTTATGGAGTAAATTCAAGGATTACTCGTGTTACTTACCCCAGGCCACGGTGACGGGAAAATTTTAACCTGACCTATGATGAGCCAAAGAAACCCCAAGGATATAAGCCAAATAATTAAGTCATTGATAGACATGAACAATGGTTGTATGTTTTAACCTTGGAAATAACACTCACAGTGGATCTAAATTCTTAACATCACTAAAATACATTAGCATTCTTAATAGGCACTCTCTAGCACAAAACTCATTTTGATCATTTGAGTCTCATTCATTGGAGAACTGTGAGCAAATAGAATGTATTTTTCAAGTAAAAAACACCATCTGCATGTGAAAATCTCAACTCTATTGTAATTGGAGAGCAAAAAATAGAGAGCAGGATAAATATAATATCAAAAATGAGACAAGGATTACTACTTCTAATAAGGGTTTTCAAGAAGCTTATTTACTTTGAAAATTCCAATTCAGTCATTAGAGAAACACGAGCATATCGTGCTAATGATAGATTACATATATGAATGCAGAAAATCTAAAATTTTGTGAGAAATTCATTCAAGAAACACTAATAAGTAAGGGAAAAAATACAAACCAATTGATGGGATATGATGCTATTAGCATTAGTACTAATTAATTTACAAGCACTTGTGTCTTAGCCATGCTTTCCTTGGGGCTGGGTATGATAGACTTTGTTCCATTTTGAAGCTTCTGTGATTCCTTTGTAGCAATAAAATCAAGGTAATTTCGCTGACTAAGAGAATGCAACCACAAGGCCACTACTCCCTACTTAACTTCAATGGATGTTATGTGTTTGTATATGTGTTTCTACTTGAAATCCAATATTTTCTACTCAAATCCCTTCAGAGAGACCTCCTCATGTGTTCTTTTCCATTTCTGGTTATTGGCAGGAAAGAAGCTCTCATCAAAAAACAATCCCAGTTCGAGACCTGTAGGTACATTCATGTGAACATCCTTGGGAAAAGCATCCCACAAGAATTTAAAAAAGGCAAAATATGAAACTATGGGATAGATAGATGCAAAATACCACAATCAAGAGTAGAATTATGCCTACTATCAAATATCACAAGTGTTTCTCTAAGTTTTTGGGACGGGGATGTGGAAGGTGAGGACAGAAAAATACTTCTTGAATTTTACGAACCCTGGAGGGTCAATAATGAACCTTCCAAAAAACCCCTGGTCCATGGCACTAACCCCCTTTCCAGTCCTTCCAGACCTCATCCAGTCCACCATCCTTGGATTCCCATAGTGGTCTTTTGAGATTGTGTCAGCCTCGAACAAGGCTTCCTCCAAATCACCCTCAATTGTTTTGGCCCTGGAATTCCTTTGCATCTCTAGATACCCAACTCCATAGTAGTGATGAATTTGATCTTGGAAAAGATAGACTTGTGATGTTATGCAAAGAGGTAGCAAACTGTCATTGAACTTATGGTAAACAATGCTTGTTTATCCTCTCGTCGAGAATACAATGGCAGGCACATCATGCTAGACTTGGTTCTCGAGTGCCTCATTTATTCAAAGAGTTTAAGTGCATCATTGCTAGAGCCATCCATTACATATCCAGAGATGATTTAAATCCATGAGGTCACATCTGGATGATTCATTTTGTCAAACAATACATGCGCCTTCTAAATGTCGCCACATTTTGCATACATGTCTATCATGGCTGTCACAACTGCATTGGATAAAAATGTGTTGTCAATTATTTTTCGATGGAAAGCTCCAAATTCGGCACACACATGGAGAATGCTAATAACGGTTGTTGAATCTAAATTCAAGCCTGCCAATTGCATTTTCCTGATCATCTCCAAGGCTTTCTCAGCAAGTTCGCTTCGTGTATATCTGACAATAACAACATTCCATGAGACCACATTAGGTTGAGGCATTTCTCGTAAAAGCCTGAAAACCTCATGAAGAAGGTCCTCTTGTGCATATCAAACTGCCAGATGGGTTATGGACACAAAATATACCAAGGCACTTAAGCTTTAATAGTTTCAAGAGAGTTTGTGGAAGGTCGCGAGTGAAGTGAATGCTTCCCCCTTGGGTATTTCAAATTTTTTGAACAGATCTCTTGTGGAAATATCTACTAAGGCTCTCGATATCAATTAAAATCATCTATCAAACACAAGCATCGTCGATAAAATTGGGTCCCTTAAATCCACATCTCTTATTGATGGATGGTGTATGCCTATCTTGCAAAATCTAATTTCAATAGACATTAGCAGGTCTAGAATCCATGGGCGAAGAGGACTGCTTGATAAAATCTATGCATTCAGCAATGGCGTATGCATAGAAGGAATTGAAGGAGGTAGAGGCAGGCACATAAATAGAAGCAGATGTCATGGCTAATTATATGCTTTTGATTGTAACGTTCATATGGCATAGAAAGTTGGAATGTTTCTTTCATTTTCTTTCATTGAGTGTTTGCAATTCAACTCTTTTTGTCATATAAACATTTGTTTATGTAGATGGTGATGTTCGTGATGAATATGTTCATGTTGGTGGGGATGGCATACGTGCTATAAGCTTCCCTATTGTTGACAATGAGGTGGTGATAGCTACCAACATCAAATTTAATAGTTCCAATAGCAACTCAAGCAATGATTTTGGATCTTCCTCTAGTGGTAGGCCATTGTAGAATTATATTTCTGATTCTTGGATTCGATATTTATTAGAATTCTATGATTTTCATAACAATATTCCACTTTTTTTTTGTTAAAAAATCCTATGTATTATTTTCTAGTACTACCTGGAATGTCTTTATATGAAAACTTAAATACATTTTGACGTACCTATCCACATCCATATATATAAAAAAATTAATTGAAATGCACATAAATGAACCGATTTGGAAACCTATATAGTGCCTTCCTAGAAATAAACTATAAAATGCAATAAAATCCCAAATCATAACTTAACTTTGAAGCCCACATTATTACACATATAGTCTATATCCATTTTACTTGACTACAAAGGGGTTAGTATACTCACATGATCATACTATGAAATAATAAATTGAACTCTTTGATTCCAAAGTGCCCTAATGAGTATCAATTTTAAGCAATCACTTGGCCCTTCAACAACGAACAACTGCACATTTGAAGGATGGGGGAAGGTCTATCGAGCCAACAAAATAAGTCCCATTATAAGAAGAAAGAGGTGCTACAACACAAAGGGGTATTTAATCTGAAACTACATATCAAGAATTAAACCGAATGCAAGTAACAAGGATCTAAACTCACAAAAATAAACAACAAGCACAGTAATGGCAAAAAAACAAAATATTATATGATAGGACTCGTTAAAACTTCATCGTGAGAAATTAACCGATTTTACTCATATACACAAGATTCAAAAGATGCCAATATTTGGAAATAATGTTGCAACAAGATGGCTATATATCCTTAATTCTAAGGTGAGTATAAACAAGAACAAATCATTTTTTGTCCTAAAGCTGGTAGAAGTTAGTATGACAATAAACTTATTCTCTTTCATCATTCCTAGATCCAAGTGCCCTGACCCAAATAACATTACCTTATGCACAAATTATCATTCACAAATGTAATCGATTTAATGTAAGTTTTAGCCTAGAATTGATTGGGGATGCACTTAAGGTGGATGAAAACTCATCAAATGCGACATGGCATCGAAAATAGAAGACTGGCTTACAAACCAAAGAAACAATTTAAGCTGCACAAAGTGTATTAGATGCAAAGAATTCTTATGTTGACGTTTCTCTTAGACCGGAATTTTTTACACAGGCACAAGAAGCTACGACAGGAAACAATGTGCAAAATGTAAACACAAGATTGAACTGAACAGTTTGGCTGAATGGTACCAAGATATGCACATATGGACTTTTTACAAAGGCTTAAGAAACTTTCAGGCAAAATAAATGGGCGCCTATGTAAAGACAAATTCCACAACCTTTCCCAACATCTTTTTTGCTCGTGTCGAAGGAATAGATATGCATGCAAAATGCAAAAGCATAGACAAGACTCATGCATCATTTACTTTCTAATTTTAATTGAAACGTATGCTAGAACTTATATATTAAATGTCTATGTAAACTAATGCTTTTAAAACCATCAGCAATTGTATTCTTTGTCACAGCCTGCACCATTTTTTATACGTTAAAAAATGGCATTGTGTTGACTATAAAAGCAGAGATGAAAAAGATAAAAAAAAGATAACCAGAAACAGAAAATAAAATAATACACAGAGAGACAAAATAATTTATCGTGGTTCACCTTCAATAAGGCTACATCCACACACAATGCAAAGGAATATCTTTATTATCAGTATATCTACAGCACACAGCAGCATGCATTTTATACACCTTCAACTGTTACAAAATAATTATTATTCTGGCACCACTCAGCCAACCGTCACCCAAGAATAGCAAAAGAATCATAAGTGGAGACAGTGGAAGAGTAACCATAATAGTTGGGCTTCACCACCCAACAATCTTTTCCCTGAAGGCCAACCACTACTGCCATGCACTGTGACATTCCTTGCATTTCAATTTGTAATCTTATATTGCAACTATGTCCTGCAAAGATTTTAACTTCGCCAAAATTTATTCATATACACACCGGATTAGCCTTCTCCATTTTAGATCTGAATTAATAATTCTTTGACCACCTGCCCATCTGAATACAGGCCAAGACACACCAGCAATAACACCCAATCTAGGATAAGCATTCTTGACATAACCCAACAATTTGAAAAATTCAACAAACTCTTCATACAAGCGAGTTGCTTCTTCATCCGCTCTCTTTTTCATAACCGGTTGGATGGTTGCCACCATGACAACTCTTTCACCGTCACCAATGCTCTTCTCCAAGCAAACCTCGGCACCATCATCGAATAATGGATTATCATAAACCATTTCTGCCTCAGGCTTGAATAATGGATTATGATAAACCATATCTACCTCTGGATTTTTGACCTCTTCCTCAGGTTCATCTTCATCTTCACTCTCCGGGTTCCAGACTACATCCTCCTCTCCTTGGGAGGCATCCTCCTCATCTTGGAAGGCAAACTCCACAGTCTCTTCAGCCGAATCCTTCTCATCTGTCCAGCCATCCCACCAATGAACATAGCGCCTTGTTTCAGGTTGCACTTGCACACTACTTTCTACTGAATCTAAACTATCAAGAAATTCTTCAATAATAGAATCAACTTCATCGGCTCCATCATCTAAAACTCCCACTTCAACTTGTCTCTTCACTATATAAAAGCATCTAGCTCCGAGATCAAACACCCAATCATCTTCCATCTCTGCTCAAAACTTCTCCATGGCTCTAATACCGATTGTTGACTATAAAAGCAGAGATGAAAAAGATTAAAAAAAATAACCAGAAACAGAAAATAAAATAATACACAGAGAGACAAAACAATTTATCGTGGTTCACCTTCAATAAGGCTACATCCACACACAATGCAAAGGAATATCTTTATTATCAATATATCTACAGCACACAGCATCATGCATTTTATACACCTTCAACTGTTACAAAATAATTATTATTCTGGCACCACTCAGCCAACCGTCACCCAAGAATACAAAAGAATCATAAGTGGAGACAATGGCAGAGTAACCGTAATGGTTGGGCTTCACCACCCAACAATTCAGAGTTTTTTCTATGTACATGGAAAATATGCCGCAGCAATGGAACGCCTTATGGACGTTATTATATTTTATTATTATTTTAGTATACAAATATATTTTCAATCTGGATTTATTATTATTATTATTTCTTTTTTATTTTATTTTTATTTGATAAAATAAAATAATTCTTAAATAAAAATAGTATAGACATCTAAAATATATTTATATAAAGATATTCGTTTGGAGTTATTTTCAAAACGTTATGTTTATTATTAACTAGCACTTGCATCTAAAGGAGGTTCAAGGGTTACATTGATAGAAAACTATATGTATGTTAATATGTTAGAGAGTATGTGTTTGTGCATGGATGGCTGCAAATTCTTGTTGCAGGTGGTTGGATTAAACAATTAATAATAAGTGCTAAATAATGGGATGAAATAAACTTAGAAAAATCTAGATTTTTTCCTTACAAAAATTAAGTACTATCTATTATGAAATATTTGCATATAGATGTAAAACATAAAGCAATGCAAATGAAAAAAGAAAGTTGTCATCAAATTGACAAAAAACGCTATAAATGGAAATAGAATGTTCCCATCTAGTTGTCAAATCAATATTTATTTGGCTTTTATGTGATAAGTGATAATTTGGAGGCTTTTACCATTAAATAGCAATTGATTTACCAATGAGATTTTGGAGGCTTTTACCATTAAATAGCAATTGATTTACCATTAAACTACAACTGAAACTTGTTTTTGATAGTGATTTGCAAGTGTGGGACTTGGTTTAGGTTCAAATCTCACACTATATGTAGTCTATCAACTAAATATTAATGTTGAATTTAAAATAAAAGATAAGAATTTTTGTTAACATACTCACATCATCACACTTTGCCCCTTGTTGCCATTGTAAAATGCCTCCCCACATTGAATAATAGCTCTTCAAATAAAAATAAATTAAACTAAATCTTGAATAATCCTAAAAATAATTATTAATATTATGTTGTATTTTTTTTTAAATATAAATAGAATGTCTTTCAACATAATAAATTATTTACTAGTTCATTGTGAGTTGCAAATGTCACACTAGGATTGTTTTTTTATTATTGTAGATGTAAATGAAATTAAATAGTGTTAGGTAATGGTTAGTTTTAGTGGTTGTATCATGTTATAAACTAGCAATGGCCCATAGAAAAATAATTCTAGCTCTCATTAAATAGTGTATTTTTATATATTTTTCAAAGTTATGATGAACATTTGGTGGACAAAGCTATAAATATCTGTGTCTTCTATTAGTCATTCGATAGCACTTTTAAATATTTAGATTTAATGTTTTAATACGCATAAAATAATTGTAAATAGAGGGTTTTTATATGAGGAAACTTTTATTTAGGATTTGGTCATGGGAGTTTAATCTTAGAGATTTTGAGAAAATAATTGTGCAAACTATACCAAGTTAGTACTTTGAGACATGTCTCATCTATAAATGTTGTTTTATTTACACAAGTCTTGAAGCCCCCTTGGAAAAGTGTTAGAGTCCGAGAGATAAGATATTTATAGCATGTTTGGACAAGCACTACTCAATTATATTTTTTAAAGCCATTATATGCGTTGCTTAGTTGAAAGGATATAAAATTCAGTGTGTATCAACAATTTGATAGCATGCTCTAATGTGTTGTTTATGAATGAAAATTAAAATAAAGTAAGTTTGAAGGTATTTTAATTCAATAACATTGATGATTATGTCTAAAGATACCAAGAGTGACAAAAGTATTAACCATAAGAACTTTGATAAATTTATAATATATTTTAACTCGTGAACCTTTCCAATTATAATATTTTTTTCTCTTCTTTGGCTATCTCATCCTAATGGTGGTCATGAGTATGATTTGAAATGATAATAAAAAATATTTGCATAATCAAATCCAAAATCTTACCAAGCTAATTATAATATAGTTTTTTCATGATACGGTATGCATGAAGGCACATAAAAATGTATTATTATTAGAAATTAAGAAGAATTATATCACTTATTGAATTTACTTGAATGTTTAATTATTTCTTACTATCATATTCTACTTTTATACAATTACAATATGTTGTGCACAATATAAATAATGAATACACAAAGGTACCAAGATGTATTCAAATAACAAAGAAAACATGTACAATAATAGCACAATAATGCATGAATATTATAAATGCGCCTTTTAGAAAATTATATTAAAATATCATATTAAATAGTTAGCTATGTGAAATAACATCACATCAATAATATTATTTATATAATCACAATTACATTGACTTAATTAAAATTAAAATTATTATTACAAGTACAAAGAACATAACATTAACTCAATAACATAATGTTCATTTATCACAGTCATCAAAAAAATTATACATGTACTATTCCCTTCCAGATCAACTTAGAGACAAGGATTGCAATTGATGTTTTCATTTTTCTTATTTTTAACATAATTTGCATTTTCGTTATTAAAGTACCATTCAAATGTGAGCAATGGTGATATTCTCAATATTTTGAGAGATTGAATTTAAAATATTATAGTAAATTATAAATTAGCCCTCTCTATATCACCAATATAATGTTTTAGCTCTTTCCAATGTTAACCCTTGTGACTTGTGTATGGTTAAATCTCGTGTCATTTGGGAGGTATTTATGTATGACTGTTTCTTATATCTCATTGGAAAAGGGCATGAAATAAGATCAATCAAGTAGATTGGAAACAAGAGAAATAATGATTCTAAGAAATCATAAGAGATGTATTGGATTAAATATTATTAGAAAGAAAATATTTGGGAAGTAAGTTTTAATAAAATTATATATATATATGATCATGAAATAGTGATTATTATAAGTTTTTTAAATTTAATTATGAATAATTATATATATGATATATATATATATATATATATATATACGATCATGCAATAATGATGCTTGCAACAATTATTGATCCTTAAAAGTAACCATGATTCTTCCTTTATTATGATTATGGATAATAGGTTTGTATAATAATCTATTTTGAATTTAGAGAAATGTTTGCAAAATGGGAAGGTCAAACAACCTTTTGAGTTCATGAGAGGTGAAGGCCCAACATACCCGACCATCAAGTATGCCACGCAGAAGGCCCGACATACCCGATTAAGCCTCATGGATTGGGAGGCATATGTGTGCTCTCAATCTTGGTGGAAGGGAGTTAGTCTCCATGCTCTTATCAAGCATGCCACCCATAAGGGGTTAAGCCTCATGGGTTGGGGGGCTTATTAGTGCTCTTAAGAATAATCAAGGAGGATGACCAACCTCAAGGTGGACTGAGGGATGGAAGGGAGACCCACCTTCCATGCTCTTGTAGTATAAGGGCGATCAACCTTGAGACTACAATTTGCAAACATTTCAATGAATTCCTAATAAGATTATTATGGGAATCCATATTGGAATGGCTATTGCATTTATTAGAATTTTGATGTGACTAATGTGCATGGATATCATGATGTTTACTAATGACTAATAATATATATATATATATATATATATATATATATATATATAATCATTTTTGATGAGATAATGTCAATTTCTAGTGACTAGTATTATGTGCAAGACCTAAACCAAGATTTATATCTTATAATGGGCATTTCAATTGGCAAATTTATTATATTTTTTGTTTTGGTTCAAATTATGGTTTTAGGGAAAAATCTAGGAACATTCCAAATAGGGGACATTATAGTCCAGTATTAGAGAATTAATCTTGCTAGCCTACGGGACAAACCTACTTTAACTGCCAATCAATTAGAATTAAACATCCATCCCTCTTCTTAAGTAAATCAAAAAATAAAATCAAGTAGGCCAACATTGCATTTCTATATGTGTGTGCCTTTAACATATGTACTTCATGTCTTATGTGTATTTATGTGTATGCTTTGTGTCTTATGCATATTTATGTGTATGCTTTGTGTCTTACGTGTATTTATGTGTATATGTTGTGTCTTACGTGTATTTATGTGTATGCTTTGTGTCTTATGTGTATTTATGTGTATGCTTCATGTCTTACACATATTTATGTGTTTTCTTCATGCCTAATGCATTTTCAACATGTGTGTTCATGATTAAACTGTATGCTTAACAATTATGAAAATGACAATTCTACTATATAATACTCTTATAAAATATGTCAAATGCTTCTTGGGTTGAGAAATTTATTTTTGTGTATTTTTTTTCATAATAAAGGAAATAAAATTATATAGCACATGAGGACAGAGTAGGGAAAGCCTAACATTCTGAAAGGCATGGGAAAAGGGATCTAAATATTTTTTGTCTAAATAAAAAAATATATATTCTCAAGATGAATATGCAGATTGGTGGTAATTAGGAGATATATTTTTGAATTTTACACATGTTGGCATTTCAAATCGCACCTCTAGAATGCATTTTGGAAATGGACAGCTATGTGCATTAAAACCGCTCTTCGAATTAGGAGGGGAAGCTCCCTCTTTTGTTGAGTTGCATAAAGTAAGTAAACTAAAACTAATTTTTGCCTATCTTTTTGATTCAGCTGCGAGAACACAAGGTTATAGAACTCTAGATGTTGCAGCTGAGGTTTTCCCTTTAATGAAACTTGGCAACTACAACTTAACTTACACTAAAACATTTATATCCTCTCAAGTAAACGCAGAGCAAGAGAGTTTAGAAATGGACGAGATTGATTTTATGAAAAAGATACTTTTATAAACTTTCCTCAACATACATTTACTGAATTTCAATGCAAGCTGAAAAAGGAGATCATAAAAGTATTACACAATGAATGAAAATATGAGACTTTATATCAAGGGCAGAAAATCAAGCTTCAAGACTTTATTTTCCCACACTTCGAGCACAAAGATTACAATCCTGGGACAACAAGTTGTAGCAAAATACCTGCAACATGCTATCAACCAGATTACAATTGACAAAAAAACCATGCACTAAACAAGGATTTGCAGCTAAGGAGGCATGCAAACTTGCTCTTTACACAAAGTGAACTGACACTAATTGATAACAAACATGAAGGCATAAGCTCAACGATTTTGTTATCACAAGCATGGTTAAACTAAAATAAGCAAACACTACTCTTATTTATAACTAAGCAGAGGACTAGGGAACCCTAAAATCTCCTTGATTTTAAAACTACTTCTTGCCAACATGCAAGCTTTATTTCTAATCCTAGAAAAGATAAAACATCTAAAACCTAGAAAGCATCTAAAAATAGAAAGTGCCAACTCGTTACAATTGTTTTCTTTCTATCCTCAAAGAATGAATAAGAATTGAGACAAGAATAGAAAGAAAGCATGGAAGAAGCTTCTAGAAGAAAGCTAATTTAAATCTCGATCACATCCGCTAAAAAGTGGACAACTACCTCTCTATTAGGAGTGTTGATACTATTAATAGCAAAATGTCGCTTTTCCAAGATTTCTTCACCATTTGCAATAGATCTAAAGAAATCTTCGCTCTCATTGGCCGCTTTCTCAAACTTCGCTAACATCATGGAAATCATCTTCATTCTTCCAACACTGCCATCGCTACCATGCATGATACTATGAAAATCTACTTGGACTATGTCAAGCCCAATGTATGAACCATCCTCAAGGCAATACTAATAAGGAATTGCTGCAAAAAAATCTCTGATGAACTTAAGATTATCAAT
Organism: Sequoiadendron giganteum; assembly: GCA_007115665.2. Lineage (NCBI taxonomy): Eukaryota > Viridiplantae > Streptophyta > Pinopsida > Cupressales > Cupressaceae > Sequoiadendron > Sequoiadendron giganteum. The sequence goes on from CM021101.1 coordinate 266,421,721, forward strand.
GACTCTTTGCTTATACACAACAAACTCCTCAAATATTCTCATATATGTATTAACCTTGAAAAGGTGACCTTCTTTCCACTCCAGGATATGTCTTTTGTGTTCTCTTGCCATTGTAGAGTCATAAGCCATCTCTAAATCTGCAATTATGATTTCATGCGTAGGCTTGAATTCGGCTATCAACTACTCGAAATCCTGGATACCTTGACGTAAGTCATGAGCCTTGTATCTCAACCAGAAGACCTATGCTAGAATCTCTTCTCCTTTGATGATGAGCTCTTCAATCCATTCCTGAGTTTGTTTTCCATAAATAACCAACTGCCTCAACTGTTGTTGATCAGCTGGTGTCTCTAAAACTTGTGGCAACAATTGTGTTGTTTGTGAGGTTCCATGAATGAGATTTGATATACACAACCGGAGTTGATGATTTTCAGCCTTGAGGGTTGCCTTGTCTTCTCCATCCTTTTGCACTCTTTCTTGAATATTTTTAGTTACCATCTTAAACAAACTCATGTCACCATGTCGGGTACTTTTAAAAAGATTTGCTTTGATCATTATCAAATCATCAACATCCACCTCATCCCTGATTTTATCTTCAAGAGGCGTAGCTGTCTCCATGACCATTTCACCTTTGAGATTCCTCTCAAAGTGTATTTGTTTCTTGGCCTTCTTCTTAGGTGCTTCCTGATATACATCATCAAAGTTCAACTGATAAGAAGGCCTTCATCTTATCCTTCCCAAGGATCTCTCAAGCGAAGATGTGGTATCTCTACTAACATCCATGGGAGGAATAATTACAAAATCTTCCTCTATCTCCTCATCTTCCAAATCAATGTGAATTGGTGAAGACCTAGGAGATGGTAAAGGGTCTTGTATCAAAGGCTCATCTTGTGTTTCCTCTTGCAGTATATATCATGCGAAGGAACCTCTATTTCATTCATTGGCTGCTCTTGGATGACAATTCCTATGAAATCCAACCTTTTCTTTGCACTCTTTGTAGACCTGCTTCCCTTCACAACTTCTTACTTTTTCCTTTTGTCTTTGACTGAGCTTTAGAAGAAGAAGGAGGTAATGGATGAACCCTTGGAGGCTCTGCTACTAGAATTGACTTCATTCTTTTGAGTGTCAAGAAGGTCGTGTTTTAATCAACAACCTAACGAGTCCTTTCTTCTACTATAATGCATTCCTTGTTAGCCCAGTTAACCTATGGAAGAGGTTGTTGCTCAATCTGATTTATAGTATAGGCTAGGAGAATTACATCCCCGTCATCATCTGATAACCTTTCAATGTCTTCGGATAACCAATCTTTCATTTGATGAAGGGTGATTTTGCTATTGCTTCGCCTTCGCACCTCGAACTCATCTCTGTAATTAGCCCAAAAGTCTTCAAGTGCAGGCACATGAGCGTAGTTTTGACCAAGTCAAGCTACATAGACACCATGGGGATCATATGATCGTCTCTCGCTGAAAGGCTTGAGACCAAGTTTATCTAACTCATTACCCATTATTTTAGCATCTGTAGATGATCTGCACCTGTAAATATGGAAAGCAAAAGGGAAGTTGAATGCTAGTTTCTTTTTGTTGTACAGGCGAGTGTGAACATTTGATACTTGTCTGAGAAATTCCATACACATGACTTCATCTGACGGATACCTTGGTAACAAAAGAGGAGCACCTGAATAGTCGTAAACCCTTAGGTAGATGAAAGTGGCAAACTGAATAAATCAATCTGCCCATTCTGACATTGTTGCCCTGGCAATAGATGAAATGTGAACATGTAGTTTGTTGTCCAGGTCACGCACTGTATTTATTAAGAATGCTTCATTCACTCTTTTATAATGATGTGATGTTGTGGTGAACTCCAATTGAGTGTAGTAATTGTAGACATGTTGAACATTTAAAGAACCCTCTATGTTTAATCCTCTAAATTTACCCTAAAAGGAAACCAAGTAGACTAGGTAGGAGATCATGTGGAATGAATGTCTATTGAAATATTTAGTTATTTGATGGTGAAGGCAATCACTAATTAATGTAGGCCAGTCATAGAACTTTGTCTTCTTCATGATGTGAGGTATCACGTAGACCATCCAAGGCTGAAACTTCGTTGCATCCACTTGACCAGTGATTCGGTTGAGTAAGGTGATTATTATGGAAAATTCATCCTTAAACTCTCCTCTCCCAATGTTCTTTTGAAATGTACTGTGTTTTTCTTTCATCCACCTATGTGCAATCTTCTTGCTATACTTTTCTTGGTGCTCTTCCCATATCCTTTCACATTATTCTATGTTGATGGTAACACTTCCAGGCCATGGTGGAATTGAGAAGCATTTCTCAATCATGTCTGTCTTTAATCTACATATGATTCTTCCATCTATTGACTGGATTCCCCTTGTGGCAGGATTAAAATTCTTGATACAAGCAATTATGAATTCTAAGCTCTGTCCTGAGAAAGGTATGGATGTTGCTGTGAGAAGACCTAAATGGCCAAGATGCCTGATGGTGGCGTTGCCTGCATCTTCCAAAGGACATAGATTAAATACTGGCTTGATATGGTGTAAGTTAGTCTCGGTTGTTTCTATGAAATCATGGTATAGTGTTGATTTGGTCTTAAACTCTGTAGGAACGTACTCCATTCTACAAAACTTGAAGATTGACTATAAACACACCTAGGTTCTAGCAAATTTTGGCAAAATTTCTAATTTTAGCTTGCTGATTTTTCTTCGTCAAATGGATGATTTTTTGGAAAAAAAATTGAGATATGGGTTTTGATTAGAATTTCATTACAAGCCAACCCATATCATCTATTTTTGAAAATTTGGAGTGAAGACTGAAAAAGTAGCAAACCCTAATTTTTTCTCCGAAAAAAGCAGAAAAAGTTGGCATCTGAGTATTGTTCACGAGCATATTCTGGATGAACCCAGTTGATCAGATGTTGAAAAACTTGGCTTCTGACTGAAAAAGAAACCACTTTAAGTTTCTCTAAAAAAGTTGTGATATGGGTTTTGTCCAGAAGAAGGTTTGGTAGACCTAGAAGATTAGAAATGGAAGATTTTGGAGTTTTCTCTGACATGCAAAATAAAAAGCAACTGCTGCAACCTTGAGAAAATCCTTCAAAAAATTGTCCAGAAGATCAAACAAATATGAACCAGCTTGCTAAAAATTGAAAACAATGGCCTCCTTCTTAAAAAATTTGATGTTTTCGATGAAGAAATATGAAAAAGCAAGCCTTCTTTGAGTGCTGATCTGAAAATTTTATGAAAAACCAGCAAGTTTATGTTCTTGAATCTTTAAAATAAGGGTTTGAAGTTGTTGCTTTGTTTCTCTTTGAAGCCACCTGCAAGAATATATGAAAAATAAAACATAAAGATGCCTTTAAATAAGTTTTTGTCTTGAGAAACAGCTCTCAAAACCCTAATTTTTTTGAAACCCTAAATTAAGTTCAAGCAATGAGCTTAGGCGTTTTTTCCTTCTCTCAACTTTTTTGAATTTTTTAAAAATTTCTCTAAGGCATGAGAAGTTGGGCGCCCTTCTTGAGGTGAGGCACCCAGTCTCTCCAGACTTAACCAATTTTCCATCTTTTTCAACTTTTTTCAATTTTCAACCCTAGTTTGATCCTATCTCCCAACTTCTAGATTGATCTAGTATACGAGCTGAACGTTTCATCATGGAGCCTGATTGAATCTAATGAGATTGTTCTGGAGACGTCTTTTGACAAAAACTTTGTTTAACCCTTCAAATTGTCGGGTGCCTATCTCTACCAGGGGCGCCCATTTTCTCCAGTGTTAGTCATTTTAATGATCTTCAAACTTTGCTTATCTTTTGACCTCTAGATGAATTCATGATTTTGGGTGTTGCATTGATCAGATTGATCGATTGACAGATTCATTGGATAGCTATGAAGATTTTGGAAGGGGTGTTCTAGATACCTCGTCTTCGAAAACTAACATCTGGAAGCCCAAAACCCTAGGTGCCCTTCTCCTTTAGGGGCGCCCATCTCTTCCAGAGATAGTTTTTATTTTGAGTTTTCCACTATTGCTTTTGACGTTTGTCATTTCACTCACTTTTTCTCCTTTGTTTATCTTGCGACATTTGATAACTGACAACTCTGACGGACGTGTTGATGATTACGTTGGAAAGCTTGATCCAGTCTGACAAAGTTATGTTGGAGGCATCTTCTATAAATTTCATCATTTGACACCTTAAAAACTTGGGTGCCCTTTTCCTTTAGGGGCACCCATCTCTTCCAGAAATAGCCATTTTTCTTGTTTTTCATCTTTAGGATTCAAAACACCTCTCTTTGTAACCCCTATTTGATTTGGATTTTCCGGCAGCTGGGTGATCTGACGAGCTGATAGAAACGTCTGCTATGGAGCTGGTAAGATACTGAGCAACAAAGGCCTGGAGACAAAAACCCTAATTTTGACTTTTGATCCCTTAAAAATTTGGGCGCCTTTCTCCTCCAGGGGCGCCCATGGCTGGCAGACTTAGCCATTTTTATGCAAATATTAAAATCCTTCCTTGTTTGGCATGCCTTCCTTGTCTCAGCTACCATAACAGAAAATTTTTCGAAGGCATTGAAGTATGGGTGCCCAAACTAAGGAGGGGCGCCTGGATTCACCAGCCTTAGACAATTTTTTGCATTTTTTAATACTTTAATCTTCCTTGTTTTGTTCTTTGTTTTTCATGTACGTTCCTCGTTGACAACTTTTGTTTGACGCTTGAATTTCTGATTCTAACACCTGGTAGCTAACTGACTTCCATTAATGACCTTGGATCTTCCGAAACAACTTTTGAAAAAGCATAATAGACCCAGTAGGGTAAAACTGATCTTTTTTTGATTCTGACTACACCAGCCCGATGAGGAAGTATTTTAAGCCAATCAAAATTAGTCTTAACCCTAGAGGCCAAAATTTCTATTTTTAGAAAATTTTACAAGTATCCGTTTCTTGAGAATCCTAGAAAATCCTAGAAAAAGTTTCTATTTTTAAAAAACTACTAAAAATAGAAATTTTCCTAAAATTTAGGGATGAAAAACTAAAATCTGGGTATTGTTGGTTTGATCGTCCTGAGCTGACCCAGATTGTCTGATTTTGAAATTTCTAAGTTTTTGACCCTCATATAAGACATGCAAACCCCAATTTTGACCTTTTGACAGATTTAACAGTATTTTGACTCATTTATTCAAAATGTCTAAGTGTAGCGAAATTTTTAATTTGGGGTACAACATTGGCTCCATCTAGGGACCATGTTAGACACTTTCGGCATAGGAGAACTGTAGAATCTCAGGATTTCAAGCTAGACTAGTGCCTTGTCCATTGGGTATTGGAGTCAGCATTACATCCTAATCACCTATTTGCAAAACTTTCCCTAAGAATCACCTGTGACTGGACTTCCTAACATCACCTAAGAGTTGGACTTTCCCTAAGAATCACCTAAAACAAGACTCTTAATCACCTAAAACATGACAAAACTGTTACGAGAAAGGGAAGCACAACATTACGAAAGGAAAAAAAATTACAAAAAGGGGAAACACATTACTAAAATATAAAAAAAGATATTTCACTCCACCCTCAAAGGGATAAAGTGCTTCAGGTATTGTCCACTGTGAGGCAGCGGTAGGAGTCTTCCATCCAAGTGCGAGAGAACATAAGTATTCTCCCCAATGAACTCGTGGATCTTGAATAGCCCCAGCCATAAGGAATCAAATTTTCCATGCATTCCCTTGGGCTCATGTCTCTTATCCCACAGCAGGACTTGATCATCGACCTTGAAATCTTGATGGTGAGCTTTCTTGTCAAAAATTTTCTTCACTCGTTCCTAATGCTGGGTGATTCTATATACTACCTCCACTCACTCCTCTTGAAGCTTTGTCAGGAGCATAATGTGCTTTTCAATTGGATCTGTGAACTCTCCTTCCTCTACTGCGGTCGCTAGCTACAAAGTAGACAACTCTAGTGTGATGAGTAACATAGCTTTTGCACCATACATGATTATGAAAGGTGAAGTACCAATAGCTCTCTTGGGAGTAATTCAATCAGCCCAAAGAGCGTCGTAAAGTTTCTTATGCCAAGTTCGTTGATTAGCGTCAACTAACTTGCGTACTATTGTGACTATGTTCTTGTTCGACGACTCAGCCTGTCCATTACCTTGTGGGTAATAATCTGATGAATGAGCTAATGTGACGCCGAGATCAAAATAGAACTCTAGTAGTTCCTTTGATTGAGAAACATGATGCATTATTTGTCACAATTTTGCGAGGTACTCCGAAGCGTGAAACAATATTTTCTTTCAAGAAGTCACACACCACTTCTGAAGTAGCTCGCTTAGTTGCAATGGCCTCAACCCATTTAGTAAAGTAATTTGTAGTTGTAAGGACATAAATATGACCCTTAGTAGACCGTGGGTTGATAGGACCAACAAAATCTAGGCCCCATTGTTGAAATGGAGCGTCTATAATAACTAGCCTGAGAGGAATGGTTGCCAACTTCATCTTGCCAACAAACTGCTGACACAACTGGCATTTTTGCCCATTCGTACGCATCACGGAACATAGTTGGCCAAAAGAACTATGCTCGCAAAATTTTAAAAGTTGTCACCCTTGAAGAAAAAAGACCTCCACATGCCTGATTGTGAAAGGCCTCCAGCAAACGTTGTTGTTGATCTTTGGTGACGCATAACAGAAATGTTCCATCAAGCCCACGCTTGTATAGAACGTTGCCCATTATCACATAATTTTGGGCTTTCAGCTTTAATGTCCTTCTTTGTTGCTTATCGAAGTGATGTGGTCAATCACCATATGTTAGGTAATACCATATCTCCGTGAACCATTCTCCTGCAGATTCAACAAGTAAAACCATAGGAAGGTCCTCTTTCTCTTCAAGCTCAAGCTCTAGTATAACTTTCTCTTAGAGCTTCTTATCACCATCCTCAGCTATCAGTTGACATAGACCTCTCCCGCGGACGAGTTTGGTTGGTTGAATCTCCAAATCGTACTCTTGAACCTTTGCAACCCAATTGCCTCTCTTAGAGCCCATTTCTTGTCGTGTTAACACACTTTTCACATCTTAATCAGTTACATAAACTATTGTATGGGAGTTCAAAATGTAGAACCTAAATTTTTTGACAGCTCGGACCACCGCATACGCGTTCTTCTCAATCTGAGAATACCGTGTTTCATTGGCCTTGAAATTGCTACTCATGAATACAATAGGATATTTTGTCTCTTCATTCAGATTTTGTGTTAATATTGCCGACATAGTGTGCTCTGATGCATAATAGTAAAGAATAAAACTCTTTTCAAAACCAGGATGAACCAACACTGGTGCCCGACTAATAGCTTCCTTGATTGCAATGAAAGCTTTCTTTCATTCTTTTGTCCACTTAAAGCGGACTTCTTCTTCATCATGGTAGATATTTCTTTTGTCAATTCAAAGAAATACGGTACAAACCTTTGTATGAAATTTACTTTACCGAAGAAAGAGTGTACACCAGTCTTGCTGGTCGAAAGAGACAAATCTCTGATAGATTCAACCCGACTTGGGTCAATTCAGGTTCCTTCCTTTGAAACAATGTGATCGAGTAACTTGCCTTCAGTCACTGCAAAGATAGACTTCTTAGGATTTAGAGAGATATGATGATACCAACACCTTTTAAAAACATCACACAAATGAGAAAAATGATCTTGTTGCTTCTTTGAGAAAACAGTAAGATCGTCTAGATAGACCACAATGACTTTGTTCTTCAAATCTCCGAATGTCAAATCCATGGCTCTTTGGAAAGTTGTGCCTGCATTAATTAGACCGAAAGGCATTCTTTCATACACAAATTTTCCCCATGGGGTCGTGAATGCGGTCTTGGATTGGTCATTTTCAACAACTACAATTTGATTGTACCCAAAAAAACCATCAAGTAATGATAGCATTTCTGACCTAGTGACAGTTTGCAAGGTGTGATCCATGATTGGAAAAGGGTAGTTATCCTTTAGAGAAGACTGATTTAGGTTCCTAAAATCAACACAAATTTAGATTTCTCTGTTCTTTCGCACAAGAACTATGTTCGACACCCAATTAGAATGACGAATTGGGAAGATGATCTTGGCGTCAACCATTTTTTGAATCTCTACATAGATTGTACCTTGAACAAGCAGATTGTAATGCCTCTGCTTATGTCTGAAAGCCTTAGCATCAGGTTTCAAAGGAATTGTGTGAGACAATTCTGTAGGAGTGAAGACTTTCAAATATTCATAGGACCAAGCAAAAACATCCCGATACTGTTTGAACAGAGCGATTAGCTTCTCACTCTCTTTCGGTGGACAACAGTTACCTAATTTTACGAGTCGGGGCTCATCTTTTGTGCCAATATTAACTGGGTGATAATCGACAGAAGTCTTATCACCTAAATCTCTTTGGTCCTTGATACGTCTATCGTGTCTATCAAAAATATTTTCCAAGGAAACTAAACCCTTAAGAATTTTGTTTCCTTTCAATTGTATAAAATCCTTTTCCTTGGAGGATCCATCATCTTCTTTATGTTTGTCTTGTCTGTCAAAGACATCTTCCAAAGAAACTTCTTCTTTAGAAATCTGATTTCCTTGCAACTGGATAACGCCTGACTTGGTTACCTCAGAATCCTCAGTTACTGATTCTCTAAAAGGAAATGAACTCCCTTCAAAGAATAGGCTTTCAAAGTTGTCTAACATAGTGAGAAATTCTTTGATGTGATCATCATCATTGAAAACTTGCCAGTTCTAGTTGTTATTAGGAACGACGGGCCTGTGTATGAGTTCGATAGCAAATGCACTCTGACGAAAATCAACATTTGGTATGAAAAGAGAAGCAAAAACTATGAGAGCATCCGCTTTGTTGTTTTCCGCATGCGAAAGATACTTAATATCAAATGCTTCAAACCAATCAATTGCATTCCAGACCCTATCTTTATAACTTCAAAGGCAATATTTTTTTACTTGATACTGATTTCTGACTTGTTTGACGATCAGCTCGGCATCACCTTCGAATTTGAGTTGCTTAATACCCATATCTCGGGCATTCTTGAGAAATACAAAAGCGCCTTGTATTCAGCTATTTTGTTCGTGCATTTGAATTGCAAGTGATATGCAAATGGATACAACTTTCCTTCGAGAGAAATTATGACAACTCCCACCCCCAAACCAGCAGTCGAGCAAATCCCATCGAATTGCATGGTCCACATTTCTGGATTTTCTATGAATTTTCCTTCGGGGTACATCTTGTTCTTTCCTTTTCCTTCTTTTGTGAACTTCCCTTTGATGAGTTCACTGTTCTGATCTGCTTCATCATTTATTTCTTCCAACAACACATAAGTCCCAGGACCGGTTTCTTGGAATAAAACTTGTGTTGGCAGATCTTGAGACTTTACCACTACAAATATGGACTTGAGCTCTGGTTCCAGCTTAAAATTTCATTCCTTTACTGGAATGGTCGCAAAAGACCAATCCATTTGTATTTCTCCACCGAGGTCCTTGCAGAAACTTCAGCTTAATAGCATCCCGTAGCTAGCTAGAATGTCAGCTATCAAGATGGTCATCATAATCTTCTTTTCTGGACAAGCCACCAACCTTACTTGAGCATCTTTCAACTGTCCAACTAATGGCACCGACTTAGACTCCAGTGAGTAACATTTGTCTTTTGTGCTAGTGCATGATAGTCCTAAGGCGTTCATCACTTGAAGCGGCATGATATTATCTGAGGCTCTTGAATCAATGATACAGTTGCTCAATTTTTAACCTCTCATGTATAGAGAAATATAGAAGGGCTTGGGTTTGTCTCTCACTGGAACAAATGAGTCAAGTAATGTTGGCTGCTTGGTTGGTCCTTTCTTTACGAACTTGAGAAGTCGGGCAACTTGTTCTGGGTGATCTTGGAGATATTCTAATTGAGAAATCTGCACTTTGTTCTTCATCAAGGAATCTACAATATCAACATTTGCTAAAGATGAATCTTGAGCACTTACATTCTCCTAAGAAGACTTGGAAGTAGAAGCTACTTCCTTTACTTTTTCTTTTTCTCTTTGTACCTTCAATCTCTCTTCATCCTGTGCTTTTTGATGTTGATTTCGTGTGAACACGGGAGATATATGATTTTCAGGATTCACGACAAGAGAGTAATGATAGGGATCCTCTTCTTCTTCGGGTTCACTTTCTAAGTATCCCGTTGCGGAGTCGCCATCAAAATTGTTCGTTTGTGGTAAGACAATGTTCGAAATAGGAGCGGGTACAAAATTTCATTCTAGTGCAGTTTCGGCAAAACCCATGATCTGAGTCATCCTCAAAATCTCAGGACATGAAGAGTCAGTGTGTTCGTTAGTATCATGAAAAGATAAAAACACAACATTCTATGTATTATCAACCGCTTGCCTTGGTGGAGGTGGCCCTCGTGGCTTGAAATTGTTGTAAGGCTGAAAGTTGTTCCTCCTTGGTTGATATGGTTGTTACGGTGCTTGATATTGTTGTGATGCAGGTAATACAAATGGTGTAGATGGAGCAGGCAATGCGGGCTGAGTGGGCAACAACCTCTTGAGAATAGTCATTTCATTACCCACCTTTTGTAAGAGTGGATTTGCAGAATTTTGAACCAAAGGGCAAATGCAATCACCCTTCATTTTTCCACCAGTGATCATGTTATCTTCAATCTCTATTGCACCTTTCTATGCATTTTCTAATTTTGTTTCGTTAGCCGACTTGAGAAAGAAGGCTGTCTCAAATGGGAGAGCATTAACGAAATTGCTCAATAGAATTTCAAGTGATGGATTGAGTGTATGTGAAAGCCGTGTGACCAGGCGGTTAAACCTTGCCACAAACTCTCTCATTGGTTCGTGATCCTCCATCTTTGAATTGGAAAGTTGGGTGAATAGTCGATGACTATCTTCTACGGGCTTGAATCTTGCAAAGAATTTGTCCCTCATAGTGGCCCAGTCTATAATGTTCTAGGTGATGGAACCATTCAGTTGCAGCACCATTGAGAGTCTCGATGAAGAGATGTACTGCAATATCTTCATGTGCCACGTGCAAGATGTCGCAAGCTGTTGAGAAGGCTGAAATGTGATCATCAGGATGTTGTGTTTTGTCTACATGGAATCGCAGGAAGTGCTTTCTCGATCCCTTAGGAAGTTCATGATTCGTTGCCAATGCTAAAGGTCCAATTTGATTGCCCCAAGGCAGCGGGATTGGCGCCTCCGATTGCAATTATTGTTGTTATTGTTGTCACCCATATCTCCTGGTTGAACTGCAGGTTCTTCTAACTTGATTTCAGGTTCTTCTTCTTTGATATCAAATACGTTGATGACTTTAGGAGCTACATTGGATGGCTCTCCAACTTGAATGGGATGTGGTATGAAAGGATCAACATTGATTTCTTCTTGAAAGAGAGGATTCCTCCTTCTTCTTGTGTAGACTATGTAAGCCAGGATTGACTAATCCCACGCAGGATCAGGCAATACAGGTCTTTGGGCTGCAATGTCAGCTTTCCTTTCTTCTTTGTCTAAGATGTTACCATCTTTTCTCCACTGAGAAGGGGTCTCCTTCTTCTCAAAGATGAAACTCCTTAGGCTGTTGATAATGTCCACTTGCTCTCCTTCAATTATCTTGTGATTCAGCTAGATAACTGGAGGCGTAAGATCAGGTTGTTGAACTAGAGCAAGAGGATGCCAGAGAGTCATTCACGTGTCGCAAAGTGCAAGCTTTTCTTTAAATTTTATGCCTCGTGCCCCACAGTGGGTGCCAAAAAACTATTGGCATTTCAAATCGCACCTTTGGAATGCGTTTTGGAAATGGATAGCTATGTGCAGTAAAACCACTCTTCGAATTAGGAGGGGAAGCTACCTCTTTTGCTGAGTTGCATAAAGTAAGTAAACTAAAACTAATTTTTGCCTATCTTTTTTATTCAGCTGCGAGAACATAAGGTTATACAACTCTAGATGTTGCAGCTAAGGTTTTCCCTTTAATGAAACTTGACAACTACAACTTAACTTATGCTAAAACGTTTCTATCCTCTCAAGTAAACACAGAGCAAAAGAGTTTAGAAATGGATGAGATTGATTTTCTGACAAAGATACTTAAATAAACTTTCCTCAACATACATCTGCTGAATTTTAATGCAAGCTGAAAAAGGAGATCATAAAAGTATTACACAATGAACAGAAATATGAGACTTTATATCAAGGGCAGCAAAGCAAGCTTCAAGACTTTATTTTCCCATACTTCGAGCACAAAGATTACAATTTCGGGACAACAAGTTGTAGCAAAATACTTGCAACATGCGATCAACCATATTACAATTGACACAAAACACATGCACTAAACAAGGATTTGTAGCTAAGGAGGCATGCAAACTTGCTCTTTACACAAAGTGAACTGACACTAATCGATAACAAACATGAAGGCATAAGCTTAATGATTCTGTTATCACAAGTATGGTTAAAATAAAATGAGAAAACATTGCTCTTATTTATAACTAAGCAGAGAAGTAGGGAACCCTAAAATCTCCTTGCTTTTAAAACTACTTCTTGCCAACATGCAAGCTTTATTTCTAATCCTAGAAAAGATAAAACATCTAAAACCTAGAAAGCATCTAAAAATGGAAAGTGCCAACTCATTACAACTCGTTACAACTATTTTCTTTCTATCCTCAAAGAATGGATAAGAATTGAGATAAGAATACAAAGAAAGCATGGAAGAAGCTTCTAGAAGAAAGCTAATTTAAATCTCAATCATATCAGCTAAAAAGTGGATAACTGCCTCTCTATCAGGAGTGTTGATACTATTAATAGCAAAATGTCGCTTTTCCAAGATTTCTTCACCATTTGCAATAGATCTCAAGAAATCTTCGCTCTCATTGGTCGCTTTCTCAAACTTCGCTGACATCATGGAAATCATCTTCATTCTTCCAACACTGCCATTGCTACCATGCATGATACTCTGAAACTCTACTTGGACTACGTCAAGCCCAATGTATGAACCATCCTCAAGGAAATACTGACAAGGAATTGTTGCAACAAATTCTTTGATGAACTTAAGAGCACCAATGACTCTTTGCTTATACACAACAAACTCCTCGGATATTCTCATATATGTATTAACCTTGAAAAGGTGACCTTCTTTCCAGTCTAGGATCTGTCTTTTGTTTTCTCTTGCCATTGTAGAGCCATAAGCCATCTCTAAATCTACAATTATGATTTCATGCGTAGTCTTGAGTTCGGCTATCAACTGCTCAAAATCCTAGATACCTTGACATAAGTCACGAGCCTTGTATTTGAGATGGAAGACCTGTGCTAGAATCTCTTCTCCTTTGATGATGAGCTCTTCAATCCATTCCTATGTTTTTTTTCCACAAATAACCAACTGCCTTAACTATTGTTGATCATCTTGTGTCTCTAAAACTTGTGGCAGAAACTCTATTATTTGTGAGGTGTCATGAATGAGATTTGATATACACAACCAGAGTTGACGATTTTCAGCCTTGAGGGTTGCCTTGTCTTCTCCATCCTTTTGCACTCTTTCTTGAATATTTTCAGTTACCATCTTAAACAAACTCATGTCAGCATGTCAGCTACTTTTACCAAGATTTGTTTTGATCATTAGGAAATCATCGACATCCTCCTCATCCCTAATTTTATCTTCAACAGGCGTAGTTGTCTCCATGACCATTTCACCCTCGGTATTCCTCTCAAAGTGTATTTGTTTCTTGGCCTTCTTCTTGGGTGCTTCCTGATATACATCATCAAATTTCAACTAATAAGAAGGCCTTCATCTTGTCCTTCCCAAGGATCTCTCAAGCCAAGATGTGGCATCTCTACTAACATCCATGGGAGGAATAACTGCAAAATATTCCTCTATCTCCTCGTCTTCCAAATCAATGTGAATTGGTGAAGACCTAGGAGATGGTAAAGGGTCTTGTATCAAAGGCTCATCTTATGTTTCCTCTTGCAGTACGATCTCATGCAAAGGAACCTCTGTTTCATTCATTGGTTGCTCCTGGATGACAATTCCTGTGAAATCGGACCTTTTCTTTGCACTCTTTGTAGACCTACTTCGCTTCACAACTTCTTTACTTTTTCCTTTTGTCTTTGACTGAGCTTTAGAAGGAGGGAATGGATGAACCCTTGGTAGCTCTGCTACTAGAATTGACTTCACTCTTTTGAGTTTTAAGAAGGTCTTGTTGTAATCAACAACCTGATGAGTCCTTTCTTCTACTGTAATGCATTCCTTGTTAGCCCAGTTAACCTATGGAATAGTTTGTTGCTCAATCTAATTTATAGTATAGGCTGGGAGAATTACATCCCCGTCATCATTTGATAACCCTTCAATTTCTTCAGATAAACAATCTTTCATTTGATGAAGGGTGAGTCTACTATTGCTTTGCCTTCGCACCTTGAACTCATCTCTGTAATTAGCCCAAAAGTCTTCAAGTGCGGGCACATGAGCATAGTTTTGACCAAGTCGATTTGCATAGACACCATGGGGATCATATGACCTTCTCTCACTGAAAGGCTTGAGACCAAGTTTATCTAACTCATTACCCATTATTTTAGCATTTGCGGATGATTTGCACCTATAAATACCCAAAGCAAAAGGGAAGCTAAATGTTGGTTTCCTTTTTTTGCATAGGCGAGTGTGAACATCTGATACTTGTCTGAGAAATTCCATACACATGACTTCATCTGACGGATACCTTGGTAACATAAGAGGAGCACCTGAATAGCCGTAAACCCTTAGGTAGGTGAAAGTGGCAAACTGAATAAACCAATCCGCCCATTCTGACATTGTTGCCCTGGCAATAGATGAAATGCGAACATGTAGTTTGTTGTCCAGGTCACGCACTGTATTTATTAAGAATGCTTCATTCACTCTTTTATAATGATGTGATGACATAGTGAACTCCAACTGAGTGTAGTAATTGTAGACATGTTGAACATTTAAAGAACTCTTCGAATTTACCCAAAAGGCAACCAAGTAGACTAGGTAGGAGATCATGTGGAATACATGTCGATTGAAATATTCAGTTATTTGATGGTGAAGGAAATCACTGACTAATGTAGGTCAATCATGAAACTTTGTCTTCTTCATGATGTGAGGTATCACGTAGAACATCCAAGGCTGAAACTTTGTTGCATCCGCTTGACCAATAATTTGGTTGAGTAAGGTGATTATTATGGAAAATTCATCCTTGAACTCTCCTCTCCCGATGTTATTTGGCAATGTACTATGTTTTTCTTTCAACCACTTGTTTGCAATCTTCTTGTTATACTTTTCTTGGTGCTCTTCCCATATCCTTTCACATTATTCTATGTTGATGGTAACACTTCCAGGCCATGGTGGAATTGAGAAGCATTTCTCAATCATGTCTGGCTTTAAGCTGCATATGATTCTTCCATCTACTGACTGGATTTCCCTTGTGGCAGGATTAAAATTCTTGATACAAGCAATTATGAATTCTAAGCTCTGTACTGAGAAAGGTATGGATGCTGCTGCAAGAAGATCTGAATGGCCAAGATGCCCGATGGTGGCATTGCCTGCATCTTCCAAAGGACGTAGATTAAATACTGGCTTCATATGGTGTAAGTCAGTCTCGGTTGTTTCTATGAAATCATGGTACAATGTTGATTTGGTCTTAAAATTTGTAGGAACGTACTCCATTATGCAAAACTTGAAGATTGACTATAAACACACCTAGGTTCTGACAAGTTTTGGCAAAATTTCTAATTTTAGCTTGCTGATTTTTCTTCGTGAAATAGATGAATTTTTGGAAATTTTTCTGAGATATGGGTTTTGATTAGAATTTCATTACAAGCCAACCCATATCATTTGTTTTTGAAAATTTGGAGTGAAGACTGAAAAAGAAGCAAACCCTAATTTTTTCTTCGAAAAAAGCAGAAAAAGTTGGCATCTGAGTATTGTTCACGAGCATATTCTGGATGAACCAAGTTGATCAGATGTTGAAAACCCTGGCTTCTGACTGAAAAAGAAACCACTTTAAGTTTCTCTAAAAAAGTTGTGATATGGGTTTTGTCAGAAGAAGGTTTGGTATAGACCTAGAAGATTAGAAATGGAAGATTTTGGAGTTTTCTTTGACATGCAAAATAAAAAGCAACTGCTGCAACCTTGATAAAATCCTTCAAAAAATTGTCCAGATGATATAACAAATATGAACCATTTTGCTAAAAATTGAAAACAATGGCCTCCTTCTTCAAAAATTTGATGTTTTGGATGAAGAAATATGAAAAAGCAAGCCTTCTTTGAGTGCTGATCTGAAAATTTTATGAAAAACCAGCAAGTTTATGTTCTTGAATCTTTAAAATAAGGGTTTGAAGTTGCTGCTTGGTTTCTCTTTGAAGCCACCTGCAAGAATATATGAAAAATAAAACATAGAGATGCCTTTAAATAAGTTTTTGTCTTGAGAAACAGCTCTCAAAACCCTAATTTTTTTGAAACCCTAAATTAAGTTCAAGCAATGAACTTAGGCATTTTTTCCTTCTCTCAATTTTTTTGAATTTTTCAAAAATTTCTCTAAGGCATGAGAAGTTGGGCGCCCTTCTTGAGGTGAGGCACCTAGTTTGATCCTGTCTCATGGCTTCCAGATTGATTTGGCAGACGAGTTGAACGTTTCATCACAGATCCTGATCGAATCTGACGACATTCTTCTAGAGACGTCTTTTGAAAAAAACTTTGTTTAACCCTTGAAATTGTCGGGTGCCTATCTCTACCAGGGGCGCCCATTTTAATGATCTTCAAAATTTGCTTGTCTTCTGACCTTCAGATGAATTCATGATTTTGGGCATTGCACTGATCAGATTGACTGATTGGCGGATTCATTAGATAGCTATGAAGATTCTAGGAGGGGTCTTCTAAATACCTCAGCTTCGAAAACTGACATCTGGAAGCCCAAAACCCTAGGCGCCCTTCTCCTTTAGGGGCTCCCATCTCTTCCAGAGATAGTTTTTATTTTGAGTTTTCCACTGTTGCTTTTCACGTTTGTCATTTCACTCACTTTTTCTCTTCTTTTCAGCTTGCAACATCTGATGATTGCATTGGAAAGCTTGATCCAGTCTAACGAAGTTATGTTGGAGGCATCTTCTGTAAATTTCATCATTTGACACCTTAAAAACTTGGGCGCCCTTTTCCTTTAGGGGCCCCCATCTCTTCTAGAGATAGCCATTTTTCTTGTTTTTCATCTTTAGGATTCAAAACACCTCTCTGCGTAACCCCTATTTGATTTGGATTTGCTAGCGACTGGGTGATTTGATGAGCTGACGGAGATGTCTGCTACGGAGCTGGCAGGATACTGAGCAACGAAGGCTTGAAGACAAAAACCCTAATTTTGACTTTTGATCCCTTAAAAAGCTGGGCGTCTTTCTCCTTCAGGGGCGCCCATGGCTAGTAGACTTAGCCATTTTTATTCAAATTTCAAAATCCTTCCTTGTTTGACGTGCCTTCCTTGTCTCGGCTGCCAAAACAAAAAAAGTTTCTAAGGCATTGAAGTATGGGCGCCCAAACTAAGGAGGGGCGCGTGGATTCACCAGCCTTAGACAATTTTTTGCCTTTTTTAATATTTCAATCTTCCTTGTTCTATTCTTTGTTTTTCGTGTACATTCCTCATTGATAGCTTTTGTTTGATGCCTGAACGTCTGATTCTAACACCTGGCAGCTAACTAACTTCCATTGATGACCTTGGATCTTTCGAAACAACTTCTGAAAAAGCATAATAGACCCAGTAGGGTAAAACTGATCTTTTTGTGATTCTGACTACACCAGCCTAATGAGGAAGTATTTTAAGCCAATCAAAATTAGTCTTAACCCTAGAGGCCAAACTTTCTATTTTTAGAAAAATTTACAAGTATCCGTTTCTTGAGAAAACCAAAAAAGTTTCTATTTTTAGAAAATTGCTAAAAATAGAAAATTTCCTTAAATTTAGGGATGAAAAACTGAAATCTGTGTATTGTTAGTTTGATCGTCCTGAGCCGACCCAAATTGTCTAATTTTGAAATTTCTAAGTTTTTGACCCTCATGCAAGACATGCAAACCGCAATTTTGACCTTTTTGACAGATTTAACAGTATTTTGACTCATTTCTTCAAAATGCCTAAGTGTAGCAAAATTTTTAATTTGGGGTACAACAACACATACCCCCCTATGGAACCTTGTGTAAATATCATCTCTCACAAATTACCTATTGTAGATAATGGATATCAACCTTAGAAAATGAATTTTTGTAATGTATTTCCTAAAATAATGATATGAATCCAAGAGCAGGTAGTCCAAATAGCGTAATTGGAGGCATATCACATTCTTCTAAATTCCAACTGGGATCATAGAAGAAAGGTGTTTGTTGTAAGTTTCAATTACAAGTTGGGAAGCATTGCCATGGGTTAAGTATTCATGACATATGATCCTTATTAACATTAGAAAGGCCTATAATAGTACATTGAATGACCCTTCATTGAACTAATGTGAAGGTGTTTAGTTTTGACGAAAAGCTTATTAGGTTGGTATTAGGTGTTGATTGAACATCATTACTATCTTTCCTCACCCTTATTTTTATTTGTAGCAAAGGTTATCGATTACTTTTTAAGGCACTCCTCCCTTTCCCTTCTAGTTAAGCAATTGAGTTTTCAAAATAAAAAACCTTACTTAAATCTAATTTGTTGTTAAAACTATTATTTCCTTATGTGGGAGGAAGGTAACCTATGCAACTTAATCATAAAATTTGTGTATACTAGTATACCTCAAAATTCAGATAAAAATTAATAGATTTCATAATTTTGGATAGCTTGACCTCCCTGGGATAGGATTGGACGTGATACAAATTCCAAGATCTTAAATAATAATATGTTATAATAAACTTAATAATGAAAAAAAAAATAACACAAAGAATCCATCAACTAAGTATTACCTTAGGAAGACATCACATCTAGGAGGACTTCTATGTGGTAAGCATGGGTGATACCGAAGTGGTGTTAGGTATCCAATGGTTGCACTCCTTAGCCTGAAGATATTACCAAGACTTTCAAACTATGGAGCTTTGTTTTCAACACAACAACAAAGGAAAGAACAATCAATCATAAAAAATCAACATAGTTAATGATAAAATCTAACAATATAACCTGATTTTCAAATAGAAATCCACATGTTGCCATCTCTAGTTGTCACAAAAACTTAGGCATAACTAAGATACAAACATGGATTAAGATTATTTTACTTTCAAATTCAAGATATAAGTGCACCGAGATATCATCTTGACCTAGGATTGGCAATCTCTTACAAGCCAAATAATAACATTAAATTCCACAAGAATATTCCAAAACAATCTACAATGATTTATCTAGAATATTGGTCTTAACCATAACACCCAGTTTGAAACATCATAGAGTGAATTACTAAGAATTTAATTAGGAACACAATTTTTTTGTCATAAATCAAATAACATATTTTAACACTTGGAGAGATCTTAAGAGAAATTTTGGAAAGAAACATTGACACTATAATTTGCGGTTTTGAGATTTATTGTAGGATATATTCATTAAGCTTCATTGAGGCAGGAACATAATTGTTCTAATAAAGAGTAATTTGTTCTATTCATTTTGAACAAGATCAAATTTACAATCAAGTCCATACCACATGTGATCTACCTTGTAACCTACAAAATCAATCTAGTGGATTATGCTTTGGGGACCAAATTCATTTCTATGTTTAATATCTAGAGTGGATCATTTCATCCAAGGGTCTTCTTATCCTAAGTTATTTTCTTGATTAGAGTAGCTCTACATACATAATTAAAGATCAAGAACATGTCAATATTAGGTATCTAAGATAAATTTGATACAAATAAAGTTACACCCAAATTTGTTACATAAGCCTATTTTAAATTACATTATGGGCTCATAACCCACAAATCCCAAGATCATTTTCACGTCTCAAACTTTGTGAAAAAAATATTGTTTAAATGAATCAAGTGAAATAAAAAAAATACTTTCCTAAGATATGAAAATAATCTTAGTGTCAAACATGGGGATATGTCAAATTTTACAAGAGGAATGGAAACCTCCAATTGATTTGGAAGTTGGACAAGAATTGGATATTAGTGTAAACCTAAGTCCTTAAATGAAGTGTTGGTGGGTGATAATTGTTTGCTAGGAATTCTAAAAATATTATACATCTTTTATTTTATTGGACTTGATCAATCCAATAATCTTGTACTTGAGTGTCATCTAGAAATTATGTACTCGGAAGGTTATAGCATGTCATTAATTACCTACGAGTCTATGACAAGGTGATACATGTTGAAAGATGTTTTAGGCTATTTAATTATATCCTCATTATAAACAAACTCACCTAGAAACTTGGTTTGAATATTTATGTGAAATCAAGTACACTTTATCTAAGGAAATCATCGTTTGATTGTTTATAGAGAAATGATACACCATATAGTAAAGGACATCTAGATCCTTTTACTCAAATGCAAAAGTGGTTTTTCACCAAGGAGTGGGATCTTGATATTCACAACACCTCATAGTTCATCATGACGAAGGATGAAACATTTTTTCTATCATCCTAGATTTCAACAAGAGTAATCAAGATTTTGTATTAATTTCTCATAATCTTTGTGGTAATGAAATGAGAGAAAACTTGTCTTAAATAACAAGCCTTGCCAATTTCCAACTCTTGGTTTTGTTGTTGAGATTTATTGTGAAATAGTAGTACATGAGTCAAAAGAATATTAGACAATAAATTGTCCCCATACTTTAGAGGATGGTATTAACCTTATTGGTATTTAAGGCAAGTATACTAACAACCACTCTCCAAGGAAATCATTGTAGTATAACATTGTTGAAAATGCCAAAATATTGAGAGGGGGGTGAATCAGTATACTTCAATTTAAATTTCAATCCTTAACTGTTGAAGCTAAGTTATACCATTAAAGAATTCATCTACTTAATCAAAATAGGAAAGAAGATAAGTATCCACACAAGAACATAGTTAACACCAAATATACATGGAAAATCCCACAGGGGAAAAACCATAGTGAGAAAAGATGCTTGGATCTACTATCCAAATCCAGCCTCACAAATAAATAATAGTTACAACTTTGATTTATGGCTACAGCCCAAGGAAGTTGCAACTCCCTGATTATAGTTTTAGGGTTACACCCAAGGAAGCTACAACTTCTTGATTAAAATAACTGGAATATGACTGACTTTATGGCTTCAACCCACTTATAGTCATCAATTTTGCATATTAGGTTTATGGTAGACCTTACCACAATCTTCCCATACACTTACAAATCCTTGCATACATACTTAATTCTCTTCCCATATTTGATCTTCTATATATCATCTACACACTTTGTAAATACAAATTAAGTTGGCCATAAACAAGAAAATATGTAACTTATAGTATGTTGGCCTTCATATCCATTTATGGTACACAAGAGTGATAAAAAAATATTTGTGTTTCTTCCAAATGAGTCGGCATGACCCATACAACATCTTCAATCACTCCTTAAACTCTGCTCAAACTTGAATTAGTGGTGCACACCATCAACATACCTTAGTCGACCTCAACAAAAAGCATAACTTCAAAAAATGACTTGAAACACCTATATGGAACTGGAAGCAAGAAAAATCTTCATGCACTTCATACCTTAGACACTACAAGACATGTGGAGTATCCACACAAACTCATACAACTAAAATTCACAACCTTATGTTGGCGCAAGTATTCAGACACTTGTTCTGATGAATATTAAGCATTCGAAACCAACTATATCACTTTGACAATTTGAAAATTGAACTCCCAGAGAACTAGATCACTTGAAACTTCAATATAACATACTTTAGATATCATTGTGTATGTCCTCAAAACTGCTTCACCAGAACTCCATGTGTGGTGGAATGCAGAGCATTCTAATAGCATTCTAATAAGTCTTATGAACAACTTTGCATTGCCCTAACACTGTCCAATACTTTGTCACTTCTAACTCTCTCTACGGAAGGACTATTGACATGAAACTTTGGAAATAACACCTTCACATCTCCATGAACTTAAATTTTGAACCACATGACTAGATCTTGCTCTATGGAAGGATGTAGACCAAAATACCGTGTCTTTGCCTTAGAGTATATATTGTGAAACTTCTACAACTTGTCACTGAGTGTGGTACACCAAACTGATAAAACATTATTGTAAGCATCTTGAAAACACATCAAGACATGTGTATCCACATCTACATCATACTTAGACATCAAACTAACTCTTAGTCTTCTAGATCACTACAATGCTAACTTATACCATTAGATATCTCTACACACTAACAATCTCCAAAGCATATACAACCTTAAGCAGACTTTTGACATCAATGATAATCAATCTTATCAAGCTGCAACAAACATGACTGAGATAATCATCACTAGCTATAGAATTTTCAAATCCTACTACTTGAGGACAAGCAATATTGGGAAGGGAAAACTATCATGCCCCAAATCCCAAACCCCCACAACCTATGCTACACTAATAATAATCGTTGACTAGAGAGGATATTAAATAGTAGTTTGATTCCTTATTAATATAAGACGACACTAGATTTTAAATTAAAGGAAGACCTTTATTAAATTATAAGTAGCAATTATACAAGGGATCAAGGGGAATTAATAAAAGTAAATTATTAATGCGGCGATTCGACAAGGGATCGAGGGGGATTAATAAAAGGAAATTGTTAATGCAACGATAAAAAAAAAGGGGATATATAATTGATAATTAAAAGAGTTAAGAGGTAGAACTTGGTGGGGAAAGGATGTGTCCTTTGTTAAGATAACCAATGAAAGGATGTGACCCCTCCTCTTTTGAAGGTATAAGAGGGAGAACAAATGCATTGGAAAAAGGTATGAAATGGGATCAATCAAGCAGATTGAAAACAAGAGAAATAAGGATTATAAATTATAAGAGATCTATTGGATTAAATATTATTAACAAGAAAATATTTGTGAAGTAAGTTTTAATATAATTATTATAAATATAAGATCATGCAATAGTGATTATTTTAAGTTTTAAATTTAATTAGAAATAATTATATATATAATATATATGCATATTTATATATGATCATGCAATAATGATGCTTGCAACAATTATTGATCATTAGAAGTAATCATGATTCTTTCTTTATTATGAATATGGATAATAGGTTTGTATAATAATCTATTTTGAATTTAGAGAAATGATTGTAAAATAGGAAGGCCTATCAACCTTTCAAGTTCATGAGAGGTGAAGGCCCAACATACCCGACCATTATGTACGCCACCAATAGTGGGTTAAGCCTCATGGGTTGGGAGACATATATGTGCTCCTAAGCTTGGTGGAAGGGATGTAGTCTCCATGCTATTATCAAGCATGCCACCCATAGGGGGTTAAGCCTTGTGGGTTGGGAGGCTTATTAGTGCTCTTGGGCTTAATCAAGGAAGATGAATAGCCTCCAAGGTGGACTGATGGATGAAAGGGTAGCTCGCCTTCCATGCTCTCACTATACAAGGGAAACCAACCTTGAGACTATGGTTTGCAAACATTTCAACAAATTCCTAATAAGATTATTATTGGAATCCATATTGGAATGGTTATTGCATTTATTAGATTTTTTATGTGAATAATGTGCATGAATATCATGGTGTTTACTAATGACTAATAATATATATATTATCATGGCTTATGAACTAATGTCAATTTCTAGTGATTAGTATTGTGTGTAGGACCTAAACCGATATTTATATCTTATAAATGGCATTTCAATTGGTAAGTTTATAATTGTAAATATATTACATTTCTTATTTTGGTTCAAATTATGGTTTTAGGGGAAAATGTAGTAATATCCCAAATAAGGGACATTATAGATACTCATGGAACCAAATCAAAGGAAAAACACCCTAGCTCTAAGGGAGGAAAAACTATTATTTCTAGTAATTTTGTGTTAAGCATTTATGGGCCTAAAATTTCTCCCATAAAAATACACAACAAAAAAAGTCAATAATTAATTGCAACCCAATATCACACTCTGTCACTAAATTATTAAGTTTTAAAAAGTCTAATAAAACCAAAAAAATATATATAATTTTTGGGCCTTGAATGGTTGATTTTAGCCCTAAAAAATGTATAAATGGAATGTAACTAGCTAGGTTTGGTTTTAGGGATGTGGATCTCTTTGAGATTATTAATCTCAAAAAAGGGCTTAAATGGCCACTCGAATCAAATTTTATGTCCTCCAAATGTTCCTATATTAGAGCATGAGGGGATGCTACCCCAATATCCAAATAATTATAGATACCCTAAGAATATTCAAAGTCAAATACCATGATGAAAAAACCCTTAGCACAAGGATAAATCTCTATTTTTCCAACAATAGTGGAATACAAAGAAATCATGAAGCATTAGGAGACCCAACCAAAAAAGATGGAACTAGCCTATCATCCCCCTTTATATGAAAAATATTCCTTATCAGCACTTTCATTCCAAATTAAATAACAAGAGGAGTCTTGACATAGGGAAGAGTAAAAAAAATCATCAAAGACAAGCACATCTTGTAGCAACAATAAGAGAGGTAATAAAAGAACAACCAAGGTCACCACATTTGTAAAAGAGGTTGGACCCTCATGTCACTGCTTCAAATTCAACCCATTTTCAAATATAGATCCCCTAAATTGAATAAGAGACACAATTTATAGGTCCTAAGCTAAGAACAATCAAGCAAACAAGAGATGAAGGTGATAAAAAAACCCTAACCACTAATAAAGAGCCAAAATTAAGGAGACCATCAACCACCACTCTATTGAAAGATACCTCACACACATTATTCCGAGCTAGAGAAAGAAAATGAGAATAGGTCATGAGGAGAGAAGGGAATTTCAATAAAGATCGAAGAGAGCGAGTAAAGAATCCATTTACGAGAGGACACAAGTCATTTGGGACTGTCATTCACAAATTTCAACTAGTATAAAAATATTCAATTTTAATTAAAATTAAGTTTAAAATAAAACTAAATTTAAGTTTAATTTGGTTTGAACTTAAATTTAAATTAATTTTAAACTAAATTAAACTTATAATTAAGATTACATTAAATTTAGTTGATTTAAACTAACTTGAGGTAAACTTTACTAGTTTTTGTAATGTTACTTTAGGTTCATTTAAATTTCAATTATAATTAATGCCAAGGCATGTTCTATAATGTTATCAAGGCATATCATCTCATGAACATGCAAATAAAAATATCTTAACTTAAATTTGACAACCATTTGCACGTAAAATAATTAATATTTAATTTAATAAACATAATTTTAATAGCATTATTTATAATAAAAAATACTAATGACACCTTATTAAATAAGAAAAAATAAATTAAAAAGTAGTAAAAAATATTAATTAATAAATAAAATACAAAATTAAAATTATTGTGTTTGAATTGTTTTCTATTAAACTATTTTATAATTGTTTACATTTGTTTTGTTATTTACTTTCTTACTATAAAGAAAAAAAAAAATCTCTTGAAATAGAAGTTAAAGTAGACATTTTATAAAAATAAAAATAAAAATAGTTCAGGAGTAGAATTAAAACTTATATACAAAAGTAAAATAGTTCTTCAAATATAAATAAATAAATAATATAGATAAAATAAAATAATTATAAAACAACTAAAAAACTTCAAAATCGATATTTATGTGTTCATGTATATATGTAGTAAATAAAATAGTTCCAAAGTAAAATACAATAACTATAATGATTGAATAAGGAGTTTGTTCAGTAAAAGCACACACCTGTCACTTTATAAAGGAATCAACCAATAGCAAAAAAAAATTGAACTTCGACCACATAAAAGTGGTCTTTATGTTTTGAATTTCAAAATGATGTAAACTAATGAAATGTATAAATATTGATGAAGTTCATTCTTATAATTTTTCAGATTTTTTAAAATTGTTCTGATTTTTTTTTATCAATTTAAGAGCAGATTTTGGAATGCTCAAAATTTCAAGAAAAAGTGATGTTCACTTGCTGTCAAGAAATAAATAGAAAAGAAATCATTTTCCCCTAATTTTTTTCTCCAATAGTTAACTTCAATATCCAGTGCATGGAATTTTTTTTAAAATTTTGATGTATATTTTATTCGTAATAACATTTTAAAATCAAACTTGTTAGAATTTGACAATTTTTATTTGACGTCAACTATTGTCTATTTTTTAATCATTTTTTTTTAAATATACCCTTTTGAAGAGGACTCTCTCCTCTAGTGCACCATATATTTTTGAATTTTTTTTAATATGTTTTACTTTTTTAAAATTTCTAATCAGCCTCTTTTTTAACTTTAACAACCTACTTGCATTATTGTTAAAATAAAATATATTAAAACTAATCAAAATACTAAAAAAATTATATATTTGGATTCACCATTCCGAGCTCTTCAAATGGGTATTTTTTTTCCTTTAAATCATTTTGACTACTTTAGTTGAAAGTTTCAAAAAAAATTGAAAAAAGTTGAGTTGGCTACCAACTAAGATGCCACATAAATAGATTCGGTAGAAAGGGTTTCAATCAAAACCCTTTCTACCAAAACCACAGATATAAAGTAAGCCGCATTTTGATGCGACAAAGGAAAAATTCAAATTTTATGATTTTGGGCGAAAGGGTTTTGCCTGAAACTCTATGTGCCATGTATAAGCCACACGGTTTTAGACGAAACTGGTTCAACTAAAACTGTTTAGGTCAAAATAATTTCACTCAGAACTATTTAGTTGGCCGAAAGTGTGACATAGCTTTGTGCTTTTACCTTGCTTGGGTTTTGGTCTTAGCCTTGCTACTATTAGTCTACATCCTTCTAATGTCATATTGACTCTTTGAGCATGAAATTGATTCTTTTTGTATATTTTCTATAGGGGCTCTTAGTTTTCCCTTCCTATGAGCCTTATTTTACCTTTTTAATAGCCTCAAACTTTATCAACCAAACAATTTATACTAGTGTTGAAGGTTTCAAGGGGCACAATGGTGGCTCCACCAACCAAATAACTAAGGAAATTTGTTCCCAAGATATTCCATGATACATGTGTTATGAATCACCTTTAAATGTGATTCTTCTCATCCTAGAGTTTTATAGTGTTTGTAAATAATTTGAAAATATTAATTTAATAGGTTATTTTATTTGGAGCCCCCCTTGAAATCATGCTAGAAGTTTTCCTGTTAACAAGTCTTGGACCCTACATAGGGTTTTCATGTAAGGGCCACCTTGATGTTGTCCAAAATTTCACTAAGGGGCTTTTCATTTTTTTTTTGTGGAGGCTAGCCATGTAGAATCTGTCCTCAAGCGTAGTCTCTAGTTTTTCTAGTCATTCCTTCTAATCTTTTAATCTTAGACTTGAGACTTTGTTATCTCTAAAGAATGAGGTCTATATGTCCCTATCTAGGTGGATTTCTCAGGACCTCCTTTGCTATGATGGATCTTCCTAACTCAAATTATCAACTCATTCAAAAAACCTATTTGTGTATCTTGCTAAATAGATTCTTCTTAACCCATCCTCCAAAATGGGCCTATGTGGAAATTGACCTTTCTAAAGACTAGAAGAAAACTTTTGATATCCAAAATGGCCAAATGTGCCATACTCAACATCTCTTCTATATCAATCTATCAAATACTTGTTTAATGTATCAATATTTTGATTCTAATATCAAATATTACCCCATGGTTGCTCCTTGTAGTAAGTCCACTCCTTGGTTGGATATTGATGTTTCCCTACGTATGAAGAGGTTTGGACAATAATCAAGAGTCATAAAACTAAATATAACCCTAGCAAAGGTGCTTCTCCAATTAATGATTAAATTAGTAATTACGGTTAGCATACCAAGCAACCCAATGAAATTGTTCTAAGACCTTTGGACAAGGGAAAAAAGTGACTCCCTCTAATGGGGATTCATTTAAGGAGGTGAATAAACTCTTGAAGTACACTATGATTCCACAATCAACATCAAAATTTCTTCTTAGTTGTTTGTTTGTCGCCCTCTCATCCCCTTGTGGGAAATAAAATTCTTGCAATCTATATGGAAATCCAGAAGAGAGAAAATTTGTGCTATATAAAAGAAGACATAATTCCCTTATTCAACTAGGTAGTTTCTTGAGAGAGCATTTTTTACAAAATAACTATGTAGTTCTTGATGATGATAAAAATTTTCTTACAATGTTCAAGGTCTAATAGACCTCCCTAGGAATTATTTTGTGAGGGACACTCATCATTATTTTTTAGGTTTGGACATTATCTATTTGCAAGGAGTAAAGATTAATGGTTTTTTATTTCTACTAATTGCCATGCTATTTGGACAATATGTCATTTATTGTGTGGTAACCATGATGAGGGTTATAAAGGATTTGTCACCTTTCTCTCTCCTAAGTGGTGGCCACATTTAGCTGACCATAAATGTGATCCCATTAATAGGGTATTATGGGCCCTTTTCAATATTGGTAATCATTCCTTTGGATTTATTAATGTTTATGACTCCAATGATGTCATTTAAAGATCTTCCCTTGAGTGTTATATTGTTGATTTAATTATTGATGCCACTTGGGTTCTATGTAGAGGTTTTAGTATATTTGATATGGCTTGTGATAAATATAGTACTCTACCCATGAGATGGATAATTGGAAAATGAGAAGTATGGTATATGTGTGTAATAATTTGAGGATTTTTAATCCCAATATAGGTCATCATTATACTCATTCCAACTATTTTACATGGAGAAATTTTAGGTTTGGTTGTAATATATTGTACAAATGGCTTGATTGTGCTATGTTTCAAACATAATTTATTTTTTCTCCTTTGCTGGTTACTTTAATTTTCTAGTGGAGCCCTTGGTAGTTGTTTTCCTCTCTAATTATCCACGCATATATTATGACATTAAATAGAAGTTTTCTAAACCCAAGGTGAGAAAGACTTTATTTTTCTTAAACAAGTCTTTACTTACTATCCCATGTTGGCCCATACTCAACATGTTTGGAACATTGAACCTTGTCCTACTTAGTAGAAATGCTAGATCAACTGGTGGAATTGTTCTCTCAAATGTACCTCTCACTTCATTTACATTTCTGGTTTCTAACTATTTTGGTTTTGTCACCAATTTTATGAGTTAATCAATTCAAAGCTCCGCCATGTCACCACTACCTTGGAAGCTCAACCCTTTGACCCTACTTTATGGATACAAGTTGGAAAGCATCACCACTAGAATCAAATTATAGTAACCACAAATCTAGAAGAGCTCAAATCAAAATTTGCCTCCATTGGCTTAAGGTCAATGAAAATGATTACAAAGAATTATTTCAAGATTTTCATTCTCAAGACATGTCTCAAGCCATTAAAAGAAAAAATCAAAACAATTATTATAGACATTATCCATGGTTCCATTCATCATTATGAGAATATTTTCATAGCTCAAGAGAATTCCCCTAAACAAGAATATGCTTTGAAGCAATGCCTTAGGCTTCTTCACTATCAAGTTTCCCCTTATTAAGAATTTTTTTTACTAGCTTCTCACTATTGCTGACCTTTATGAGGCTATTTTTAATGGCCAACAAGAAGGCATGTGGTTGTGATGGATTTCCTTGTGAATCATATAAAGTTATTTCAAAATTATTTGGAGAGGATATTCATAAATTTTATCTAGAAGACTTTTGTTTGAATTATTTAGGAAATTTGATCAATAAAGAAAATTCCAATTTCATACATAAGTTAAGAGATCTAGAGGATATCTACATTTGTACATTGACTACCTTGCTCAAATTCTCCTGTAAAATTATTACCAAGGATCTTTCTTTGAATTTGTGTCACCTTCTTCCTCACATTGTGCATCATAAGTAAACCAGTTTCATAAAATCTAGATATATTCTTAATAGCATTATTTACATCTAAGAAGGGATGTGTGCCCAAAATTCTCAAAACCATGTTATTTTCTAATATTGATTTTACAAAACCTTGTGATCACCTTGACTAGCCTTTCATCCTTGTTATGCTCCAAGCCTTATGCTTTGGCCATCAATTTGTGGGCTCAATCAAAATGCTAATTTTTATGTTAACAAACATCAATCTAGTTCCTTTGTTCCTTTCTATTGAATTCAACTAGGTTGACCTTTGGTTCATACTCTTTATGTGCTAGTCATTGAAGGTTTTAGATATCTTCTAGCTGATGTTGTTTCCCATTATTTGGTTAAAGGAATCTCTTTTCCTAATTCCATAGCTTAGTTGGTGGATATAATTTTTTTTAGATGACTCTTCGCTTACACTTTCATAGGAAGAAAGCAATCTCAAACACAATTTTCAAGCCTCATATTTGAGCATTCAATGACAAAAACCAATGTTATAGGAAAACTTTATCTCCTAAATCACCTGATTTGATGCAAATGGATGGAAGTGGATTGACCATGGGTAATATTTATGTTTTTTGGATTTTTTTATCTTTAAGGCTTCCCCATCTTCATTGTAGTGATTTTTTATTCTATAATTGAAAGTAAGTTAGTCTATTGGATCACTAAGCCTCTTTCCTAAGTAGGGAAATTTCAAGCATGTTCTAAAATTTTGGCTACCACACATTTTTATTATTCTTCTTGTCGGGTTCCTTCTAAGGTCTCTCATTTGAAACTTGAAATATTCTTAGGGACTTCCTTTAGGCTTCCTCTGATAACACTATAAGTTTTTATCACGTGGCTTGGGAGTTTTGCTAACTCCCATATGATTCTAGAAGGCTATAATTGCTTTCTACTAAGTGTTGAGGCTTATCCTTACATGCTAAATATATTATCAGAGCCTTAATGATTAGTGAGGCTTGAAATATTATATTTTCTATTTTTTTCTTTTGGTGACCTATATGGGTGACAAGCATGGAAGGATCTTATTTTTCATACCCTTCTTATTATAAAGGTTTCAATCTAGATTCATGGTACTCTTGTAGCCAAAATCATTTAGAAAGATTGGGAAGCCATTAAACCTTGGATTCTATGGGATGGCGATAAATTTCATAAGGGGTTGTCTATCAACTAGTATTTTATCTAGTGGTCTCTAGTTATCTCTTACCAAGATTACTCTCTTACTAAGACGCCATTAATCTGTACATTAAAATAATTAAAGGGAATAAAAAGCCTTCTAGAACTCTTCCCAAGATTAATTTACTATTTGGTACTATGTTTTTCCTTTTGATACTAAGTTTTTCCAATATTAAATATTTTCCCAATATGCAACCCATGTTAGATATTTATCCCATTGTTACATAGAACATACAAACTGGCCCCGAGAATGTCTAACCCATGTGATGCATGCATCCCCATATTCCCTAGGTACACCATAATTAAACATTAATTTTACATTAAAAGCATCATGCAAAGTGTAAAACACACCTTTCCCAAGATTATTCCACTTATATGCATTGCATAAGGGGTAAAAAGTAAACTCAATTCATTGGACTTGCAAAATTCTTCATCCATATATCCACCCTCATCATACTTGTCATCTCGATTATGCTTCCCCTAATAGTCTAATACTCTATTGATTTATTTTTGTATCTATTAGAGAAAATTTTCACCATCCTCTGTTTTGGTTCCTCTTTCCATGCACCCTCGATGGTCTAAAACTCTATCAAATTCCTTAAAATTTTCCTAAGCATTTATTAGTATCAATTTTTTGAGCTTTCTCTTATCTTCCTACCATCCCTGTCTTCCCCAATTCCTTGGAAGTTGCTCTATCTCTTTCAAGTTATCAGAATTATTAACCCCTACATACCTATTAGACATGTCATCCCTAGCATGCCTTTCCCTTATAGTCTGATTTTTGGGGTTTTGGAGTAAATCTCGTACTGTCATGTAGGTATTGGACCTTTGGTGCAATTTTCCCCTCTTCCCACTTTGGGATGCAAAGTCTTGAAACTCTAACATTCAAAGAAAATTCCCCATCTTACCTTCATGCATAACCTAGGATGCCATTAATGGCTAGAAGCACTACATACAAATGGGAGATGGACTCCCATACTCCGCCAATATAATAAGGATTTGGTTGGTGTATGTTTGAAGTGCATTAATAATTAATACTTTGACAATACGACATGGTTATTGCCTATAATTGCAAGAAATCATGGATTTATAGGTCCCTCATGCAAGTTTGTATGTTTCCCATTACGGGTGACCCGTAGAAGGATATATGTGAATTGAGTCTCATTTATTAGGAGAGGATGGCACTTGGATGAGAAAGAGGGAGAGAAAGAAAGAGGAGTAGTTGTTGAACCAAAAAAATAAAGATATTCACAAGAAGACCTAGGGTTTCAATTTCTAGCTCTAGGAAAAGGTATTTTGGTATTGTAATTGTGGGTGGTGAAATGTGATATTGTAAAATAAGGAAAATATTGTGAAGATACCTATTTCACATTAAAAAATCACCTATAATAGAGCATGAGAACACTAAATATCAAATGGAATAATAAGCAATATTATCACCACAAAGCCTCATCTTGCTCCATTGATCTTGTATATGCTTCCATGATTTGATATATGGATTACTCTTCTTACCAGCATAAAATTTGATAGAAGATGATTTGGATGATAACATGACTTTTCTCAAAACAATTGTGTATATTTGATGGCTTGAAAGGTGTTAGTTTTTAGATTTTTTATGGTGTTGATTAACAATGGAGAATGATTAGGGGAATCAATGGATGAGGTTGATTGTGAGGACAAGAGGAATATGCATATGGCATGTGTCCTTGTGAAGGGATTAATTAATGATTTAACTCAATGCATTAATGAGTGAAGTGATTTGGTTGATGAGTCAGACTAAGAGTGAGTATGAATCGATGTGTTTTTTTATCGACTCACTTAATTGATGGATTTGAGAAGAATATTAATATAATTAATTAAATAAAATTATCTAATCAAAGTGCGTGAGGATAAGATATTATTAGAATTAATTAAAAAAAAATCATTAATTCTTGTACATGATGGGAAGAATAAAAAATAAATAAAATATTAATTAGTTTATTTAGAGGAAGTAAAATAGAAAAGCAATTAAATAAATTATATTAATTTATTTAATTATAGAGGAAGTGTTAGCTAATTAAATTTTAATTATAAGGGTAAGGAGAATTACCTTTATAGCAAATAATTTGGATGATAACATTAATTTCTCAAAATAGTTGTGTATATTTGATGGCATGGAAGGTGGTAGTTTTTATAGCCTTTTCAAGATGTTGATCAACAATGGAGAATGATCAGAGGAATCAATGGATGAGGTTGATTATGAGGACATGAGGAATATGCATGTGATATGCATTGTTGTGAAGGGATTAATTGATTACTTGAATGGGTTAACTAATTGTATGGATGAGTGAAGTGGATTTTGATTGATGAGTGAAACTGAAAGTGAATTTGAATTGAAGTTCTTTTTTAATTGACTCACTTAATTGACATATTTGAGAAGAATATTAATAGAAATAAATAAATGAATTTATCTAATTCATGTGCATGAGGAGAATATATTATCAGAATTAAATAAATTTATTTAATTCATGTAAATAATAGAAAATAAATAAAATATTAAGGCTTTGGAATGCATAATTTGGTCAACTAGAGGCTTAATTAAGTCCAATTAATTAAGGGGATACAAACATCATGTGAAATTGTAAAGGTGTACAATTTTCTACACTACACTTCCTAAGAGAAGGGAACTTGTTCAATGCAAGTGGATCTATTAGACAACATTTGTAGAGATGGGTCAGTTGACAAGCATAAGGCTCACTTGGTTGCAAAAGGATTCTCTCAAGTTCTCATGATTAACTACTCTAAGAATTTTGCACCGGTTACCAAAACGAATTCCATCTAAATTGTCTTGCTATAGTTGCAACTGATCATTAGGAAGCTCATCATATGGATATGAAGAGTGGCTTTCTTCATGGTGACAATAAGGAGGAAATCTACATGAAGAAACTATAGGGATTCGTACAAGATTCTTCACTTGTTTGTCATCTTCAAAAGTATCTCTATGGACTCAAATAGGCCCCTCGAGCTTGGTATGCCAAGATGGACTCCTTCCTTCTGATAGTTAGGTTCACTTGATGCTATTATGATTTGAACACACACATTTTGCAGCATGATGACACTCTCACATTTCTAGTTCTCTATGTTGATGATATTGATCGTTGGGAGTCACTCATCCACCTTTAAGGTAGTGAAAATTTCTTTTCATAATATATTTGTTATGTCATACTTGAGTCTTTTGTATTACTTCTTGGGGATTGAGATCACTAAGTCATCCTCTACTATAATCTTCCTTGCACAACCGAAGTACACTCTTGATATACTCACTAAATTTTACATGGATGACTGTAGGCCTGTATCACACCATTTTTGTCCAGGGTCAAACTTGAGGCTAAGTGTTCTTCACCCTTGGTTCATGGAACTTTATACCAACAACATATTGGGAGTCTCATCTATTTGACTCATATGAGACTTGTTCATACGTTGTAGGTATGGTCTCTCGATTCATGCAGGAGCCACATGAGTTGTATTGGAAAGCAACTAAGATGATTCTCCACTACATTTAAGGTACTCATAGTCATAGGATTTAGTTTACAATAGGTGTGGATATTGACTTGGTGGGATATACAGTTTTAGATTGGGCATGTAACTTTTAGGATCATAAGTCTACTTTAGGGTATTGCTTCTCACTTAGTTTTGGTCCAATTTGTTGGTTGAGACAGAAATAGTCTACAATTATTCTTTCATCTACAAAGGTTGAGTATTGAGGGGTAGTTAATGCCACCACTAAGGCTATTTGGCTTCAGAATTTTCTCACTAAGTTTGATATTCCATTCAAAAATCCTATAGTCATATTTTGTGATAATCATAGTGCGATACAAATATCAAGGAATCTAGTTCGTCATCAAAGGGCTAAACATATTGAGATTCATATGCACTATATTCGAGAGTTGATTTAAGAAAGAATCATTAATCTTTAGTATTGTCCTATATTGGAGAAAATAAAAAACATCTTCATCAAAACCTTCACTAATAGCAAGTTCCTTCATTTGAAAGCTTTGATGGGGGTGCGGCAAGTGTCTACTTGAAGAGGGGCTTCTTAGTGCTTCACTTTTTCTCTCTCCTTTGGGGGGGTATTTTCTCTCTTGACTTTTTTTAGGAGGGAGATATTCCTCTTATGGGGGACTTATTCTTTTGGGAGATCTCTTTATACATGATTACCTCATCAGGCTTTATTTGTCAGGATCCATATTTTCACTCACCTAAGTTATGCTTAAGGGTGAGGTGTTAGTCTAGGTTTTTTATTTTCCTTATGTTAGGGGATATTTATTTTTTCTACATATATTATTAATCTTTCTCAGGTTAATTATACTTGGTTAATATGAGACCACGTGGTGTAATCCATCAACTACATGTGTCAGTCTCTCCCACACACACCCTCTTTTAGATTTTATGCCACCTCTCATAGCCATTAGTTTGTATCTATCTAAATAGGATATGCCACATTTTTGACATTTACCAAGTAGGTAAAACATCCCACCTATTATGGGTGGTTGGAGTTAATGCACCTCTTGGATGTATTTTCCCATTTTTCATATACAACACTCTCCTCTCACCTCAACTACTTAAGTGAGAGTAAAGTGACTATTCTCAAAATTCTCTTGCAATTGTCCACATTTTCTCTCTTTCAAATTTCTCTCCCATTTCCACTATTTTGATCTTTGATCATTTGTTAATTGGATTTGTGCATGATCTATAGTCAACATCAAATCTTGGCTTAATTCTCGCTTCTCATAGTATCTAACATGACATCTCATTCCAATCCTTTCAAAAAAGTGACTAAGTATTGTTTGTCACTTTTTCAAATTTTTGAGGGTATCCATCCTTTAATACCCCTCCTATTGATCTTGAAACCCTACTTAGGAGCCTTGTAAAATATCTAAGTTTCATAACTGCCAAACTTTCAAATTATTAGGTTTTCCCTTACACTCGTGCCTCTTTGAAGCATCCTCGATCCTTGAAGTCTAAAGTGTATTCTTGACCAAGTATTGTTTTGTTGACCCTTCAAATTGTTAGGGTTTCCTTTACCTGCATACCCTTCATTTGACACACCCAATCCTCAAATCTAGAAACCTAAAATTTACAAATTATTAATTTTGTCAACCTTTTGGACTATTGGGGTTTCCTTTCCATTCTCACCATTTCCTTGGCCTTTCTAATTGCCAAAGCCTAAAAGTTTGTAAAAAACTTAGGTCTTATGTGTCTTCCAAAATTTCAAACTTCATCCTCCATGAATCCCTTGGTACTTGTCTACTTTAATCCTCGTTTCCCCTATGCTTTGATCCTTGGCATGTAGTATGAATTCTTACTAAGTCCTAAAGCCCAATTTTTTTTGTAAAAGATTAAGTCCTTTGTTCAATCGCACTTATAAAGTTCTTCATCCATCTATCCACCTTCATTGGACTTCTCATATTGATCATGCTTCCCTCAAAACTCCAATACTCCACTAATTAATTTGTGTATCCTATTAGAGTCAAACTTTTGGTCATCTTCAAATTTGGTTCCTCTTTTCATGAACCCTCGATGGTCTAAAACTCAGTCAAATTCCCTGAAATCTTCCTAAGTATTTATTAGTATCAGATATTTGAGCTTTATCTTACCTTCTTACCATCCCTACCTTACCTGATTCCTTAGAAGTTGCTTTATGGATTTTAAGTTATTAGATTTATTAACCCCTTCCATCCCTATTGGACATGTCATCTCTATCATACCTTTCTCTCTAAGTTTGATTTTTGGGATTCTGGAGTTTCTCATACTACCATGCCTATTGGACCTTTGATGAAATTTTTCCCCTCTTCCCACTTTGGGATGCAAAGTCTCAAAACTCTATATTCAGACAAAAATCCCCACCTTACCTTCATGCACAACCTAGGATGCCATTAATGGCTAGAAGCGCTACCTGAAAATGGAAGATGGACTACCATACTCCACCAATATAATAAGGATTTGGTTGGTGTAGTCTTGAAGAGCAACAATGATTAATACTTTGACAATAATACATAGTTGTTGCCTGTAGTTATAAGAAATCATGGATTTATAGGGACCTTGTGCAAGTTTGCATGTTTCCCATTCTGAGTGACCTATAGAAGGATATATGTGGATTGAGTTTCATTTTTAGGAGAGGATGAAATTTGGATGAGAAAGAGGAAGATAAAGAAAGATGAGTAGTTGTAGAACCAACAAAACAAAGATATTCACAAGAAGACCTAGGGTTTCATTTCTAGCTTTGGGTAACGGTATTTTGGTATTATAATTGTGGGTGATGAAATGTGAAATTATAAAATAAGAATAATATTATGAAAATACCTATTTTATATTCAAAAATCACTTACACAAGAGCATGAGAACAATAAATCAAATGAAATAATAAGCAATATTATCACCACAAAGCCTCATCTTGCTCCATTGACCTTGTATATGCTTTTATGATTTAATATTTGGGTTTCTCTTCTTATTAGCATAACCTTCGATAGCAAATAATTTGGATGATAGCATGACTTTTCTTAAAACAATTGTGTATATTTGATGGCTTGGAAGGTGGTAGTTTTTATAGCTTTTTCATGGCGTTGATCAATGATGGAGAATGACTAGAGGATTCAATGGATGAGGTTGGATGTGAGGACATGAGGAATATACATGTGCCATGTGTCTTTGTGAAGGGCTTAATTTATGATTTCTCATTGCATGGATGAGTGAAGTAGATTTGATTGATGAGTGAGACAAAAAGTGAGTTTGAATTGATGTATTTTTTCATTGACTCACTCAATTGATTGATTTGAGAAGAATATTAATAGAATTAAATAAATAATTTATTTAATTCATGTTAATGAATAAAAGATATTATTAGACATAAATTTATTTAATTCACGTGCATGATGGGAAGAATATAAAATAAATAAAATATTAATTTATTTATTTAGAGGAAGTAAAATAGAAAAGTAATTAAATAATTTATATTATTATTTTTAATTATAGTGGATAAGAAGAATTAGCTTTGATAGCAAATAATTTGGATGATAACATAAATTTTCTTAAAATAATTATGTATATTTGATGGCTTGGAAGGTGGTAGTTTTTATAGCTTTTACAAGATGTTGATCAACAATGAAGAATGATCACAAGAATCAATGAATGATGTTGATTATGAGGACATGAGAAATATACATGTGACATGTGTTGTAAAGGGATTAATTGGTGAGCCAATTGACTGCATGGATGAGTTAACTAATTGCATGGATGAGTGAAGTGGATTTGATTGATGAGTGGAACTAAGAGTGAATTTGAAGTGCTTTTTCAGTTGACTCACTTAATTGATGGATTTGACCACTATTAGAATTAAATAAATTTATTTAATTCATGTGTATCAGGCCTGAAATTTGACGGCCACGCCTACCTGTCATATGAAAATTTTGTGATAGTTTGTTCATTTAAATGCTTCTCACTTGACATTTTATGAAAAATTTAAATTGTCAAAAAATAATTTAATTTATATTTTTTTTAAGTTGTATTACTATTTTGTTGATTGTTTCCTCAAATTGTAAAATTGCCGTAAACATTTAATTTAATATTTAACTAGAATAAGTTTTTGATTAAGGTAAAAACAACTTTTGAAGGGACCCCGAAACCCTTTAACAATAGATAAAGAAAAGATAAAGCATTAAAAGTTCAACAAAAGAAGAAAGCTACTAACAAAGAAAAAACCAAAGACCAACACAGAGGAAACACAACCCCAAAAATTGGCAAAAGACCTGCAGGAAACCAGACACTAAGCCATATTTCTCAGGATATCAGCAACTTCCTTTTCTAGATTGTCCATGTCAATGGCTGCTTTCTTCATCTCTAGAATGTCCACAGGGGTCTTGTCTAACTTCCTTTTCAGGTTTGCTCTGGTATGTTTTCTTAGCCCAATCCCTTCAGCCTGGCTTTGATCTTTATCTTCCTCCACATCCACCACTGGTTTAACCTGATGAGCCCTTTCCATATTCATGACCACCATATTCATGGTACTAGCAGTGGATTTAAGGATTTTATGGCTCTTTTCTAGTACCTTCTTAATTGAATCTCTAACATTATTTAGCCTCCCCTCCATATCAGAAAGCTTGCCATCATGATTGTTCTTGAAATGCTTCAAATCCTCCACTATTTTCTTCAGACACTCAACAATGTACTTCTTTTCATCTTCTGTCCATAGGTCCTTAGCTCTATCTTTATCCTTGCACATATTATCAACCACCTCCACCTTTTCCAGCCTATTGTTATAAGCCCTTTGATTAAGCTTAATCTAATTTATCCCAAAGAAGGCCCACCTAAATAGATAGAAAAAATGAACTGAACCATTGTGGGCTATTGCAAGATATCAGTAGGGTACTCACACTCAGCTTTGAAGTAGTGATCATCTTCTTTTAGGTCACTGGGGAATCAAGGCCTGTAAACTAGAATAAGTTGACTATAAATTAGTTTATTGATTTCATATGTGCAAATATCATAAATGCATCCATCAATTTGAAACTATTTTATTTGAGTTAATTTATTTTGTATTAAAAAATAATTTTATTTTTCCTATACATTTTAAATTCAACTATCTAAAAACAAATTTAAATATCAATTTCAAATCTACCAAGAAATAATTATATAAAATTAAAATTAATTTAATTTCTAATTCATCTATCTAAAAACACATTTAAATATCAATTTCAAACCTAGCAAGAAATAATTATATAAAATTAAAATTAATTCAATCCCCAAATTCATCTATCTAAAATCATATTTAAATATCAATTTCAAACCTACCAAGGAATAATTATATAAAATTTAAAATAGTTTAATCCTTAAATTCATCTATCTAAAAACATAAATTATTTGTAAAAGTCAAATAAAATTTAACTTTCTCACCAATAAAACACAAATGTTGTATTATCTTGAAAAAAATTGAATCACCTTGTAAAAAAATGTTGTATCTTGAAAAAAGTGAAAATTCTTGTTATGTTATTATCATAGGGATATCCTATATATATTAAAAAAATGTAAAATTAGAAAATATTGATAATTAGTAGTAAATGTAAAAGTCTTTTTACTATTACAATTAACAAGAATTTCCAAATTCATATAAAAAATAAATCTTGTTAAAATATTAAAAAGTTTAAAAAATATTATATTCTATTTTGAAAACATTTTGAATTAATATATATATTTTTTTAATAAATATTATACATCATATATATTAATACTAGCTTATCTATCTTAATATATTAATCTATATATTATCTTAAATTTATTGTTAAAAATATTTAAAAAATTAGAAAGAACTAGATTTCATTTTGAAAAGATTCTATTTTGAACGGATTTTGAATTAATATATATATTTATAATAAATATTATAAATCATAAATATTAATATAAAGCAATGTTAACTAAATTAGAAAGAATTATTCCATCTTTCAAAAGATTCTAAACTAATTTATATTTTTATCATAAACATTATATATATATATATGGTTTAAGTGTCATATTGTTACATAAAAATATGGCAAGTCAAATAATACGGTGTAATAAATTCTAAGTTGTAATATACTGTCTAAAATGAAAAAATCGGTCACATAGACCATCAAATTCCAAGTCTATGATGGGAATAATAATAAATAAATAAAAAATTGACTGTATGAGTGGGATTGAGAGTGAATTTGAAGTGGTTTCTTAGTTGACTCATTTAATAGATGGAATTGAGAAGAATATTATTATTATTTAATTCATGTGCATGATGGGAATAATAGAAAATAAATAAAATATTAATTTTATGAGTGGGATTGATCCTTGAACTACTTTTGACTAGATCTTGTTGTTTATGAATGCTGATCTTCTAGGAGGGGCATCGCGTTCTCCCAATCGAGCTACACGACGACTTACCCTGTCCACAACCCACTGCCCTTTCTACTTTGGGAACAGGTTAACCTCAACGTGGTGCTTTGGTTGCAGTTTTGGAACTCTCTGCAGTGGGAGCATTCACTGCAGTATGGACCTTTGCTTTGAGGGCTTTGATAACGATTGTTCTTGGGGTGTAGTGTTTCAACTACGTCGAGGATAAATGCTCCCCTATATGAGGTATTAGTATAAATCCCTGACCACGATAGGATGACACTGAGGAATGGGTTGATCCCCCAATTTCCTCCTTTATCCTTTCCTCCATAGTATGGAATCTATAGGTAGCAACCCTATACCCCAACCTTGTGATCTCTCTAAGTTTGCAACCTTGGATGAATCCGTTGGACTGCATCCACCTCTCTGGGTGTCCGGCTTAGTGTGTCCCATACTTGGTCTGACTTAAGGGTGTGAGCCCAGCTCACCCCGATGCACACTCGAGACCTTGTCCGATGTGACTTGGTGCGAACTCCTTGGTGAGTTCGACTTCTGCTCCTTTGGTTATGAGTTCCACATGAAGGGGTCAGTCAACATCCTAAAGAGTGGTCGTGTTCTTAAGGGTAGTTGTTCCAGTGAGTCAGGGACTTGCTGTTTGATATCAAGTCTTGTGAGAGTAAGAAAGACTCTCTTTTATTATAATTGGGCCCAAGGCCTTCTAAGATCAATAAAGCTTGTTATTTGCCCTACGTTC
Source organism: Sequoiadendron giganteum (assembly GCA_007115665.2). Taxonomy (NCBI): domain Eukaryota; kingdom Viridiplantae; phylum Streptophyta; class Pinopsida; order Cupressales; family Cupressaceae; genus Sequoiadendron; species Sequoiadendron giganteum. Next base: position 266,463,434 of record CM021101.1, read on the forward strand.
GGATCAGTAGCCATCCGACTAAAGATTCGTGATTACCGTCGATTCCAGTGCGACCCTGCTTTGGAGTCGTGATTACTATTCCGCTGCAAAGAAAGAAAATACTTGATGTGTATGCATGAAGGCGTAATTTGGATTGGTTGGAAGGTTGTGTCGTAATGAGTAGCTCAAGTAGGCTAAAAACGATGTCGCACGTGGTTGGAAAAGTGTTCGAATTGTGTTACAAAAGCTAGCCCAGTGACAGTTGAGAAGAATATTATTATTATTTAATTCATGTGCATGATGGGAATAATAGAAAATAAATAAAATATTAATTTTATGAGTGGGACTGAGAGTGAATTTGAAGTGCTTTTTTAATTGACTCATTTAATTGATGGATTTGAGAAGAATATTATTATTATTTAATTCATGTGCATGATGGGAATAATAGAAAATAAATTAAATATTAATTTTATTTAGTTAGAGGAAGTAAAACAAAAAAGTATTTAAATAAATTATATTAATTTATTTACTTGTAGAGGAAATATTAGGTAATTAAAATTATTTAATTGTAGTGGATAAGAAGAATTAATGAATAAATAAATTAAATAATTAATTTTTTAAACTAATGTGGAGAAGAGAAATTGATGAATTAATTAAATTATTAAAAAATATTTAATTAATGTGGGTTAGAGAAATTAATGTGAAAATGGTAATGAATATTAATTATCTTAAATCAATTAATTAATCGATTTAGTTGGAGTATTTGAGGATATATTAAAACTTAATTAAATAAATGTAAGTTTATTTAATTAAGGGTGAGATATAAAGGTAAAAAACTAAATTAATTGATTAAATAAATAATGATATTTATTTAATTAATGGCTAGAATAGAGCAAGATTAATGTGGTCCCGTATGGACAAATTTAGGTTCCTATAACTACCATAAAAATGTATGGACATTTCAATTTTTAGACCAATATCATTTACCTAATCATAAATGATTAGAAACATAAAATATTATGTTATAAAAATAAATATTACTCACAACATTATTTGCCATTAAAAATAAGCATCACCTACATGAAACAAACCAAATTTCCTACATAACCATTGATACAATATATATTTAGCCATCATATCTACTATTGTTGTCCATAGTGAAAGAGTCATTAAAATTTTAATCTTATTCATAAGTCTTACCTTACTTACATTAATAGAATTACCTAGGAATCGATTGGTATTTGTCCCCCTATAAATTGCAGTGTGCTGGCGTGACATGCCCTCTTTTTTCAATGGTGCGACATGCCCTTCGATACCATGGGGATGATGGGGAGACTAGACCTCGTGACCTCTTGCTTGCAACAGGATGCTTTAGCCAATCGAGCTAGGTCCACCGCCCCAATTACCTAGAGATATTCTACAAATAAAAAAATTTCAAATTTACAACTCTATATTAGACATTATCCTTTTCATCACAAGAGAAGGTGAAAATATATTTAATGAGATGGAGTGTTTGTTTGTAGGTGCCGATGGGCTTGCTAGGGAAAATGTGCCCTAGCCGACCATTGTTGGTTCGTTTCTATGCGAAGGGGGTTGGTAAACACACATGGGGGGGTCTTGGGGACCCATTTTCCTTCTTGTTTCAGCTAGTTTGTTGGAAAAAGGTTGTGTTGGGTGCATTTTATATCTACTATGGTGGTGTGGGGGGTCTTTTTTTTGTTCTTTTCCTGGACCATTAGCTTCCTTTCCTACGTATCTTCTCTTGGCTAGCTGGCGCAACTCCTACCTTGTGTCCTATGTGTGTTGTTTGCTCATAGATTCTCTTTTTGTTCGCTATTTTTTTGTGGTGCAAGCCGTGTGGGGTTTGTTGTGGACTGAGTGGGAGGTTTTTGGTGGTCTTGGTCGATGCCTCACTGGTTTGAATCCTAATGGATATGCATGTGCCAATTGATATGGCTATGGGGGTCTCTTCCTTGGTGGGAGGTGAATCTGGGGTTTCAAATCCTATATTGTCTGGATTGAGTATAACTCAGAATGGAGTTGTGAAATTGCACAAGGTGAATGGATGTTTAGAAAGGGAAAAGGATCGACCAGTTCTTGTGATTTAGTCTGAATCGGTGGCTGATGATCTTGCTTATTTCTCCAGCCACGTTTTGATTTGTAAGTTTATGGGAATGAGGGTTTCTCTCCCATTCCTTGATATGTGGATTTGGAAAACATGGAGCCCAAAAGGCGATTTTGACATTTTAATGGCTGCAAACAATTTATGTCCAGTGGGATTTTTGTGCACTTTGGATCGAAATAAGGCTTTTGAAGGAGGACCATATTTCTATAACTAGGTGGGTCTCTTTATCAAACCATGGCATCTTGGTTTTAATTCGGTAGAGGAGTTACCTTCTAGGGTTCTAGTTTGGGTTTGTCTCCCTTGGTTGTCGCTTGAATGTTAGAGAAGTGATATTTTGTAGTCAATTGCTTTGTTGTTGGGAAAACTGATTGGCCCTTCACAACAAACCTTGGATAAGAGGATTTTCTCTCATGCGCAGGTGTGCATTGAGATTGATTTGAGTTAGCCTTTTCCAAATTCTATTGATTTGTCTGTTGGTTCTTGTTCCTAGACTCAATCGTTGGATTATGAGACGTTACCTATCTGCTGTCATTTATGTCATGAATATGGTCATCTTCAATGGAGGTGTCCTCGTGCTTCTGGTGCGGGTGGTGTAAGTAATCCTCCCTCTTAGTCTAATTTTAAGGGGGATAAAGGAAAGACTCCCATGCCAAAGGTGGTTGCGAATAAAGATGGTTTTGTTCTGGTCAAGTCTCGCGGGCGGGGTCAAAAGTGATCTTTCAAGGATAGATAGGAGGAGGAAAATTTCAATATATTTGAGGCTTTAGATGAGTTATTTATGGTGGAAGGGTTCCTGATAGACATGCAGTTGGAAGTTGATGCTTGTGTAAAAGAGGTTCCTGTTGTGCAGCCTTAAGAGATTTCTAGGGTGGATCAGCTTGGTGTTCATGGTCCCTATTTGGATTCATTTTTTACCCCTTCAGCTTTAGTTCTAGGTGAGGAAGGTGGGGTGATTGTAGATTCTAGGGGCTCCCTCGAGAGGGGTGGGGTTACCTTAGAGATGTGGAGTGGTGCTGATGTAGGTAAAAATAAGTCTTCTTACTCTGTTTTGGGTTTGCAGCAAAAAAAATTCAAGAAGGAGGTGTTGGTGTTTTTTCCCGTCCACCTCAAGGATACTCTAGAAGGTAGCCAACCTTCATAGTCAAGAATCCTATAGATGAAGGGCCAAATCGACGGGTAAAGGTTTTGAACCTTTAACCCCTGCACTTTAGGCTCTATGGGACCAGGGAGGGTATTTCCCTATGGAGTTCACAAGAATTTCATTATATTGGAGAACAATTCTACACAGATGTGATCCCTTCTTATGAAAACAAATACCATTTAGTAAAGGTATGGCTGGCATTCACAAATAATCATTCATTTTCTAGGAACAAAGTATTATTTCGGGCCTACACCTCAGAATTGATAAAATTTGGTTTAGTGTTGTCATCATTATAAATCCACGACTAGGTATTTTGGGTATTTTATCAGATTACAGGGATTTACAGAGGATAGACCAGTACCTCATCAATCAGGAACGAAGTCAAGCATACGACAGTCAGTAATGCATAAATCATGAGATTAATGGCTTATTGTCATAATACCTTGCATTATGAGAATTCATTGTTCCTAAAACACAACTTCTTATCAAAATCCTGAGCGATTGCTTACAAACCTACAATTCCCTTCAAGTATTTTAATTAACCCCTTAGGCCAAAACAAGAACAAAATTATACATTCAAATATCCATTGAAAGACAAATGAAAAGACACTTGGTTTTCCATTTATAATATTGTAATCATCGCTTACAGGAGAGAATATGCTCCAGTGTTATAGATTTGTTTCAATATCAGTAATTTATGCAAAACTATTTAAGAGCATCATATACAAAACTTAGACCCAAGACAATGCACTAATCATTCCTATATACATTTTGTAGTACTTTAATGTTCAACATTTTACCCTAGCTATTTCTGGACTCAAAATCGCCCCCCTTGTAATGAACCTTGAAATCCCTTTTATAGATTGAGGGAGCAACAAGCAAAGGGCTCATTATAGTTACATTTCTGATAATTTCGAGTTCATTTCACCTAGTGGGGTTTCATTCCCAAATTGTTATATTTTCATTTACACATCACGGGAAAGCAAAAGGAAAAAGGCAAGAAGAGGCACCAAACCATCAGTCAAAGATGCCACACAAGCCTTCCAGAAGGCATCACCCTCATAACCCGCACATCACCAAAAATAGGAGAAGTCGCCATCAACAACAACAACCAAAAAACCTTTGCACCAACCACATCAGGAGACACATCACCGCACCCAGGACCTAAGCACTACCAATCAAGACACATGGCTGTCATCTAGCCTTGTCAACCATCGAATGAACACCCCCATTGAGAATCCTCACAAAGAGTGGAGTTGCAACCACCACCTTGTCATTCGAGTCAATATATGGTACCAGCGAAACAGGGCAATGGCCAACACCCAGGCTAACCCCCTCAGCCTCCTCCGAAGAGCTATCACTGATTAAGACCAGGGAGCTAGGTTTCTCAGAACAAACCCCAGGGTCTGCCTTAGTTCTTGTTAATTCTTTCATAAACACCTCAGGTCCCTTCCCTTCAAACTTGTCTAATTCTTCTGAACAAGTCCTCGGTCGAAGATTGTAGGCAAATCTGAAAGCAATTTCCCCAACCCTCTTGCGAGCACTCCTCTTAGCCTTCAACATGATTGGTGATTCTACCACCACAAACTTCACTTCGGGTTCATACACCGACGACTTCTGCAAGCTCAAACATCGTGACCTATGCACTGGTATAGAAGAAGAGCTCGGTCGACTCATCTTGCATGCAATACAAATTTTGTGCTAGATATGTGAGAAAAATACTAGCTACAACTTCCAAAAAACTCCTATGTGTAGATAATGTGAGTTGCACCAACACCAAATACATAAAAAGTCACGAAAACATAGTAGGAACAACATGTGCATCACTACACCACCCTGGCAAGAAAATATCAGGCAACAAAACTTACTACCTCAACACCCATGAGAGTTAACCAAAGGCACTAATAGAAGCGAACGAGTAAACAATCTGCAAGACGATCCTCATTAAATAGATGAATTCAAGGCATGTTGCAATTAATGGCCATCCTGGTTCACTCGCGTGACTGCAAAAATCAATCACTTGCATGTCGCATCTCAGCCGTCACCGTGGATTAAAACTCAATCAACGAGGATCATTAAGGATTACCACTTGCTTTGTTAGCCGTACTTAGAAACAACAAAGAGGCTTTTTAAAACTACCACGTATTTGATAGTATCCTAACTCCATCATTCTTTCATGTGCGTCATTGATCCAGGTAACCGTGGGAAAATCTGAGCCAAAAACCGAAACACATTGCCCATCACCGGTTCGTTCTTCCCATGAGAGTCCCATCAAGCAATAGCACTAAGGCCAGTGATGAGACGTCAATCGTCGATCCAGTCATAGAAGGATTTGAACCGTAAACAACTACTTGCATCGTTCATCACGCGTCAACATCCACTTGAACCATCCTAACTGGTGATAGATCAAGCCCATGCGATGGGGAGGAACTCAACCCATCAACGATCGCATGTTCCACTCGAAGTCGTAAAGGACAACAAGCGATAGTCAAGGAAACAATGATGCATTCCCACATAAACCCTTGGGTGTCACCAACTACGTTCATCGTGCATCGTGTGTTGTCCCGCCATAGATTGACACCAACCGACGAACTATTATACCTCAGTGATAAAACACGGCTAAGGCATCAGCGGTCGCAAGTTCTGCTTCAAATTGCAAACACAACCAACAATAGATAGAGAAGTAGCGATGGGTCAAAAGGTTGACTGCATCACTCATCGAGTGTTACTTCCTCATGGCTACAAACGAACATGCGATAGACCAAAGGAGGTCGATTGGGAGGAAAGGAAAGGGCATCATTGGTTATACAAGGGAGTTTTGAAATGAACAAGTGATAGGCAATGCAGACACTTAGAACTCGACTTAATGAAATATTTGAAGCATGTGCGTTGTGGTTTATTTTAAAAGGGACTGCCTAGCCACACGGGAAGCAAGGTAAAAGGGGTTGGTAAACCATGGAACTTAAGGCCATGAAGGATTAAGAAAAGACCAGGAAACAAACATAGTCGGTCAACTCAAAAATAGAAACTAGGGGCCAAACAAGGGTGCGAACATGAATGGCTTGTAAAACCATAACCTCAGGGCAATGACTATCAGGGTTTAATCATACAAATTCAGTGGAACGAGGAAAATTTCAAGGGTTCCACCAGTGACTCTGACTGGGGATGTATGCCTCCCATAGGCATAGAAAGATCTCAGAATCTCAAGTTAACGCAAACCAATTAGCTAAATCAAGTAGGTCCTCATAATTACCCCCTGTGCACGCGTTTTCCTTTTCCTACTCTAACATAGTTCGATGGCCCTAGGCCACCAAACAAAAGGACACTCAGTTCTTGCCTCTATCAAAAACCTTGTCCTATCTTTCTTGCAATGGGAACACCCGTGATTCAAGCATTTCAGGATAGCCCTCATCATTCCAATCAGTATTCCTGATCCCATTCTACACACTGCTTTCATCTTTATCAGCCTGGAAGACCCAAATCTCCTCAGATTGAGATGGAAAAGTAAAACATTCATAATTAGTCTGGTCATGACTTCAGACACCACACTGGAAACCCTCATATATGCCCTACTGTACATCAGACTCAACCTCTGTGATGTCAAAAAGAAATGATCCATAGTCAACAACATCTTTATATTCAAGGTGAGTATTGTCATTATTTGGTGTGAAAAAGCCTGTAATGAGACCCAAAAGCTAAGTAGAGTCTGCGAAAAATTCAAGTACATAATCATACTAGTCAACAACATATGCCAGAGCAGGTGCATATATACCAAACCCTAACTCATTACTGTAAACATTTATTGAGTCATCTTGAGTGTCCTCACCAACAATGGTATTGTATGTAATATCATCATCATAGGAAATGACATTCCCAATCTGATTCCATTCATGACTAGTATTAATACCACTATTTTCATCACTACATCCCTATGATGGTTGGGAATCTGGCTGATCCAGATCAACAATTGTGAGGACATAATCGAAATCATTAATACCACTTTGGGTCTTATTTTCTGTCATCTCATTTATACTATTTCCAATATCCTTGCAAAGCACATCTGCCAAGGAATCATCATAATTTGCAACAAATAGTGGGTTATTCCTACACTAGTAAGGATTATCTCATGTTATATCATCTATTGGTGAAGGTTCATCATACAAAGGGTTGTTCCATATTCTCATTCTTCTTACATTCACCCCCCTTTCTCGGGTACATGGATAATGACCCTCCATGTCTTGAAAATCAACACTATCTTCATAAGAACAAAAAGGAATCCTCTCAGAGTCATCTTCATCACTTATACTCAAAATTATGGAGCCACATTCTGAAAACTCATCACACGAGGAAAATTGTTTGCCCTCAATAACTTGGATCCCATCAAGATCACCCACATATCCCCTACTCGAGGCCATAAACTCCATCTCCACTTCATAAGATGATTTGTAACCAACAAAACACTGCTCTGAATCAAATTCATCACCAAATGAACCATTGATTTATGTATCATGGTCTCTAATCAGACCAGAATTTGACGGCTTCTCCTGTTCCTCTCCATTTTCCATAACATACCAAGGGTGGAAGTCATGTATCACCTCATCATCTGCATGTTGTGCCCCAACAATCATGTCATTTACAAAGCAAACAACATCACCAATTCATTGTTCATGCTTTGATACATCATCTTGGCCCAATTGTAAAGATTCCTAATCCTCTTGATAATGGGCCTCATTAGTAACACTATGGGGTGACATTTGTCTTATATATTCATCATGGGATCCCTCAATAACCCTTATCCAATCAATGACTTGGTTCGAGGTATGAGGCTTCAACTCTTTTGGTAGGACACTCAATCCAAATTTGTACAATTCACCAAACAAGTCAATGCATATTGGGGTACTAGGCCTAACATTCTCAGGCATACCAAGTAAGGCATCAGTGAACCTAGAGAAAAGATGGTCAAGGGATTCCCCTTCATGCCTTTGCAGGTCACACAACCTCTTGATTGTAGTTATTTGGTCAGCTTGATTGCACACAGGTACACATTCCCCTTCAGCTGTTTTAGAATCTTCATGTGGTATTATTGATGGGCTTGGAACAACAGGAATCTCATTCCCCCTCCTTGATTCTCTATTGGCTGATCTATTAATCATAGTAGCATGGGAAACACTTGGATGCTCATCACAAATATGAAAACATCCCTTCATCATTGAGTATTTCAAATTGTTTTCAATGTCTATGGAAATGTGGTATGCTTGCTGCAATGTTGTGGGTTCTTTATCTCTCAACAAGTAACTCATATTTTTATCAAAGGCTCCCAAAAACATGGTCAAGCATTCAAAATCATTTGGTCTTATATGTGCTGGGACCTCCCTTATTACTTTTGAAAACTGAAGATTAAAAGAGGGAACTAGCTCATTCTCATCTTTTTCCATGTCCATAAATTTCTGCCTGACCAAGACTGGATCAATCCTTTCCCCAAACTGTTCCATGAATACCAGTTTGAATTCTCTCCATGAGTGTACTGAGGATGCAAGTAGATAGGAGATCGAATCTCTAGCATCTCCTTTTAGGGACTGAACAAACAACTTCATGACTACATCTTCAAAGATTACTTCATAATCTCCCATCACATCAACAAAATCCTGCAGATGTTGATTTCGTTGTTTCACCCTTAAATCTGGGTACCTTATCCCTGATCTTACATGGTACAACATTTGGGTAACCATAAATGCCACTGAAATCCAAGGCATTATACCTTTCACTATTAAAACCTCCCTAATGTGACAGGGGGGCCCATTATTTAATTTTTTGTCAAAAAACATGGTCTGACAAGACATATTGTTGTACATTTACAAGCTTTGTCGAATATTTCACAAAGGGTACCCAAATTCCTTTTACAAAATAAAATCTCAAACCCCTTTCATCGTAATTTCTATGTACTGTTAGCTTAAGATCTTGATTCACATGTTTCTTCTATAATAACATATAATTCCATAGTATTCATTTGGAAACATGCAAAGTTCAACTATCTTTCCCTTAACTAGTGCTATGTCACTTAATTGGGAATCAGTTACATCTTAAAATAAAAGAATTCTCATAATCTGTTTATAGAATAACGTGAAAATACCTGGCCTTCCTGCAACATTCACTTAGCTTTGTTTCCAAGCAGACGAATTTGGAGCTTCATTATATTCTTTATCAGATTCTTTAGTCAGAGTCGCCACCTCCAATTGGGAGGAAATAAACTTCAAATGAAGTTTCGTTTCTTATCAAATCAACACGTTTTGGGTTTAACTCCTCAACGAAGTCACTTTCAGATCCTTTGAATTCTGTTGCAACCCAATCTTTGACCAGGTTCAAGAATTCTTTGATGTATGAACAAAACATCCATATTATTCACACCATTTGACTCTATGTTTCAGAGATCTGCGTCTAGATAATGGAATTTTTCTCCCCAACGGAGTCACCATTCATGTTGGTGTTTTTTCCCATCCACCTCAAGGAGACTCTAGAAGGTAGCCAACCTTCATCATCAAGAATCTTATAGATGAAGGGCCAACTCGATGGTAAAGGGTTTGAACCTTTAACCCTTGCACTTTAGGCTCTATGGGACCAGCGAGGGTATTTACCTATGGAGTTCACAAGAATTTCATTATAATGGTGAACAATTCTACACAAATGTGTTCCCTTCTTATGCAAACAAATACCATTTAGTAAAGGTATGGCTGACATTCACAAATAATTATTCATTTGCTAGGAACGGAGTATTATCTCGGGCCTACACCTCATAATTGATAGAATTTGGTTTAGTGTTGTCGTCATTATGAATCCACGACTAGGTATTTTGGGTATTTCATCAGATTACAGGGATTTACAGAGGATAGACCAATACCTCGTCAATCGGGAATGGACTCAAGCATACGACAGTCAGTAATGCATAAATCATGAGATTAATGGCTTATTATCATAATACCTTGCATTATGAGAATTCATTGTTCCTAAAACACAACTTCTTATCAAAATCCTGAGTGCTTGCTTACAAACCTACAATTCCCTTCAAGTATTTTAATTAACCCCTTAGGCCAAAACAAGAACATGATTATACATTCAAATAACCATTGAAAGACAAATGAAAAGACACTTGGTTTTTCATTTATAATATTGTAATCATCGCTTACAGGAGAGAATATGCTTAAGTGTTGCAGATTTGTTTCAATATCAGCAATTTATGCAAAATTATTTAAGAGCATCATATACAAAACTTAGACCCAAGATAATGCCCTAATCAGTCCTATATACATTATGGAGTACTTTAATGTTCAACATTTTACGCTAGCCATTTCCAGACTCAAAATCAACCCCCCTGTAATGAGCCTTGAAATCCCTTTTATAGATTAAGGGAGCAACAAGCAAAGGGCTCATTATAGTTACATTTCTGATAATTTCGAGGTCATTTCACCTAGTGGGGTTTCGTTCTCGAACCGTTATATTTTCATTTACACATCATGGGAAAGAAAAAGGTAAAAGGCAAGAAGAGGCACCAAACCATCAGTTGGAGATGCCACACAAGCCTTCCAAAAGGCATCACCCTCGTAACCTGCACATAACCAAAAATAGGAGAAGTCGCCATCAACAACAACAACCAAAAAACCTTTGCACCAGCCACATCAGGAGACACATCACCGCATCCATGACCCAAGTACTACCAATCAAGACACATGGGTGTCATCTAGCCTTGTCAGCCACTAAATGAACACCCCACTGGGCATCCTCATAGAGAGTGGAGTTGCAACGACCACCTCGTTGTTCGAGTTAGTATACGGTACCAGTGAAACAGGGCAATGGCCAACACCCAAGCCAACCCCCTTAGCCTTCTCCGAAGAGATATCACTGATTAAGACTAGGGAGCTGGGTTTCTCATAACAAACCCTAGGGTCTGCCTTATTTCTCATGAGTTCTTTCACAAACATCTCAGGTCCCTTCCCTTCAAACTTGACTATTTCTTCTGAACAAGTCATCGGTCGAAGATTATAGGCACATCTGACAGTAGTTTCCCCAACCCTCTTGCGAGAACTCCTCTTAGCCTTCGAGATGATTGGTGCTTCTACCACCGCAGACTTCACTTTAGGTTCATACACTAGTAGCTCTTGCAAGCTCAGACGTCATAACCTACACACTGGTGTAGAAGAAGAGCTCGGTTGACTCATCTTGCATGCAATACAAATTCCACGCTAGATATGTGAGAAAATACTAGCTACAACTTCCAAAAAAATCCTATGTGCAGATAATGTGAGTTACACCAGCACCAGATACAAAAAAAGTCACCAAAACATAGCAGGAACAACATGCGCATCACTACACCACCCTGGCAAGAAAATATCAGGCAACAAAACTTACTACCTCAACGCCCATGAGAGTTAACCAAAGGCACTAATATAAGTAGACGAGTAAACAATCTACAGGATGATCCTCATTAAATAGATGAATTCAAGGCATGTTGCAATTAATGGCCTTCCTGGTTCGCTCGCGTGACTAAAAAAATTAATCACTTGCATGTTGCATCTCAGTCGTCGATCGCCGTGGATTAAAACTTGATCAACGAGGATCATTAAGGATTGCCACTTGCTTTGTTAGCTGTACTTATAAATAGCGAAGAGGTGCTTTAAAACTGCCACGTATTTGATAGTATCCTAATTCCATCATTCTTGACACGCGCGAAGTCGATCTAGGCAACCATTGGCAAATTTAAGCCACAAACCGAAACACATCGCTCATTGTCGGTTTGTTCTTCCCATGAGAGTCCCATCAAGCGATAACACTAAGGCCATCGATGAGACGTCAATTGTTGATCCAGTCATAGAAGGATATGAACTATAAACAATTTCTTGCATCGTTCATTGCACATCGACATCCACTTGAAGCATCCTAATTGACAATAGATCAAGCCCATGCGATGGGGAAGAACTCAACCCATCTATGGTTGTGTGTTCCACCTGAAGTCGCAAAGGACAAGAGGCAATAGTCAGGGAAACAATGATGCGTTCCCACAAAAAACCTCGGGTGTCACCAACTACGTTCATCGTGCATCGTGTGTTGTCCCTCCATAGACCGACGCCAACCAACCAAGTGTTATGCCTCAGCGATAAAACATGACTAAGACATCGATGGTCACGGTTTCCACTTCAAACTGCAAAGACAACTAGCGATAGTTAGAGAAGTAGCGATGGGTCAAAAGGTTGACCACATTTCTCATTGGGTGTTACTTCCTCATGGCTACAAACGAACATGCGATAGACCAAAGGTGGCCGATCAAGAGGAAAGGAAAGGGCATTGCTCATCGATGGTTATACAAGGGAGTTTGGAAACGAACAAGCGATAGGCGATGCAGACACTTAGAGCCCGACTTAATGAAATATTTGAAGCATGTGCACTGTGGTTTGTTTTAAAAGGGACTACCTAGCCACACAAGAAGCAAGGTGAAAGGGGTCGGTAAACCATGGGACTTAAGGCCACGAAGGATTAAGAAAAGACCGAGAAACGAACATAGCCGATCAACTCAAAAATAGAAATCAGGGGCCAAACAAGGGTGCGAACATGAATGGCTTGTAAAACCAGAACCCTAGGGCAATGACTATCAAGGTTTAATCATAAAAATTCAGTGGAACAAGGAAAATTTCAAGGGTTCCACCAGGGGGCTCCTGAGAAAGCTTTTAAGGTTGGTCGGAAGAAGGACCAAGAAAAGGTGAAGCGAGCTAGTGAGACACTGGTTGAGGTTGGTTTGGTGAAGATTATAGATGCTCACTTCTCCCAACCTCAACAATGATTGTGCTTTCTTGGAATGTGAGGGGTATAAATAACATCCCTCGGTAAAAAGCTATTTGGGACCTAGTTCGTGTTCATTCTCCTGATGTGGTCTTCCTTCAAGAGACTAAGTTATCAGTTGATTCTATGTTGTGTGTGGCCTCAAATATTTGGAGTCATGGTCATTGTCAATGTGCGGGAGCACTTGGTAACTCTGGTGGAGTGACCTATTTATGGGATCCTCGAAAAGTCGGTCCTATTTGGTGGATCTCCTGTAGGAGCTCGATTTCTTGTGTTGCTTCTCATCTTGAGTCTGGAGAAAAAAATATTTTCTCTAATATTTATGCTCTGATTGAATTTCAGGGTAAAGCTAGGTTGTGGGATCATGTTGAATATGTAAGGTCTCTGGATCCGTATTTGCCTTGGATCTTGGTTGGGGACTTTAATGTTGCTATTTCTTTAGAGGAGAAAAGGGGAGGTAGTGCTCACCTGGAACCTTCCTTGGGACTCTTGCAGGATAATGTGGCTCTTTTGAGGTTGGACATTAAGCCAGTTAATGGAGTTTTTACTTGGAGTAATAGGAGAAGTGGAGATGTAACTATTTTTGAAAGACTGGATAGAGTTTTGGTGTCCAGTTTTTGGATGGGGGATAGGTGGAGGACTAGCTCTGAGATTCTGGATGGTAGGGGCTCTGATCATTGGCCTATTAAGCTTATGCCTGAGTTACCCCAATGTTGCATTAATCAATCTTTCAAGTTCCAACTTATGTGGCTTAGGGATGAATCTCTTCATGATTTGCTTCCTGGTTGGTGGCATCTTGGGAAGCCGACTTATGACACTGCTATGTACACTTTCTCCAAAAGGCTTCAATATGTTAAATATAGGTTGAAACACTAGAATAGGAAACACTTTGGTAATCTGTTTCTTGCAAAATAGAAGGCTCAGGATTGATTGGACTTGATCATTAGGCGGATTTGTGATTAGGGCCTCACTAAGGAGCTTGGTTTGTTAGAGGTCGTTGCTATGAAGGATGTTGAGGAATGGGAGTTAAGAGAAGAAATTTTTTAGAAGCAGAAATCTCGTATCGATTGGCTTTAGGCTAGTGATAAAAATACTTCCTTTTTTCACAACTTTGTTAAATATCAAAGGTAAGGTAATGTTATTTCCTCTTTCTTGTTATCGAATGAAGAAACTTTTTCCTCTTATGCTTCTATTTTTGCAGAATGTGTTCAATTTTTTTCTGCTTTATTCACTGAGGACTCACCTCCTGCAGAGGAAGATGAAGTTAGGATTCTAGACTATATTTTGCAGCTAGTCTCTGATGAAATGAATGAATCCCTGCTTTCTCCCATTACCTTGCTGGAACTTGAAAATGTTGTGTTCTAGATGAAGAAAGATAAATCTCTTGGACCTAATGGATTCCCAGTTGAATTTTTTTAGGAATTTTGGGAAGTGGTTAAGTTTGATCTCTTGGAGGTTGTTCAGGAATCCTTCAGGAGTAAACAATTGCTGAAATTTTTGAATGCAAATTTTTTGGCTCTCATTCCAAAGAAGGAGGGGGCTAACTCTCTAGATCTTTTTAGGCCAATTTCTCTCTGTAATGTTGTTTACAAGATTATTACTAAGTTGATTGCTGAAAGGTTGACACCTTGGCTAAGTGGGTTAATCTTAGAGGAACAAGGGGGTTTCGTTGCTGGTAGATAGATTATGGACGGTTTTATTATTGGTGAGAAAATCATTCATTCTATGGAGGCTTCTAAGGAAAAACTATGTTTATTAAGCTAGACATTGCTAAAGCGTATGATCAGGTTAAATGGAGCTTTTTATTTAAGATTTTCAATGCTTTTGGCTTTGCTGGTGATTGGATTGAATGGGTCAAGAGTTGTGTTACTTCCTCCTCCTTTTCGGTGCTGATTAATGGTATGCCCACAGAGTTGTTTGGAGCTTCTAGAGGACTCAGACAAGGGGATATTTTGTTTCCCTACTTGTTCATCTTGCTTGCTGAAGGTTTGGGGAGCGAATGGATTGATTCAAGGTTGGAGTTGGGGAAATGATATCGCCCATCAGTCTCATCTTCACTTTGTGGATGATACTGCTTTGATGGGTAGGGCAAAGGTTGAGGAAGCTAGGAGATGGCGCAGTGTGTTGGATTGCTATTTGGCTGCCTCAGGACAATGCATTAATGAAGGGAAGTCCTTCACCTACTTCTTTCATACTCCCAAGTCTATTTAGAGGAGAATTGATGGCATTCTTCAGTTCAATATTGGTTAGCTTCTTTTTGTCTATCTTGGGATCCCCCTTGTTATTTGTTCACTCCCAATCGTTTCTGGTGGGAGATTCTTGATAAGTTTCAAAGTTTGGTTAGTCATTGGACCCGCAGGTGGCTTTCTTCGGCAGGTAGAGTGACTCTTTTAAAGTTGGTGGTTCAGGCACTTCCCCTTTACAGATGCTTTGTTCTCTCTGCTCCCTCCAACTTCATAAACAGTTTGAGCAATTGTCTCGTCAGTTCCTATGGTCTGGAAATTTGCTTCATAGAAAGTGGAGTTTGGTTGAGTGGGATATTGTTTGTAGGTTAAAGCAGGAAGGTGGTCTTGGTCTATGTCAGACTAATTTGAATGGACAAGCTTTAGTAACTAAATTGTATTGGTGGTAGTGTTTGCAACAACATCAACTATGGGCTAAAATTCTCACCTTCAAATATTTGGGTGTGGTTGAGAACTTTGAGGTTGCTAGATTTAGCATGGAGGGGAAGGGTTTGATGATTTGGGGGACCCTCAAACAAGGTGCTAAGCTTGTTAAGTAGGGGTTGTTTTGGATTTGTAATGGGGGTCGAGATGCCCTTTTTTGGTATGATTCTTGGGATGGGCACCCTCCCATTTTGTCTTCTCATCCTCACTTGTAGGGTTTGTGCCAAGTTTTTACGGATGCGGGTTGGTGCTGTGTGGCGGATTTTAAATCTCATCACACCATGGGCTAGGCTATTGTGTCTAGGTGGAAGGATCCTTCGGAGTGGCCTCTTGGTGGTGTGGAGGAGGACCGACAAGAGCTTGGGAGGATTTTGTCAGATTGTGTTTGCAACTCTCTTCTTGGGGAAGATGTACTGGCTTGGGGTCCTAACCTGAAGGGAAAATTTTCAGTTGCCTTTGGTTATTAGGTTTTGGATAAGTAGTTATTTGGGAGCTTTGAGGTATCTTGGTGGAAGCATGTTTGGAACAAGTTTGCTTGGCCTAAGTGTAATTTTTTCTCTTGGTTGGTGGTGCAAGGTAAGTGTCTCACTTGGGAGAATCTTTGGAAGAGAGGGTTACAGGGCCCCTCCATGTGTGTTATGTGTGCTAAGCATGAAGAATGTTTTTTGCATCTCTTCTTCCAGTGTTCTTTTGCGAAAGCTATTTGGCATCTCTGGTGAAATATCTAGGGCCTGCCGTGTAG
The DNA here is from genome assembly GCA_007115665.2 of Sequoiadendron giganteum. Taxonomy (NCBI): domain Eukaryota; kingdom Viridiplantae; phylum Streptophyta; class Pinopsida; order Cupressales; family Cupressaceae; genus Sequoiadendron; species Sequoiadendron giganteum. Next base: position 266,479,912 of record CM021101.1, read on the forward strand.
CCATGTTTCTTCCTTGGATGAATTTTGGAGGAGATAGGGGTCCTCTCCTGCCAAGACCTCTTTTCTTAGTATTGCCTGGATCATTGGCCCTAGTTTGATTGTTTGGCACATTTGGTTGGAGCGTAACAAGCAGATTTTCTTAGATAAAAAGTTGCTTATTGGTCAACTTTAGATGAAAATTCAGGGGGCTCTTCAGGAGACTTTGAATGCTAAGTGTGATTTGTCAGTGCTGGTTGATCCTGGGGATTTGGGAGTGGTTAATGCTCTGGGCCTTATGGAGAGGGGTAGGAAAAATTGGAGCAGGGTGCATCATGGTCGTGGGTGTGAGAGGGTTTATCGTGGTGGCTGCTGGCACCCTCCTGCATTGGGGTAGTTGAAAATTAATACTGATGGTTCTTAGGGGAAATCCTGGGCATGTAGGTATTGGAGGTATTGGAAGAGATTGCTCAAGAGAGGTGGTTTTTTTCCTTTCTATGTATAGATGTCTGCATTCTAATAATTTCAAGGAGGCTATTGCTATTCTCTTAGCGGTTGAACGGGGATTGTTTGTGAGTTTGATTCTCAAGTTGTTATTGATATGTTTCATAAGCGTCACTTGGAGGATGTGAATTGATAGCTGGTTGTGGTTGTTAAGTAGATTGTTTCTCTGTGTTCTACTTTAAATTTCATTGACTTTTGCCATGTTCCCCGGGAATGGAACAAGGTGGTATATGGTTTGGCTAGGTGGGCTATTGAGAGGATGGGTTCTTGGTATGTGGATGATTGGAACAAGCTCCCTGGTGATTTGACTCTTGCTCTAGAGGAGTGGGTTATGGAAGATATGAGGTGTTTCTTGGGCGAGAATTAATTCTTGGTCTTGTTTGACTCCTTGGTGAGTTTTTTTCTCTTGGCTTTGTAATGTTTTTCCTGATTTAATAAAGTTTTTTGCCCTTTTTAATAAAAAAAGACATTATCCTATTTAAAAAATATCATTTTACCAACTATTTCTCTATACTTATTCATAATAAATATCATTACGTAGAACATACACAATTTTACCAAAAATATGCGTCTATTATCACCTCCTATAATTCAACAATAAACAAAGTATTGATATAAAATGAGTATTATGTACAATAAATTTATGAACTATTTTTCTATTAATGATATTAATATAAAATCTATTTCTAACAAGTTTATGTATATTTAAAAGAAACAATATTTAAACAAAATTATATAAAAGAATAATAATTTTTTTTTCACACAAAACAAGGGAAAAAAACCAACGGACAAAGTCATCCTCAACGAATTAGAAAGCTACATATATTGTGACATTACCCCATCTTAGGAAGCCCCGAGTGGTTTAAACTTTCAAATCTCATCGATGGGGTTGAAATTGAACAAGCCCACTGAAGCAATTCACGGCAATGTCTAGGATATGAGGGTGGGTGAGGGTCCCACGTTTACCCCCTTACGCGGCTCAATTACTGTCCCGAACCTCCCGGTCCCGTGACCTTTTGCCCTCTAGGAAGTTTCAATGTGGCACAAATTCACTATTGCTTTGAACAATTCTCATCTTGTCACATCTTTGGACATTTCAAAGCCCCTTTGTGATCATCGATGACATTATGGGATGTAACCCAGTTTTAATTTAATTGCTCTAAACTCATTGGGTGTTTTCAGATTCAGAATTGGGGCATTCTAGCAGCAGATTTTTTTTCTCTGATTCACAGTTTTCACAGAATTTGAAACGGTTTAAGATACGTTGGAGTGATTCGTGGGCTTCAAAGATTTTGGGCTATAGATTTTTTTTGGAAAAGGACAAACAGAATCAATTGATATTTGATCCAGCAGTAATTCAATAGATATTGATCGAACAGGGCAGAGAAGAGATAGAATCCAATAGTGCTGTTGAAGAGTGGGAGAAAAAAAGCAATCGAAATGGGGGATCATCTGGTGTTGTATGTGGATCGTCTGATAACGCCTTCTGCATTCGAAATTCCTAATGACAATGGTATTCCGTCATCTCCACCGGGCTCTGTGCAAGATGGGCTTATGAGTTTGCAAGATGAGAATGATGAAGGGGTTCCGCTGATTCCAGGTGGGTCTTCTTCACACATAGGATACGAGACATTTGGTGGTACATCTGAAAGCGGTGTTCTTGGGGTTAAGCTTAATGCTGAGTGCAGAATCTGTCAAGAAGAAGATGAGGAGAAGAACATGGAGGCTCCTTGTGCCTGCAGTGGCAGTTTGAAGGTACCCTGTTTTGTCATTTTGTTTTGGGTGTTTTTTTTGCCCTTCTTTTTCTTTCAAATAGGTTATCAGAGATCTAGGACCACTTTGTAATGATTTTTACACGATTCAACTTGTATTTTGTGTCAGTAAGTCGGGATTACATTAAAAATGGGTCACATTCGAATGCAGCCCATATTATAAATTTGACACACGCTGTTAGATAGTCTCAATTCGATTAACTTGATTACTGTTACAACACAACCCCTTGATTTACGTCTATTTGGATTATATACATACATATATATACATACGCATACATACGCATATACATACATCTATATATATATGTATGTATGTATACATATGTCTATATACATGTATATGTATGCCTACATACGTCTATATACATATGTGTAGCTATATACATATATGAGGTCATGCTCTTATGAGTGCCTCCATCACTATTGCAGTACAACCCCTTCAACAAATTTTGTTTTATCACCTTCCATAGGTTTGAGAGTAGGATTTGGACCTGTCTCCTTACATGATGGTATGCATGGTATAATTGGATTGGCAAGGATTGGTTTAATAACATGAAGTTTCCATAGTCCATGATCAATGAGTGCAGAGATTTCTGGATTGTAATTGTTTGTGATTTTTTTGCATCAACGTTTCGGATCATACTCCATGATCCATCATCAGAATGCTGAGCATAGAAAATAAGAGAGTGAAAAAATAGAAACAGACTTGAATAGATAAACAGAAGAGGTGTTAAGGAATGAAATAGAGAAGGCTTGCATAGAACCCAAGGAGACAGATAAAAAGAAATTAAATTATAAAAAAACACACTCACTATATTAATAAAAACCAAATAAAAACGAAATAAGAGGGGCTATTATAATATGATTCACATCAAAATAATATTATGAAACATTCATGTTAATGTTATATTCCCAAATACTACTAATAAAAAGAGAATCATGAATCAATACTGACCAAAACATTCATGCATATTCATTGTTAGTTTGCTGGTAATTATTTGTGTTCTTATTTGGTTTTTTATTATGATTGTTTTCCATAATTCTCTATAGTCTATTATTTATTCATAATACTTTATTTCATTCTACTCCTTTTATTTTTGTTTGTCATATGTTGAATTCATTAATTCTATAGCTTCATATTCTTCTAATTTTAGTTTATAAGCTAACATATTTGTTTATTTGTTTATTTTTCTCATTATCTTTATTTTAGTTCCTTTATTTTAACTGTTCTCCAATTTTTGATCCATTATATGTTATATCTTGGATTGCAATTTTTTAGCAAATTATGTGGTTTTTTTGATTATTTATTTTGGTCAGTATTGATTCATGGTTCTCTTTTTATTAGTAGTATTTGGGAATATAACATTAACATGAATGTTTCATAATATTATTTTGATGTGAATCTTATTATAATAGCCCCTCTTATTTTGTTTTTATTTGGTTTTTTATTAATATAGTTAGTGTGTTTTTTATATAATTTAATTTATTTGTATCTCTCTTTCCTTCCTTAACACCTCTTCTTTTTATCTATTCAAGTCTGCTTCTATTTTTTCACTCTCTTATTTTCTATGCGCAGCATTCTGATGATGGATCATGAAGTATGATCTGAAACGTTGATGCAAAAAAATCACACACGGTTGCAATCTAGAAATCTCTGCACTCAAAGATTGGTTTACTTTCTGAGCTTGGTTATGAGGTTTAGACATGAGAGTACATAATTTGAATTATCTAAGATGAGTGGAATGAAATCCCCATGAGCTTCCACAAGGGGTTCTCATATGAAAAATTGGCATCTGGTTTCTCTGTGATCTAAATGCGTGTACTTGTATTTTTGAGGGCTTTCCATATCTTGGCCTATTTGATATTTTTTATGGGGTCTTTATATTAGGTCTAGTTTGCATTTATTTTTGTTGGGTCTTTGTATCTGGGTATATTATATTCCTTAATTCAAAGAAACTAGGCATGCATAGTTGTAGTATATTTTGGAGTCCTGTAGTTATGCAGAGACTTAGTGGTACTGGTATGGGATCGGGGATGCAAATCAAACTATTGTATGCGAGCAAATGAATAAGGAGACAGCTGTATTATATATAAATGTAGTCACCAAAAATTGTGGGTACGGGGACAGGTATGCAGTAGTTTCCTGGCAACTATGAATTATTATTATTTCCTATTATACTGTCTGGTACAAAGTTGGGACGGAGTTGTTAGTTGATCAATGCTATAGTGAGTTTCATAGGGGAGGTTGTGTGAACTGGTTCTTATTCCAACGATTTTATTCTATCACCTTCCATGGGGTTAATAAAATGATATAAACCTATGGCTATTTTCTCTTTTATTAGAACTCCTGTTAGGAAAAGCTTATACAGTGGGCGTGTTGTGGTCAACATATTGGCTGTTTATGAATAGTGATCCGAGTACAGGTAAATTGGTATGGTTCAATTTAATATAGATCTATTGTCACGAGTTTTAAACCGAATGGTTCACTATTTGAATCATATAAGGAGTGTGGAAAGAAATCCTATGAGCTTCCACATGTGGATCACATATAGATAATTGGCTTCTGGTTTGGCTGTACTTATAAAGACACTTTTACCTTTACGCTGTATATGCAGGTCTCTTTGATATTTTAAGGGGTTTTTGTATATAGCCTATAGGTCTATTTACATTTTTTGGTTGAGTCTCCATATCTTGGTTTATCTGCATTTGTTTTTGTTTGGTCTCTGTATTTGGGTATATTAGATTCCCTTATAATCTTATTCAATGAAATTAATTGTGAGCAGTTGTATATTTCCTATGATGGTGTTTGGTACCTGGTTGGGACTGAGTTGTAAGTTGGTCAATGCTGGATTGGGTGTTGCAGGAAAGATTGTGTGACCTGGTTCTTATTACAACGAGTTTTAGGCTCGTAAGTTGTGTAGAATTGTTTTGGTTTGAAGATTTAGGCTTTGTAATGCAGGAATGTTTATGTTTTAATTTTTAAAGGGTCTTCATATTGAGGATTATTTGCCTATTTATGAAATAGACTTTTGCTTCGATTGCTCATTTTATAGTGATATCCTTATGTAGGAATGTTTATGTTTTAATTTTCAAAGGGTCTTCATATTGAGGATTATTTGCTTATTTTCTTTGTGGCTTCACAGAAAAGCTGGTAGAATCTGTAAAGAATGCAAGTTAAATGAAGTAGAGGATGAAATAGATTGTTGCTTCGATTGCTCATTATATAGTGATATCAGGAACATTTACACACATTTGCAACCATAAACTAGTACCAAAAATCTTAAATCAAGACAATCACAGAAAACTTAGAAAACTCATTTAAACAATGGATTCTCATAGTAGCAATTTTTATTCAAGTAGACTGAAACAACCCTAGCAGTTATCACAGAGAAATCTGAAGTAATCTAATATAAGTACTTAGAATATGCCTAGAGAGTATTCAAAAACAGATACAGAAATATCTTGCAATAACCCTTTTTTCTGTTTTTGTAATTTACTTTTAACTGCACGCATATAATAGAGCTAACTACAAATTTATACTACTGATTGGGCATACCCAACACACTTGATTGACTCCTTGAGCTTTCAGAAATTTGCAAACGTGCTAGCAGATTACCAGTAACTCCTCATGTCGTGCCCTCACTACTGCTGCAATTTAACAATGATGGTTGCTGAAGCTTTATGTCCCCAGAACTTGCTGTAGACTGTACCTCTGAGTTTTCATCTGAGCTTCATTACTCTCAGAATAAAGTTCTTTGTTTTTAGGTTTCAAAAGATAATCCCTCTTTCTTTCCAGGACTGCCTATATTTTCCAACTCCTGTGATCCTGAGGAGATGGCAAACAATTCTATAATTTGTGGTTACTAACTAACAAACAACCCCCACAAATTACTGACAACAAACTGACCTATCACTACTTCCCTTCGCTTAGGATAACTACAAGTATGTTTAGTAATGAGATCTCTAACAAAAACAGTGGCCTTATTTTATTGAGCAACTACCTAACTGGCAAACCAAGCCTCTTGAATAGGAAGATTCAGCCTCTTCACAGTAACTGAAATATGCACTCCCTTCTAAATGCTAAACAGGACTTAGTCAAGACTCAGTTCTGTCTAATTATGACTGACCCAGAGCTGCAGATCTATTCTAAAAAAGGGACATTACATTGACATGCCTTGATAGGTCCTATGGACTAGTTTGGCCCAAACAATGTTAAAAGTTATCTTATCTCCTTGAGAAATGACTGGTGATATACATGGACTGGTGATATTCTAAATATACTCAAAACAAAAGTAAATTAAGTGGACCCAGAATGGCACATGCACTGTACCCTTGCTTATGTCATACACCAAATTACACCTGCTCTCCTGGATAAACCCAGTCAAGCAATGGAGAATCTGATGGATTACTCTCTTCATGTGGAAAGAGAATCTTGAGGACAATAGCGGTATGATTGTATGAAGTGGGGGTCACACTGATTGGTTCATTCAACCCATGAGGAAGGAGTATCTGGTGGTAGACCATGGTGTTGATTTGAGTTGGGATGGGAGCTGTTGAAGTTGTTGCATGTTGTCTTGCAAACCTTTGAAGTGTTATCGATATTTGATCTGGATAACTGCTGGGTACCCTTGCTTATGTTATACACCAAATTACACCTGCTCTCCTGGATAAACCCAGTCAAGCAATGGAGAATCTGATGGATTACTCTCTTCATGTGGAAAGAGAATCTTGAGGACAATAGCGGTATGATTGTATGAAGTGGGGGTAACACTGATTGGTTCGTTCAACCCATGAGGAAGGAGTATCTGGTGGTAGACCATGGTGTTGATTTGAGTTGGGATGGGAGCTGTTGAAGTTGTTGCATGTTGTCTTGCAAACCTTTGAAGTGTTATCAATATTTGATCTGGATAACTGCTGGCTCTAATCCTATTGAGTTCGTTTGCTGCGTAGAGGCAGAAGGTGTTTAGTCTTTGCTCTTCTAGCTCGACGAACTCTTCTAAGAGAGCAAGTTCCCTTGGACAAAATTCTTCTCTTATGCATCTTTGTTCGTTATCTTCTAGAATTTGCATAAGGAACTCTGTTTATTATTGGACTTGCTCTTGGTCAACTATATCATGTATAGGTTGATTTTTGTGGATTTCACTTAAGATCGCCTCAATCCAGTTCTCCTTGATTCTAAAACACGTTGGTTGTGAGATGCTTGAGTGATGAAAAAGAAAGGGTTCTGAGGGAAAAGTGTTAGTGTGTTGTTTTTCCTTTGTTTATTTGAGCTTTGCTTGAGTTCACTTGTATTGTTTTGAGCATTGGATTTTGCTTTTTGTTGATTTTGGTGAAACGTTGTAGAGTGCCTTGTGTTGGGATTGAGGGCTTTTGCTTGCTTTTTTTTTTGTGTTTTTGAGAGTTGAAATGATTTACTTGAATGAATCAATCTAATGCATGCAAAAACAAATTTACTCTAATGTGAAGTAATTAACTACTTGCAAATAATCAATTATGTATGCCTAAAATGCAATTTACACTATGCTTCTGGGTTTTTGATTTTGATTTGAATCTAAATGAAGAACAAATGTTTTTATTTTTTATTTTTTAGGTTGCAGAGAAGTTTCAAAATAAATAAAACAAAAAAGCTTCTAATCTACTGCAATCTATGGAAAACATTTTAAATCTAGATTTACCTAAGAAAGCAATGACAAATCTAATCTAAGAAACAATAACAGATTGTTATAGTCCTTAGGCAAATTTGGTGATCTAATTACTAACTAATGCAATTGTATAAACGAAACTTCTAATGAAATGAATCTCAAATATGAAAACCTGTTTGAAGCTTCAAGAGCTTCTTTGAAGTTGTTGTGAATGGAGTCCTTAGAGGATCCGGTTGATTTGTTGTTTCTTCTCCTCTTCTAGCTTTAGGGTGCTCCACTTGATGAAAAGGGATGATCTAAGATTGAAGATTGCTTGGAAGGAAAGAAAGCTTCATAAGCTTCTTGATGTTGCATGTGAAGGCTAAAGCCTCGTAATGGGAGATTTGGGAATTGGCTTTGCAAAGACGTATGCAGATTTCTAAAGGTGATCTTGTTACTAGGGGAAGGAATGTAGAGCTTCTAGCAAAATCTTGTTGTGGCAACCTAATTCTTTCTACTCTATAGCTTTTAGTCAATAGCTTTAATATGCTTCAAATTGGTTCTTCAATAATGGCTCTTGGATGAATGAGGGAAGGGTGTTATATATAGGAAAATAACTCACAATAGAGGGAAGATGGCAAGCAGTTAAGAAGAGAGCATCCATAATTAAGAGTGAATGACGCCTTCAAGACTCAAGAGGATTGTCAATTTGAGGTAGAATTGGAAGAAAAACTATCGTAATTGGAGGATTCATGCACCAATGGAAGACAATCGGTTGGTCCTCTTGGAAGATGGGTCGCCCCTCTTACTAGGTAGGTCGCTCAAGCGGCCCTACAACTTAACATTGGTTGCTTGGGGGATCCTAAGGTCTCTTGGGCACCCCAACATTTGAAGGTGTGAGATATTAGTTTTAGAAGGAACAACAGATGCTCAAGTTAGGGATGCGACTAGCAAGGGTGGTAAGTGCATGGGAAAAGGTCCTAGAGGCACTAGGAATACTTCCAACAAGACATAAAAAGCTACGAGGATAAATAATCACACCATGTGGTTTGTGAGTTGGATTGCCAAATCATCGTAGGACTTATTATATCGACCCATACAAATTTGGGTGTTTATATGACCCTATATTGGTTTGGCTAGGGAGACATATGATGTGTTTGTAAAAAGCTTCAGATAGATAAAATGCATCTTCTACTAAAAGAAACAAATTCCATAGTGATGGAAGAGGGGTGAGATGTGGTAATTATTAAGTACATGAAGATCAAGCATTATTCTAGAATGGGGATAGTATTGAATTGGGTAAATTTGGAAGTTGTAAAGCACTATTCAAAACCATCTTAGACATGGTTGAAAATGGATATGTTAATTTCTTGATCCATGTTGGATCAAGGAGCCAACTCATCGTAAAAAAGACACCTTAACATGTAAGGCCAGAAACTTATTCATATGGAAGCAAAGATTGAATATGATTACACATTCATGTTCCTCTTGAAATTCTATGCAATTTAAAAAAAAAAGGGTGTTGCATTTTGAGTGTTTTTGCAAAATTTATGGCCTCTGAAAGAAGCAAGATCTATAATTGTCAACAATGGTGGTTTTGTAATGAAATGGGTGGTTTTATAATTGAGATTGGCAAAAGTGTAATTGATAGGGTAGTTTTGTAATCACATCTTGTTGAAAGTAGTGGTTTCACTTGAACCAGAAAAATAAGTAGAACATGGAGTTAATGGGTGTTTGGATCTTCAGTTCTTGAGTAGAAGTCTTTGCAAATGTAAGGGGAATCTTTCAGCATTATATAAGGAACAATGGAGCCCAAATTAAGCAGAGAGGAGGACAATTGGAGGCTTTACCTTCTAGTAGTAGAAGCTGAAATAGATGCAAGTTGGATAGGAGGATTATAATCTTTTATATTGGTTTATTATGAGTAATATACTCTAATAGAGAGAATTTGCCCCTACCAACTAGGTTTTTCACCCCTTATAGTGGCTTTGCTAGCTCTAAATCTTTGTGTAATATCACTCATTACGCTTCATTTTTTATCTCTATGTAGGACAACATTTTAACACCTCCATTTCACATTGCGATTTCCCACTATCGTTACTATTTCAAGTAGAATAGTAGCATAAATGTTTGATTCCTTAGTTTTTGACCTAGTTTAAGGGGAAATGTTAATCATTTTATTTCTTAGGAAGATGTCAATAATTAGAGAAAAATTACATTGGTATTGGTGAAGAGCTAAGAGCTGGAAGGTTGAGTCATCATGGAATTTGGGCAAAGAATATGCTTATGTCATTATTGGGTCTAAAGTATTTGTTCAGTGTGTTTGTCCATGGAAAACATGAATGATATGTGGAGCCACTTCTCATGCATAGTCCGAGAGAGACAATTTTGTTGGAAAGTTCTAAATATATAGGATTCATGGAATTTAAAAAATTGAAGAAAGACAATAAATTTATTTCTTCTTGTAGTGTTGCAACACAAACTATCTATTGTACAAAGGCTATAAGCCTTTACAACATAATGTTTCTAAAATTGTCTTGTTTTAAATATGGAAATGCCCTTCTTATTTTTAATCATACTTTTGCTAACATACTTCTACCTAGAATTCTTACAAAATTCATACTCTATGGGGGTTCAGCCTCTAGCATCTCAAGAAAATGTAGAACTTAGATTGAAGAAATAGTAAAATGTAAAATTGTTTGGGAACTTCTTGGTGGAAACAAATAGAGCATCTATCAAATCAAATGCTCAGATATGGGATGGAAACATATATGGACAAGGATGCTTCTCATTCAACTCTTTCTTCATTTGCTAGGATGCATTCATATGCAAGGTTAATTGTTAGAGCATAATGTTTATTAGGGGATTGCATTTGATTTAAGTGCTCCTAAATAACATATATAAGACTTTAACTCATAAGGTTTAGCCTTATAAAATATTAATATGACATTTGTCATAGTAAGTTAGGGGTAAATTTATAAAGTTTAACTTTCTAAATAATCAATTAAGTTAATAACCAAAAGGTTATAAGGTGAAATGTTGTGACCTAAGCATCAACCCCTTTGATTACCTTAATTATAGGGAATCATGTTGAAAATATAACATATTTTTGATATGTGTGAGACAAGACTGTATTAGAGGTATATTTATAGTAATTTTATACATTGTATATGCATGTGAGGCCATTAGGGAAAAAAGGGGAGGAAGAAGACACTATAATTTATAGGTTCTTGTTATGCTTGTGTTTGTAAAGACTTATTGTAAGTTTCCTCAATTAAAAACGATTTTTAATGAGATTTTTTACCATAAGGTTTTCTCCATGTAAACTGTTCATTTTTTGTGTATTCTTTCTATTTTTGCAATTCTCATTTACATTAATTTTAATCTTTAATGCTTAGTTCCCTAAGATTGTATTTTTTAACATGGTATGCGAGCTTGATTAAGTTTGTGCCAATCATTTATACATGTGATCTTGCCTTAACAGTTTAGTTTGAGAAACTACAATTTATTTATTTCAGATTTTGATACGTTCTTATCATTTATATCTTATGATACATCTATCATTGACATATTAGTAAAATTTTATGCTCTGGGTATGGGTTCCTTCTACAAGGATTTTCTGCTATGCTATATTGAAATACAATACATGTATAGAGTAGGTTCAATTCCATCTCAAGTATTTTTCCAGGGGATGCAGGTAAAGGTTGCAGAATTTGACTTTACACCTGCCATTTGCATTTGCTGGAAAGTTTCTAGAGTGTGTTTTTCAACAAATCTATTTTGGGAATATCTTGCAATCATTATAGTGCACAAGGATGCATAGCTTGAGGCACTCTGTCAAACAATTCATGCACATTGTCATTTTCATACATGTCTAACAGGGCAGTAGCAACTACAACATTTGACAAGTTACATTTGCTTCTAAGTTGTAGGTTGAGTATTGTCTAGTCACCACTCTTTTTTGGTCTTTTGAGGCTCTTGGGTATATCAATGTAATCATATCTCGGCAAAAGAATTGCAAAGCTCATTACTGTTTTGACATCTAACAGCGGTACAGGACTCTAGGACTTTTCACAGTTATTGCAACTGCTATTAAATCATGAATATAAGCCATCTCTGCAATTAACGTAGGGATAGAGAATTATTGGTAAACAAAGGTTGCAAGATTGTCAGGCATCTCTATATGTGATTGCATGCAGATGTAGAATCAATCTGGGAAATATAAAGATATCACCTAATTGATGTTCTCAAAACCTAGAGATAAATTCAACTATGCAAGTCCACATTCAAGAAGCTTAAACTTTCTGTTGGAAAGAGATAACTATGACTTATTCACTAGAGATATAACTCAATTCAGTGAATCGCTTTTGTGGAAGCTATTAATAAAAATATAATTGTGTTTCTCTATACCAAAACTTTAATATGCCTATATATTGCTTAATGTATTGTGCATTGTGAATATTCCTGTTAATTGCACTGCTTTCACATGTCAGTGAGTTATTTCTGTAGTATTTTGCCCACCTTCTGAATAATTTCTGTAATATTACCCCTGTCTTTTTGAAATTACTAGGGCCTACCAGACAACCTTTTTAGTCTCAGCTTGAGCCCAGAACACAGCATTTGTAGGCTACAACATCTTAAGCGGAGGCACAAATTAAAAAAGAATCTACTTTTGACAATTCAGATCAACCTTGGGCTGTGGACAGCTTTTAAAGCTGATCTAGCTGCTCAAATTTGTTGTATAACAATCTATTCCAGGACGGTGTACTATCTTTAATTGGTACCAAGCTTGATGTGTTGGTCTAACTTGCCATAGTTTGGAAAGGAAGCTATATGGACTCTGTATTGTTCCCAAATATAATATAAGATGCATGCTTTTTCTAAAAGAAAAAGGCATGGGGTATAATGATACCAATTTCAGAATCCTTCCACAATGCTCTAAGTGAAGTGCATATCACCTTGTACCTGCCTATGAGTTATAGCTTGTTAAATGGAAAGAAAGGTAGTTTGGTCATATGATCGCTGGGATGGTATCATACTCTTGAGGTCCAAACAAGAGCACCAAGCACAATACTTCTTGTCCTAGTGATTGAATTTTTCAGGTTTTCCCTTTACAACACAATGTTTGAGCTTTTGATCAGAATCTGCCAAATTGAGGATGGTGGTCATGAATGAAGAAAACATTTTCATCCTTCCTACATATCAAATTCTTACTCTTCACTGTCCAAGTTTCTAAATGGCTTAATGATGCCCATATGCTTTAATAAATGTTAGATATTGCATTTGTCATATAATTGTTATTAATGTTTGTAGAAACTTCAGTTTGAGATATAAAAGAGAAGGCCCCAGATGTAGCTGGTGGATGCATATATAATTATGTAACTTGATCTCTGGCTCTTCTGCATTGGGAAAGCTTAAAATTCTATGATTCTGTTTTTGTAGGTTTGTTGTTTTCAACTAGATTTTGTAGTTCTGTTTCATTTATTTATTTTGAGCAGTTTTTTAACATGCACAAGATGCTTGAGAATAGGAGGTTCTGTGTTCTGTTAAATTTGTATATTGATTAATTACCTGGGTAATACTGATAACCTGCTTTTTTCACCATACAGTTTGCACATCGGAAATGTGTACAGAGATGGTGCAATGAGAAATGCAGCACAATTTGTGAGATATGCCATGAGGTGATATTGTTTATCTCTGTCAATGTTTACATTCTACTCGCTGATGTGCATACCTTACTTAGAATTTGCACATTTAGAAGAAAATCTAAAAATCTATTTCTGATAGCTGGATCGTTAGAGCTACTTTATTGGCAGCATTAACTAAGATTTTCTAGGGAGTTCTGGAAAATATATATCCTAATAATAAATCATAAAGAACATTAGTATTAAGGAGGACAAGATATGGCAGCCCACCTTATATTGGTAAGATTTTTTACAAGCATAAAATCATGTAACATAAATGTTTTCTGTAGGGACCTTACAATTCTGCAATGGGGTTGCAAACATTTATTTGGTGTGTTTTGGACAATTTATTTACAGAAGCTTAATTAATTGAAATTGGCTTGGATGCATATTTGTGATGTCATTTCAGCCATACACTCCTGGTTACACAGCACCGCCTCAACCACATCATTTGGATGACAGTCCTATTGATGATATCAGGTAGTTATTTTGGAAGGAAATGAGACAGAGTACAAATACAGATAGTAGTCATCAGCAGATATTAAATAATTCACTCTGATGTTAGAATTATATTAATATATACAATAGGCTATTGGATGTATTAATAATAATGTCATTTGTCACAACGAAACTTGATACTGATGTCTTTTTTATCATATTATATGTTACAATGCTCTCTGTCTTTATTGGCTAATGGCATTTAAGTACAGATAGAAAAGAGTCTTAGCTTGCTTTGCAAGGTGAATTGCAGTCTGTAAATGGTTTGTAATTTTAGTAAATAGAAAATTTGTACTTTCATAATTGAGTATGATAAAATTATGGATGCTACATGTGTTTTGTTTTAAGAGTGCTGCACTTTCAATGCAGTGGAAACTGGGGTGTGCCAGGAATACAGTTAGATCCTCGTTTGTTAGCAATGGCTGCAGCAGAGCGTCATTTCTTGGAAGCAGAGTATGATGAATATGCAGCAGCCAATGCAAGTGGTGCAGCTTTCTGCCGTTCAGCTGCTTTGATTGTAAGTTTACTCAAATTCAGCTGTTGTTGCAATATGCTTATGAATACTATTCTTAACATGCACTAATTTTAGGCGCTTATAGTATTTTGGCAGAGACTCTAATTGTTCTGTGAGCTTTACCAAGTGGATAGTGTTGTTTTTAACTTCAACCTAAAAAAGAGTGGTTCTTGGAGTGTTATTCTGTTGCATATTTATTTGCCCGATTGGCCATTTCTGTAATCCTTGCTTCTATGATACTTGCAGCTCATGGCACTTCTGCTTCTCCGACATGCACTCAATATGACCAACGCTGAAGGAGAGGAGGACTCTTCCACATTTTTTTCTGTGAGTTTGTTTTGTTGATTACACTATTTTCTTGTTGTGTATCAATGAAAAGTTATGCCACGCTATTTATCATTGAAGAGAAGTTTGCAAAGGCATAAGCTATTGCTAATTCATAAAAAATCTTCAGGTATATCATTTATGGTTACCTTAAATTCCTTTACCTTTTTTGCATAAGCTGCATAGTAAATATAGAATCATGTGTTAAACAGATTTTTCTTCTGCGAGCTGCTGGATTTCTTTTGCCCTGCTACATTATGGCATGGGCTATAAGTATTCTACAGCGCCGGAGGCAGAGACAGGTATCTTTCCTTATATGCTAAATTATGGTTATGTGCATATTAAATGTTTTTTGTTAGCTCAGCTGATGGAAAAAGTCAACATCAATTCCTATTCCGAATTTCATTGTTTTTTATTTACAGGGTAAATAGTTTTTAATGGGCTCCTAAAACCCAGTTAAATCTAGTGTTCCACGGGGACGTGTCCCCCCCCACCCCCCAAAAAAAAACCCCGCATTTCCTAGACGTCCCCGTCTCGAAGACTTGGGGACGTGGGGGGGGGGACATCCCCCCACCAGCCCACCACCAGTATCACCTTCCCACCACCAGCGTCGCCGTCTCCAAGACGCCGCTAGGACTTCGGGGACATCAAGGTGTCCTCAAGACGTCTAGGGGACTCCTAGTTGTCTCCTTGATGTATAATTCTTATACTTATAAATCTTTTTATAACTATTTTTTCAAGTACTATATGTATTTCAGTGCCCTGCCGCCACCCCGTCACTGTCCCCCCACCGAAACCCGAACTTAGGCCCTTGGTCCCCATGTCCCTGAAACCCGTCCCCACGTCCCCGCTTCCCCCTGTCAGGAAACTCCGTGGAGCTATGGTTAAATCAAAACGTCAGCATAGAAATTGCTGACCAACAGAAAAATAGCTAACAACTAGAACAGGTTTTGAACCCATCCAACCTATGCAATCCCATTTCCCATCCTTGCCATCTGCACACCCTTAACCCTGGGAGGGATTCCAAATCAGTTTTTGGAAGACCTCTCTTCCTTATTTGAACAATTGTCCTAGACACACCATTTTCAAACTCCTGATTGAGGAGAGAGGAGGGAGTCCTTAACTGCCACCTCAACCAGAGTCTTCTTGCAGGATGAGGAAGAATGTTTAGCGTCTGATTCTGAATTTCATTGTTTTGTATAGGAATGTGGAAGCACTTTATTTTCAAGTATCCATCACATTTAAACAAATCAAATGGGATCTACATTTTACATTCATATTTGATAAATTATAAACATATTGCTTTTTAAGTTTGAACTCTTTGGCAAGTCGCTCTATAATATCCTTTCTTTTACTGCAGGAGGCTGCTATGGCAGCTGCGGAAGTTGCACTTCTTTTGGAAGCAGGACAGGCACGGGGATTGCAGTATGCTACACCTGGTTCTTTATCAGGTCATCAATTGCCATAACTGTTACAAGCATACTGGTCAACTTCAGGTAGTGTGTTTGTTGAATTACTTCACAAATGAATGCTGACATATCAAATACTAACATATTGGCTCTTGCCAATGTTACAACAGGCATGACAGATCTGAACCTAAGGAGGTTCTTTTGAAAGAGAAATGTTTGAGTTCCACCATAAAAAAATTTCATTTATTTGCAATCCTGTTCTAATTAATCATAGGCTACCTAATATTTACAGTGCGCAAGTTTGAGCGTTTCTAGGGTAATGGAGAGTAAATTTGTGCTTGATATGGTATTGTAATTACCCAAAAATAAGGCACCATCAAGAAGCACAATAGACATCTGAAAATGTCCTTCGCAGACTTTCTTTTCTAGAAATTTGCTGTTGGTTATATTTCCTTGTATAGCCAGTTTGATTATATTTTAATATTAAATTATAAGAATTTTCAGAAGAAAAACAAGTAAACTTATTTCAATAAGTAGTTCAATTTCATTTTTTTTTTCCAATGTGTCGTGGATGGAACCTAGGGACCATCAGTTTACAAGTATCATCTGCTAACCATTTGGCTAAAAGAATTTAACATCAGGCATCATTTGTTATTTCTCATAAAGTAAAATGTGTCTCTGACCATTGAAAATCTTTTGATGTTCATTGTGTAATCTTTTTTAGCTAGTTTCTGGCCCTACATCAAGCTAATTCAGTGTAATGGGGAACAATTTCCTTATATTCCGTGTTTTTAATAATTTGCTAGTACAGGGTCAGACATCCTACTTTGAAACAAAGATTAGGTGAGGTAACTGTTGATCTCATAAACGTACTTTGGTTAAACAAAGAGTCATTTCCATGTGAAAGTGCTATAAATATTACATACGAAGGCTTGCAATTTGTGTTACTCAAACGAGTTCTGTATTTCCTTACAAGCATTTATTGTTATCATTTCTGGTAATATACAAAAGTAGAATAAACAAGCTGAAATTAAATTATTTGCTAAGGGTTATGAACATTATCCCAATGGGCATGAATCAATGAGAATCGTTGAGAGACAGGTTGCCTTATGAACCTCCTCTGCAAAACAGGCCATTTGCAAGAGACATTAAGGCTCCATATTCAGTTAAAAGCGTCGAGTATTTTTATACTTAGAATGATTCGATTTCCAATTAACATGAATATCTTTGCTCAGCTGGGGGATATTTTCTAACCTGGATTATTAGTCACTCTACCAATGCACTTCAGTGACTAATACATGCCTTCTAACAAAACTCATAGGATCTCTTCAAAAAATGATAAAAGAGTACCTAAAATTTACTCTTTTTATGATGTTGAAAATTGAATACGCATGCTGCTCAATTTGATTAGATTGTTCTTATGTATTAACCTTATTCTATCTTTACACATCTCAAAGGTCAATCCACAATCTCTACTGTGCATCATGTTGGTTTAAATTCATAGGCACATAATTGACTTTGATCAGATACACATACATGAATTTGAAGCTCAAACATTTAAAATTTTAATTGGACCCACGTACCCCCCTTTTTCACTGGCCACTACGAATGACACGCCTTCTAACAAAACTTACAGGATCTCTTCAAAAAATGAGAAGAGTACCTCATACTTGCTTATTCTTAATGGTGAAAATTGCATGCCCATGCTGCCCAATTTGATTAGATTGTTCTTATGTATTGACTACTGTATATGGTGTTTTTTTGTGTTGAAGTTGGCAAATAACTTATTCCATCTTTACAAATCTCAATGGTCAATCCACAATCTTTACTGTTCATCACATTGGTCTAGATTTATAGGCTTATAATTGACTTTGATCAGTTACACATACATGGATTTGAAGCTCAAATTTTTAGGTTTCTAATTGGGCCCATGAACCTCCCTTTGCCACTAGCACTAAAATGCAGATTAATTTAAATTACACCTAGAGTATTGTATGGGAGGATACACCTTAATGCATTTCAACCCATCAAGACATGGTAATCTATCATCTTAGGCATATTATGCTTTCTTGCTGTCATAGATCTTTGTTCATCACCATTATATTAGCTTACCAGAGATTTAATTAAAGAAAAAATAATCTTTGTTTAACGAACTCTTCGATGGTGTCTCTGGACGACAATGCCAAATCTCTTCAGACATAGGGGAGAAGACCCCGTACCCGCTAGGGCTAACTTTGTGCAATCATAGAATGTGAACCGTGCGTCGAATCGAAATTTTTTTTTATGGGTTTTTTTCGCCCATGAGTTAAGAGCTTATAACTAAGCTTTTGGCTTCTGGGCAATTCGGTAGAGTGCGGGAGCGTTGGATATGCGCGCGGAGGTCAAAAAGACACCTTTTAGAGGTGCTGTCCGGTTCCCGCCACCTAATGTTCCAGTATCTGCCCACTCTAATTTCCAGCAATTTCCAGTTATCAGATTTTACTCATACCAGAATTTTTAGTTAGGTTCAGGTTAATTTTTGCTGGCATTGAGTTTAAATAAGCACAGATTTAAATCATAATAGTTTTTAGTTAATTTTTCAGCTGTGATGTGGTTTTATGACAATTCATTTTTTTTTTCATTTGTAAATGTCCCTTTTTCATCAAATTTAAAATTATATACATTTATTTTTGTTTATTTAATTATTACATCAATTTTAATCATAAATCCTAGCTTCAAAATTGTAGTATGATTAATGTTGATTAAATACTAAAAATAAAATTATATTAAAAGCATTTATTTTCTACACATTTTTAAATCAAAACAACGTAACATATAGATAATTAAAATAAAATTACAATGATTTAAAAAAAAAAACTTTTTACATTTTTAAATCAGAAAAATTACATCTCCATCTCCCACTGTTCGAGGAATAATCTATATCTCCGTCTTCCATTGTTTAAGGAAGAATATATGAAATGATAAATGTATACAAAAGATTCCTTTTTCTTAATTGTGTTATCTTAAGGTTTTTTTTTTTTTGGGAAGGATTTAAGTTGATGAATATAACGTGTTTAGTACAAATAAATCCATTTAGGTAAAACTAGAAATCTAACTGTTAGTTTAGAAAATTAAATGTTAAGATGGTATATTTAGTTTGTAGAATAATAATGATGATTTAAAGTTTTGATGTAATATTAAATTAGGCATTTTGGTATAAAAAAATATATTTTAATTAGATAAATATGTTGTAATTGTAATAATTTTTAAATTTATATATCAAATTTGTTTTTAGTGAGACATGGAAGCAATCTGACACTTATGTAATTAATCTTGTTATTAGTGGGTTCTTGTAGCTTGTGAATTAAAATTTTGATATTTGCTTTCACATAAGGACTAATGGTATTGTATCTTGGGGAAATTTCAAGAATCATAAGGGTCAAGTTCTCCTAGGACGACCCTCTTTATTGAAGAAGCTTTGCACTCATGGAAAAGACACTTTTCAGCCATGTAGATGTCCTAGAATGATTGGATATAGAATTAGATTCCTTTAAGTTCCCCAAAGTAAAGATTTCCTAAAATAAATTTGGACTATGATAAACCATTAAGAATGAATGCACCTCGTGTGCCTTTAAATATTAAGATACAATAATAAATCATGCAAACATGTACCAAGTTGGCTCATAAGGGTTGTTGGAAGAAGTGAGTTGAGAAAGATTGGAAATTTGAATTAATGTGGAGAATGCAAGTTTGAATATGGGATAATAATAGATGTAATAAATGATAAGAGGTATGAGAATGTGTATATGTGGATAAGGTAAGGTTCGATATGTAAAATATGTGTAGGTGGGAATGGGCTTAAAATTAAAGATTGAGTCCACAACTTTATATGGAAGTGCACCATTTGTTGACATAATATAATATTGTCATTCCATCAAAATGGACCCAAGCTAAATGAAAATTATTTTTGATTAGACAAATTGGTTTTGAAGGGACCATAAACCTTGTACATTAGAAAAAAACAACTCAAAGTGAACACAACATCCTAGAATGAACTAAGACACAATTATTGCTGTTGCCAAGCACAAACCAACGCAATTACAACCAAGATGCATGAAACAAAAGAGAATTGATGTATCTCACCTAAACAATATTGGGCTCTACCCTATTTAATCTCACACCCTTCATTCTAGTGTGAGATTAGGAGACATATTTGGGAAGACCTTTCTTTTACCTTTGTACAATTGCCTAGAAATCATTATCTTCCAAGTCCTTAGAGGGGCCCATCCATGAGCACAAGAAAAATAGAGAAACTTTTAGTTAGAATAGCTAAATGTTGAACAACCTCCTCAAGAGTAGGTTGAAGTGGAACAAAAGGTAATGGAATAAGAGAGTAAGCAATTGGAGCAAAGGGTAGATGGGACTCACTAATAGGAGTTGAAGGAGTAGAAAGGGTGATAAGAAGAGGATATCCAACATATTTAGAAGGCTCGTCATTCTGAGAGGAACCATCAACACAAGTCAGAAGCATTAAGAGTCAAGTGATCTTTGTGGGTTTCAGGTATACAAATTCATTGAAAAATTGAAAACCCATTATTGTATTATGAGGATATGTTGAAGTAAAACTTTTTAATAGGCAATAGTTTAGTTATTGGAAATTTCAATAGTTTTGATACATTTTTATATTACATATTTGTTGCCTTTAAAAGTGCTTTCAGTTTTTTAATGGAGGATATTTATTTAGAGTAGAACATAACATTTTGGATGTATCTTATAGTTTTACATTTTATGCAATGATAAAAGAAAATTATAAATTAGGTCGAAAGGTTTGTTGTTACAATTATAAAGTACCCTATGGACCAATCTTATAAAGTTGAGATATTGATTTAAAAATAATAGTTCTAAATGGAACTAATTTAGTAAGAATAACTCTAGCTAGAATAGTTTTGGCCAAAACTAACCTAGATGAAACAATTTTGATCAAAACTATTAATTGGAAGCATAAGTAACAATGTTTTGTTGCCAACTTACAAACTTTTTGAAATTCTTTGAAAAATCTAATGTCTTGCCACTTTTACTTGAACAAGTATTTTTTTGTTTAAAAAACCTAATTTTTTTCTTTTGTAGATCTAGAGCATAGTTTTTAAATATATGTGTAGGTATGTGTGTGTGTATGCATGTATATATATATGCACATGTATGTGTGCATTTCAATTAGTATTAATATTTTTATTTTTTATCTTCATTACATGTAGATCGTTAGCTTTCAAACATAAAGTTGGTTGTTTTTTGAAACAAAAATAGATTGATTATTAAAAATAAAAAAATATGATGCCTTAGAAGAGAATTCTTTTCAAGATGATATAATTTGTTTCTATTTTTGATAAATACTCAAGAGTGGAGTCCCATAAAAAGTACTGTGTTTTCAATACTCTTAATTTTAACATTTATTAAAAATATATATTATCAAAATTATATTTCAAAACTCACGCCCTAAAATTTCAAGTTCATAATATGGAAGAAAAATTAAAGGAAAAAAATAACTTTACTAAATAAAAGGGTGGAGACCTATAAACCTCATTTTCTAAACTTTTTTCACTAATTATATTATCATGTCAATTTTACAAAAAAAAAAGAGCTAATTTTTTAATTTAAAAAATACAAACATAAAACAACACTAAAATTTTACATTTTATTAGTTTACATCATTTTAAAATTCAAAACATGTCACTTTCAAGTGTTTCACGTTAAATAGCTGGACTAATGTTGTCCATTTCCTTTATAGGAGTGTGACATAGCTTTGTACTTTTATTCCATTGACATATTTTTTGACCCCAATTATGCCTATACATAGTAGCAAGATAATTTTTATTTAAGCACCATCACTTTCATTATGGATCCTATATTCTAGGGTTTCCCTAAAATGCTTTCATGGTCATGACTTTGATACTTTGGGATGCTTCATTCTTCCTTTGCAAATTGTTCCTAAAAATATCCTCACACTATATCATATCATTCCCTCTTTTGATTACTTTGGGATTCTTCTAGGACACCCTTTGGTTAAACAAGCCCAAGTTGGAAAAGACATGAGAGAGGAATGAGAGAGTTGCTGCTAAGTGGAGATGAGGAGTTAGCTCCATAGCCATGCTCCCTTCTTCCTTGTTGGTCCTTCTTAGTGCTTTTGCTTTATGTGTTTCTTTTTGACATGTCCCCTTGTTAATTGTTTAGGGGCTTGGTTATGGTAATTTTTATTTTATTTTTGAGCTTTATGATTTTGATACCATTTCCCACAAACTACTTTCTTTTGATTTAGGCTATTGCTGAGCCTAGTAGAGAGTGTTGTCTAGGCATTTGCCCCACAAGGGGTGTAATTGCCTAGTGATCACTTGAGTATGTCCAATCAATTGGATGGCTTGGGAAGTGGTGATGTAGGTTTTAAGAGAGAGATTATGATGCAAGATCCTACAAAATGGCTTTTGGGCTTGGAGGACTTTTTCATAAACTCCCATAATGTGTAGTTTTTGTTGAAAATGGATGAGAGTAGCAAGGAGGCCTTGAACAAGGTAATACTCCCACAAACACCTTGAAATTATGCCTTGATGAGGAGATGTTAAAATCCTTCAATAATGAAGAATTTAGGTTGAGGATTGTTAGCATTTTATTTATGTCTCAATAAAGAGAAATTACCTTCTAAGAAGTTTTTGATGATTGGTTGATGGTCTATTGGGGAAAAAAGTTGGGTCTTTATGTAAGCATGTGTAGAATGGTTCAAAAAGAAAATTTATTTATTTCTTTTATATTTACTGGTATGTAGAAAAGTGTCGTGGAAAATAAATTTTGGAATGTTGGCAAATCAATATTTAGGGCTTTTCCCTAGGACCTAGTTGTACAACTTGAAGAAGTTTTAAATTCTTCTCCTAGGTGGATTAAGGTTTACAATTTACCTCTTTCTGTATTTTTCTTACTTCCTTGATTGCTCAAGACCTTAATGAAATCCTAAAAAATGAGGAAACCAAGGTTTCCTTGCCTTGCCTTATTTGAATGCAAGAGTTCTAATCTCATTAGACTTGGATAGATCTTTGTTAGATAATATTTCCTTCCCATTTCATAATATAGATGTTTCTTACAAGATTGTTGGTTTGGGGGGCCATGTTTTTTTTTGTAAAAGGATAGGCATATGATAACATAATGCCCTAAACTAGGGCTTAAAAATGCATAATAATGAACTCCCTTCTAACAACGAGTTGATTAATAATGACTTGGTTGGTGTTAAAAACAATTATAGTTTGTTTGAACTTGAAATATTGAGTATGAAGTTATTAGGGATGTTTCTCCACTTGATCCCATACTTGATAGTATCCCAAGATATTAAATAAATTTTTCAATAAGAAAGATATGGAGATTGATGACTATCTTAAGAGGAAGGCTTGGCTTGATCTTACTTTGATTGGTTTGGATCATTTAGCCACTAGTGATGTAAATAGTGTTTCCAAAAAGGGATCTAGTAAGAGAGCTAGACTGGTCTTGACTATAATCTTGAAGAGGTAAGGAATATGGGTGATGACAATCAAATCGATCCTTTGGATTTGGCATGCATAAAGGAAAATAATATAAAAGAGGTTAAGCTAAATTCTAGCTTTGAAATTATTTGTAGAGGCAAAGGAGATTCTTATAGTTAACTCAACCCCCTCCATTATTTTTATAAAGATTGTAAGTTGGAACATTAGAGATTTAAAAGCTCATGAAAGAAGATTTGCTATCAAAACATTTTACAAAGCCAAATCTGATTTGGATGCTTTATTTTTATAAGAATCAAAGTCCATAGGCTATGCTTTGGATAATGCCCTAAAGTTTATTTGGCCTAAGACTATTTGCATAGCTTCTACTAATAGTAAAGAGAAAGGGGATAGTGGTATTTTATTGAATAACAATTTGGCTGGATGTATTGTTCACAAAGGCTTTTCTCATTATGCTAGAATTGTTTGGGTTGAATTGAATGTTATGGATAAGATATTTGGTTTATGTCTAGTTTATGCTCCTAATGACTATAAAGATATAGATCTAATATGTGGTTATGAATGTGCTCTAATCTACCGAGGATCCCTTGGGTTATTGGTGGTGATTTTAATATGATTAAAGTTAGAGAGGATAAATTGGAAAGGTTGAAGTTTGCATAGAAAGAAAATGAGCAATTCTTTTGGTCTAATATGAAGGGGATGTTGAATATACTTGAACCTATGAGTGGAAATAAAATAGATAGTTAAAAAAATGGTATTTTTTGTTCAAATTTGCAAAAAGGAAATAAAATAGTCATTTGTAGACTCGATAGACTCTAATAGAAATAATGTGGTGAATATATGCTCTTATCCAATTTCTGACCAAATTCCTATAGTTTCTTGTTTTGGATTTGATTCTTCATTTGCTCACATCAAACATTATTTTCAATGAATTCTTAAGTTGAATGTTACTTGGCTAAAGGATAATTATTGTAGTAAGTGTGTTCAAATTTTATGGAAATTTGTTGTTTTAAGGGTGCAGGTTAGGCTAGTGCTACTGATGCTATTCAATTTTCCTTTATATTCTATGGTAAATTGTAGGTTAATAAAAGGGTGGAACACTTTAGAATGATTTAGGAGAAATTGCTTGATGTTGAGGTAAGATTACAATATGGTATTGTTAATGAAGAGATTTAAATTAAGGTTGCTAATGTTAAACATAAGTTAAGGTCAAAAGGGATAAAAATATATTAAGGTTGCATTGGTTAAAAGTGGGTGATAAAGGGTCTAAATTCTTCTTTAATTTTTTGAAATGCAAGTTTGTGAGAGAAATAAAAATATTTGGCATAAATCCTAATGGTGTCTTGCTTGAAGATAAAGATCAATTTGAGAAGGTTTTGAAGACTTTTATAAGGATATTTTTGTTGAACATAAGTTGTCATTGATGTCAAAGAAGTAATGTCAAGGAGTAGTGTCCTTGATGATAGACAGTGCTCACTGATGTCCAAGGTGTAATGCTAGTTGAACAGTGAATGTAATCGTACCCGAATTATCATTATTAGCACATTTTGAGAAAAACAAATCTTATGGCTTACATCATTCTTGCAATATCATGCATGTGTCTATTCATGTTGATAAAGGTAAATCAAAAGACTAATTTGCAATGTTGGAGGTTAGTTTCTCATGGTAGAGAGATTTCTCTAGCAATGCGTTCATGATCTGTATTTATTCTTGAAGGCGAGTTTGGATCTGCGATTTGAATGGAGAGTATGTCTACACATGTTCTATCATATTCCAATTTTTTTGGAAGATATGTTCAACATGTAAAAAGATTGAAGTGACAAAAGGTTCACTTTGCTTGATAGTTAACCAGTTGGTGTATTAGGACTATGCCACAATGGCTAGTAATGTGTGGCAACCAAAGGTAGTGTGGGGTTACTAAAATAAGTCCAGGTTAAGGTTCTTGTGGAAGAATACAACATCATGTTGATTTGTCAACAATAAATTTAATTTAGGACCTACTAGCTACACATTTCATGTAATTTGAAATTAGGTCCACCTTATGTTGTCTTGGTTAATTGTGGATCCTTGGCTGACATGAAGTAGTGTTAATGCAGTGTGCTATATATAATCATAATCTTACTTCACATGATAAGCGTGTGTAAGTGTGTATGAAAGCGAGTTTGTTCAAGCAAGTGTAGTTTGAGTTTTGTAATGGGAGTTCCATCTCTCAATCATTGTGCACCATAATTAAAAGATCATAAGTTGTGTGGGGGAGTGTTTGAGGTAAGCTTAGATTGTGTGTAAGCTGTGTTATCAATGGATTTGCAAGCTTTATCTTTGTATTCCGCTAGGATTGGTGTTCTACTCTTTGAGATGGTGCTCAAATCTTTTTATAGGGGATTAGTGTCTCTAGTAGGTTGGTGCCTACATATACTTCAAGGGATTGGTGTCTTCGGTAGGTTGGTGCATACTTCATAGTTGTAATTCATTATTTTGTGAGGCTAGATTTGGACAATAGCTTCAAGCAAGCTTCTCACCATGGTTTTTCCCATTCTGGGTTTCCACATATATCTGGTGTTCATTGTGTTAATGTGTGTTTTCGTGATTGCTTGATTGACAGTAGCTATTTTGATTCATATTTTGTACTTGGATATACATATTGAATTAAAGAGCTTAAATAGATTTGATCTATTGATTCACCCCCTCTTAGTAGATTGTGTGGCCTTTAATTTTTACTTCTACTAGGTCACTTTGTTATTATTGAGAACATGAACATCATTAAGAACATTATTCCTAGGAAGGTGCAAGTTGTTGATGCTTTGAAATTTGATGAATCCATCATTGTGGATGAGATTAATTATGCTATTTTTAATTTTTTTAATGATAAGGCTCTTGGACTTGATCGATTACTTGCTAAGTTTTATACGTTTGACAAGGGTTGGCTTTCTCCTTATTTGTCGTAGCTTTATAATGATTGTTGGGTCTTTGGGTAAGAACATTCATATATGCATTATTAATCTATTATCTAAGGAAGAGGATCCTTTTCTCATTATGAACTTGAGACCTATCACTATTTCCTATAAAATTTATGATATCATTTTAGGCATCAAACTTAGGGATATTCTCCCAAATATTATCTCTCCTAGTCAAATTATTTTTGTTGAAGAGATATATTTTGGAGAATCTCCTTACTAGTTGGGAAGCAAGAATTGGGTCAAAGTGTCTAGAAAAACAAATGCATGAATTTAACTGATTTTGAAAAATCTTATGACAAAATTGAATGGTGTTTTATTTTACTATTATGAGAGCTTTGGGATTTGGTGATGTGTTTTGTAGATTTGTGAGTGTTCTTGTCACGAATGGATTTTTAACTTATTTATTTAAATGCAAATGTTACTTGATTTGTCGAAATTAGATTATTTAATGATTACTTTAAAGATGATTTGATTGAATTTCGAAATGAAATGAAGATGAAATTGAATTGAAATTGAAATGCAAATTACCATATTTACATTTATTTCGGGGTTTGTCATTACTGATGATGAATTGAGTGCAAGTGAACACAGGAAACAGGTGAACGAGGTCGAAGGCGAGAACAACGATCAAGTAGAGTTGTTTAGCCGATTGACGTGTGCGAATGGATGGGATCTCACACACTCACGTAGATTGATATTTTAAATGTCTCGTGCGTATATTATGTTTGCAAATCAAAAAATTCAATTTTGGTGTGATTTCTTAGAAAATTATAAAATGTGTTTTTTTTAGATGATTTTGTTAAATTATGAAATTTAATGCAAATTAAATAAAATAGATGGTGAATTTAATATTTTATTCTTATTTTTGAAATATGAAGTTGAATTTTTTTTTAAAAATTTGATGAAATTGAGTTTTAAACTTGATTTTTATTAAATTTAGTTTAATAAAGTTATTATTAAATTTAAATGTTATTTAAATTGAAATAGTGTAAATAAATGAATTTTTATATTTAGAAATAGATTCAATTTTAAAATTTAGTTAAATTGCGAAATGAAAATTGAATACCGTTCAATAATTTTGAAATTGAAATTGCATTCAAAATGAGAACTTCAGCTAAACTCAGGAATAAAATATCTATTTTATCCAAAAGCAATCAAAATTGAAACTGAGAGTTTTAAATTCCTAACTGGAGATCAATGAGAAAATTATGGATCTCATACCTTGTGGAGATCAATGCATGGAATTGGAAAAAGAAATAAATATCAGATGAAAATCCAAAATTGGGAGACACAGAGGATTTGGACATTGAGAAATTTTGAATTAGAGGATAACACAGAGGAAATAATCTTGTTTTGGGAGATATTGATCAAAGACAGTTAAACAGAGAGGAACAAACTGAAAATTCTGAGTGTGGCAGGGAAAGACTCCATCATTTCTACGTAGCCAAGGGAGCAAGATAAGGCGTGGTCAACAGCTAGGAGAAGGGCGCACAGAACTTAGCATCTCCCTCACACGCCTTCAGCCAAGGAGAAATAGGAGGAGACAGTGTTTGGTGCGCAGGTCAGCAACAGGGAAGACTCCCACGCCACCTACAGATTTCTCTTCCTCACTCCATGCGCATAGCAGCAAAGGGAATTAATTCCCACTCCACTCACAGGGAAGAAGTTAAGGAGAAATAAGGTGCAGCTACAGGGACAACAGCAACAGAAAGAAATTGGAAAAGAAAGAGAGAGCAAACAACAGCAATAAGAAAAGAGCAGAGAAAACAGAGGAGAAAAAGGCAAAGAGAATTAAAAACGAATTTTCCAGGTAGGAACTTGTGATTTGGAAATAATAAATTAGATCTTCAATTTGAAATTCAACAAATTCTGGAAATAAATGTTAGAAATTTAAGAAAATCTTGATTGTTAAAGAAATTAGGAAAACAGAGAATCAAAACGAAAACAATGACTGTCAGAAATTTTTTTTTTGCATTTTTACCAGAATAGAAAACAATCAACAAAATGGTTTTTATTTCCAAAATTATAGACGGAAATTTAGGTGTAGATTAAATGGAAAACAAATTATTTCAATTCTTCATGTTTAGGAATATCAAACAATGAAATATATTTCCAGAATTCAGAAAAGAATTTAAACAGAAATTTAAATTTAATTATGCTGAGAATTAGTTAAATTTTGAGTTAAATTATTTAAAGAACGATGAATTGAAATTAGAAAACCAGAATGAACTTGGAAACAAACAGATCGTATTGAGAGAAAACAGAAAAATGCTGATACAAATTAGTTGAATTATGCTGAGAGGAAACACAAATTGTTGACAGCAAAAACACAAAAACAAAAAATTGTTTATTTTGCTGAGAATTTAGGATTTACTGATTTAAAAATATGCATTACACAGAGAAATGAAATTTAGAAGAATCTATCAAATCTAGAAATGATATTTATCATTTTAGAAAACAAAAACGATTATGAACAGAAAATAGATATATTTTGCTGATTATAAAAATAATGTTTGAAAACTAAAAATAAAAGAAAGAATTAACTTCAAATTTGATTAATTGAAAACCTCCAGAATGACTTCGAAACAACATTAAATTAACAGGAGTATAAACGATTGAATGTGTACTCTTATAAATTTCGTTTTTATATGTATTTTGACATACTGGAGATACACCTTCATTTTTGTAATTTATTTAATTATTTAAATGACTGAATTAAAATGCTGAATTTATGTCTTTTTGTAAATTGGAACAACGAAAAGTGATGTTTTATAAACTGTATTCATTTTAAACACTGTTTTCAGTTAAATGTTGAAAGATAGCGAAAGATTGTGTTTGACTGTTTGAACCATGCATGAATGATAGATAATTTTGCATGTGTTGTTTTTGGGAAAGTTACCTTCCGGGACGGGTGTCGAATATGGGTAAATAGAGAGTGTGGTTTTGCTTTTTCCAAAACTACGTTTTATTGTCGTGCATGACATCTTACTTGGCCAAGTAATTATTTTGTACCATTGAAATAGATGGGTTATTTGAGCTCTCTACCATATCCTAGTACCGAACTTGCTTCTTTCTTAACTGAATTAGAAAATTGAAAATGCTTGTGGATTACTAGTAGTACTAGGCTTGCACCAGATTCCATCTTGCTCGTAGACTGCTTTTTGCTAAGCAATTCGTGCAGGGTCGGGTATTTCTTGATTGACTAAGAAATTCCGGGGAAGCGTAAGCTTCGAGGTTGGGCGGAAAAGCGCCTGATCCTTGTTCTCGTCTTCGTTTGAAGATTTGCTTATGGATAGAAGATCGACTGACTGATTCTTCTTTTAAAATGCTTTATTATTCATGATGTATATATTGACAAGCTTATGGCGACTGACTGCCTAAGTCTCAAATTTGTAAACTGGATATGTATCCTCCATTGTAATTGTTATTGGAAATGTGTATTTCGACACTTGTAAGATTTAAACTGAATAATATGATGTTATCTTTTCAACTTTTACTTGGAATATAAAGGAATTTATTTTAAGTATGGTCAATTGGTTTTATGTAATTTTCCGCTCTTTACAGTTCTTTTTCAAAATTCCACAACTCAAGTTAGTGTAATTTTTTTTTAATCTTCTCCCTTTGAGCTATAAAAATCTATCAGAAAAGGTTGTCCTTTAGACCCTTCTTTGTTTGTCATTGTTGTTGAGACTTTGCATCATGTGTTAATACATTCTTCTCTTGGCTCTCCTCTTAAAGGTCTTATTTTGCATAATAATGAAACTCTTTTAGAATGTCAATTTGTAGATGATACCACTCTTTTACTTGTTCTAGAGAAAGATAACTTTGAGAAATTACATGTAAGGTTAAATTATTATATTGTATTACCTCTTGATCAAAATTATTGTTTAGAAGTCAATAATTTTGTGTTGGAAAGAAAAACCTCTTGACTGGGTTTGTGAAAGATGTTGGGAATGTGGAAATCCTTCCAAATAGGCAAGATATATAGGTATACCTTTATTTATTTATTTATTTCATATTCATTGAGAATAATGTGGGATTGGGTCATGGCTAAAGTTGTGAAGAAAATGAGAAAATGACATTCTAACTATCTCTTAGTGGTAGGTAGATTTTAAGTTTGTAATTTTTTTAAATCATATTCTCTATTCTTTTCCTTTGGATGGTTAATGTGTTCTTCTCATTTGAAGTAACTAGAATAAATTATTAGATATTCCATTTGGTTTGATGGGAAATAATGTAGAAAAAGGCATGCAAAAAGTTAGGATTGGTGCTACAAAACTAAAGATTTTAAAGGTATGGATTTAAAAATTTATATGCTCAAGGTTTTCATTAGATATAAAATGGGTCTTGAGAGCTTTAGATGGGTGTGGATATTGGAAAGTACTAAATAGACATAGTATTTTTAGTGCTTTCCCTAAATCTAGACATAGTTAGAAGGGTATTTGGCTTATTGATCTTCTTTTTGAAAACTTTAAATTCCTTATTGTGGTTCATTAATTTGCAAATTAATCTAGAAATATTGGGAGCAAGTTAAGAGATTTGTAGCTGAATGGGATGTTTTAAGATAACTTTAGATCCTTTCTATCCCTTTAGGTCCATTTGGTGGTTAGTGGAATTGCATGAAAATTCTTTGGAATTGTAAAAAGATTGCTTTGCATTCAAGTGGTTTAAGAAGAGAACTAAGAATTTAGGACAAATCATTAATGATTTTGGTATTATCTCCTAAGATGCTATCAAAACTACATATGATATTTCTATTTATTAGACAAGGACTTAGCCTCTCATTATTGCCACTACTGGGAATAACTGTCTAGTGCTTGAAAGGAATTATAACACTAGCTTGTGGCTTAATTCTTCATGGGTTTGTGGGAGTAGGTTGATTGAGATATTTGTAAGAATTTTTATAATATTTTAGTGAAAGTGGATAAGTTTCAAGTTCATTTTAACACTCTTTGGAGGGTGACGATTTAGAGGCATCATGGTCTACTAGGCTTAACAATGTTTGGTCTAAATTCTTTAAATCTAAGAAGTGTTTATTTAGATGGTTTTTGTTAAATAAGAATCTTGTTGTTGGGTACACCTTGTCTATTGAGCATATCTCTTGTCTAATTTGTGATGATAAAGAGTTTATTGAGCATCTTTTCTTTGAATGTTTATTTGCTAAGTTGGTTTCAAACTATTTTTTGCTTGTTTGGTATATTTGGCTAGGGGTTAAAGTCATTAATTCATTTGATATATTATTTGGTCATATTGATGGTGCTAAGTTTTCATCCACAATCCTTGCTAAGGTTTGGTTGGTCTTGTCTATAAAAGTTTTACGGTATCTATGTTTAAGAAAAAATAAGTAAAATTTCCAAGGAGTTTAAAGGAATGTTTTTGGCTTCTACAAAAAATTAATTCTTGCTCAAGTATTTCCTTGCACGTTTACAAGCAAGTTGATAAAATTAGAGATGAATTTCGAAGGTTACTAAAGAGCATTTGAAGTTAAAGAAGGCAACATGTTCTAGCAAGGGTAGCAATACCTCTAGAGGTGCTAAAGGTGGTGATGCTAGTAACAATCCCTCTAAAGAGTTTGATATGTCCAAGTTGGGTACATTTGATCATTGCCCTATCTCATCTAGAGTGGTGGTTTAGGAAGTGTGAAGTATACTATTCAAGATCTTGCAAAAGAGATTGAGGTCACTATTAATGAAGAATAAAAGTCTAACAACGATAAAAATAATGATGATTGATCCTATCTTTTGGCTATCAATTATTCTTAGTAATGCTTTTGGTCTTGTATGATATTGTTTTGCATTTGGGATCTTTTTTATTGTCATATAATTGCTATGTAAATTGACTACCTTTTTATCTTTGATAGTCCTATATGATGTATGGGCTACTAGACATGTTAGATTGCTCAACTTTTTAGGTTTAAGATGATCGAGCTCTTATGTTTATAGTTGTGGGGTAGGTGTTGGTTTACTATCATTTCCTTTTTGTTAGAATTTGTAAGAATTAATGCTCTTTGAACTATATTTGTACTCTTATTTAATATTAAAAAACAAGCCCAAGTTGTTCTTCATTTATCCACCAATGCATAAAATTTATTCATAATAGTGAGTAGGTAACTCTCCCACATCATGAGTGCCAACCTTGTTAGAGTTGAGAAACTTTACCATTAGCACCTTCCTTTCAAAACCTATAGGCCCACCTTATGAACACTATAACATGATTTTCATCTTGTACAAGTGCTTCAAAGAATAGTTAACTTGTATTCATGTAAATGATCATTTATTTTTACTCTCTACTTTATTAAGTTGCATTCGATTGAAGTTACTTCTATTAGATCCCTTAGCAATAGTGTTGTATAGTGTTTAGAAACATATTGCACATCTCTACCTATATTCATCCTATTAAAAAAAGAAGTATTTATACTCATACCGGTGTCATTGTACCTAAGAAAAAAATATCTGAAAGGAATGTGTAGACATATTCTAGTCAGAATTGTTTAAGTTAACACATTTAGTAAGTATAAGATTACAACTCTAGGCAACAAAATCAACAATTAATTTAACTAGGAAAACTACAAGTTCAAGAGGTAAATTTGCAAGTCTTCATTTTAATGCCACACTTTTTCCCTCATCACTTTGCATTTAAAAATATATTTACACCAATTTAAAAATTCCAATTATGTAAAAAAATGAGTTTTTACATTATGGGGCATTTCTTATAAGTAAAAATCCAATTACAACGTAATACATCATAGTGAGACCACTTAAGGCAAATTGGCTCAATAGAAGGGGGTCTTAGTCCTTTTTCAAATTAGGATAATTAGTCAACCCAAAAACATAATTAGGTTCTCTTTTTTCCACAAGGTAAAGTGAGGGTGACTAAGGTGACCAAGGTTCTAGTGTAGTCTCTTGTCTTCTGCCAATGAACCTGTAAGAAACACTTGGGTGTTCAAGGCACATGCCAATATGTACAAAACATATAACCGAAGCAAAGCACAATGACATAACATCATGTTAGTTTGTAATTATGTTTCCACAAACCACTAATCATTTAAAATCGAAATAACATAATCATATCCAGTTTCTAATGAATTTTATTCTAATGCCTAATACCTTATTTACTACTCATCTAAAACTTATAAAATCACATGAAATTATATTAAATTTTCTATGTTGCATGAAACCATGATATTAGAGTTGATTCCTCATTTACATAATGACTATTACAAGAAAAATAAATTAAAGAGTGTTAATTAATATTTATTCATGCACCATATAAGTTTAATCACATAACTAAGACAACATAATTAAAATGATATAATAAATCTAATCTATTCATTAGGCACAACATATAGAAGCACAATAATTTATTAGCATAATTATTAACTCAAGATATTATCTTTCTCTGATAGAACGTGACCCTTACTACCATAATCTCATATAACCAAGATAGAACACCTATAGCTCGCTAACATCTATCTCCCAAATAAAGTACAAAAGTGTGAATGAGCTCACAAAAGAACATGAGCCTTACTACCAGAACCTCATACAACCAAGATAGAACACCTATAACACTTGCTATAAGTGATGTATATAGTCAAAATAGGACTCATATAATACTTACTATGGGTGACATCTAAAAGTTAAAAAAGGGCCTTGTACCCTAAATGACTACAATATGATATATACAAGTTTAAAAATGTTAAGAACAAATTTATACATTTTATTTATTTAAGAAAAAATCTACAATGATTTTAGAAAAAGAAAAAAACTAAATAGAAATTTTTACATTTAATATAAAAAAAATTCAAAATGTATAATTTAATGAAATCTAAAACAATTTATTATAGCCACATTAATAAAAAAAATACCATAAATCAAAATTTAGCTTTTTATCTTTCCATGTAATAAATCCCAAATTTTGGGATTACCATCTTTTTACACAATTTAAAAAACTGCAGCTGACTAAAGCTAAGTTAATTTATTATTACATTAGTTAGAAAAAAAATCTTTTGTACTCTCTTAAACGTATATAATAGGTTTAGGATATGGTTTTATGTTGAGGGCTTTTATTTTTTAAGTTTGGTAGAGAAATATTATAACATATAAAAAAGAGATATATTAGAATTTCATTCTTTAATTATATTCTTTTGTTTTTAGATTTATAACAATTGTTTGTAGGGTGTGTTAATAATTTATTTTATTAATTTAATATTTTTATATTCAATAGATATAAGATATGATTTTATGAAGAGCATTTTTATTTTTAAATTTGATAAAGAAATGCATTACAATACAAAAAATTTTTTTTTTAGAATTAATTGAAAATTTATTGTGAGAATTTGATGTTTTTAATCTTTTACCTTCATATTTATAGCAATTGTTTGTAGGTTGTGTGGATAATTTTTTAACCAATTTAAAAGTTTTTGGATATAATTAACATTGTTTCAAGACATTTGTATTTTAAAAATTATCATTTGAATAGTTTTAAAAGAATGCATACTATTACAATGAAAATCATTGGTTTACAACTTTTTTATTATAATTTTTCAACTAAATTTTATGATTGGTTTACAAGATTTAATATTAAAATAAGACTAAAAATGATCTTCTAAATATCTGCATTCTCTCTTACAAAATAGTGTCTCTTATAAAATAGTGTCTTGTGACTGTTTAACTAGCTTTAGTAGTTAGCTCATTTTAAAAAAAAAATAAATATGTGAAAAAAATGTATACCAATAAAAATTTCAAATTATTTTTTCTACTTAATTAAATTATATAAAACCATCTCTACCATACAATCTTAATTATATAATTAAGTAAAATTATTTTATTAAATATTACGTAATTATTCTACTACTTTATATAAATTGTATATTATATTTTTATAATTTTATATAAATTATCACTCTTTAAAAAAATCACAAATACCTTATATGAACCAAAAAAATACCCATAAATTGACAAACTACTAAATAATAATAAAAGAACTGATTGGAATGAATTGAATCCATGAATGTTGCAGCATATGAAGAGAGCCTGGCTGAAGCAAGCTGTCCTCAGAACTGAACGGTGGTGGAGAATCATTACCCCAAAAGCAAAGAAGTTGATAGCCATAAAAAATTTCATGCAACTCAAGGCATATCTGAAAATAAAATTAAAAAAGTAGCAGCCGTATGCACTCACACAGAAATGATAAAAATGAGGATGCTCTGCAAATTAAGCAGAAATTTCTGCTATGAAGTAGCAATCAAATGTGAATTATGTTTGTATGTGTTAATATATTGTTGAGAGAAAATTTGGAAGTAAAATCGAAAGGAAAAAAATAAAATAAAAAAATAAATATTGATATAGTACAATTTTTGTTGTTGTTCGTAAGTGCTTTTTTTAATCTTAGAATTATGAATCAGAGAGACTACAAATATGGGACTGTGGGTCAAGTCTGCAAGCACATTGGATCAGTGAAGACATTGTACCTGCGATCACAATAGCCCAGCGGAAACTTGAACCCAAGTGGCCACAACAACAATGCCACCACTTAACTATTGCACTGCACGATGAACCTCAATGATATAATACAATTTTAAGACAATAGTAACTGCAGAATTTCAACCTCTATTCATCCTTTCATATGCATATATATAAAATTTATAAACCATCTATTTCTTTAAATACTCGTCCAAAAATAAACTTAAACAAATTCAAATCTGTACACATCAAAATTAAGGGTGTGAGGTTGAATAGGATAGGATCTGACATTGATTAGACACTCTTTTGCATTTGACAAGTTTGTGTTAGATCTTGCTTCACAACTAGACTGCAGTTGTAATGTTTTGTATGTTTAGAACTGTTTTATCTGATATACAGAAGTCAAAACCAATGTTTTGTATGTTCAGAACTGTATTATCTGATATAGAGAAGCCAAAACCAATTTATCTTATTGAAAAACAAATTCTAAATATATGTTCCATGGAAAATCAAGAAATCAAAAAAATTTATCCTAATTTTTTTAAAAGAATGATACATTCTGAAAGGCAAACCCCATGTTTTAAAGCCTAAAATAGGTCTGGGGAGACCATGATAATCTATAAAACCAAGCAATGCAGAGAAACTGACCTTTTAAAATTGAAACAATCCTCTAAACAGAGAAACCATGTTGGTCTAAAAATGCCCCAAGCCAACAAACCCAATAAAATAAAGCTAAGAATTTACTCACAAAAACAAAACTTCTGTGAATAAGAAAAAATCAAGCCAAACATTTCAAAGTTCAAGTATTTATTTATTCTTGAGTAAACTCACATAGAAAAAATGTTTAAAATCTTACAGATCATTTTGGTAGAGATAACATTAAAGCGGCCATCCCCATTAGTAGAGAGCCGATTCCTGATGTGTGCGAATAACACAGTCGGAGGTTGGATACGCCACGCAAGTCAAGACAAAACCAGCTCCTGTCTGTCCATCGTCAAGAAAGGACTGATCAGACTGGTCCACATCCCCATTTTCAATTTTCCCTGCACAAGTAGAGCAGGCCCCTGCGCGGCATGAAAAGGGGAGGTCTATGCCAGCAGCTTCTGCAGTGTCCAAAATATAAGTATCGTCTGGTGCCTGAATCTCAACTTCGCGATCTGGCAAAATCAGCTTCACCTTGTACTCTGCCTTTGCAATCAAACGGTCGATACCACCCCTCTTCAAAACAACGGGCCTGGAAGCATCCCCAAATAATGCATGATTCTGCTGGGGTAGATTTATTTTCGTTTTGGGTGCACAAGAAACTTGGAAAAAAGCTGTTCCGGTAAGTGCCATGGCTGCCATCTCTGTAAAACCCTAAGTTTTCAAGCCTTTCAAACCCTAGTGTATACCTGAAGAATAGGGCACAATAACTTGATATGAAAAAACAAACTGTTATCCATAACGAAATCAGAACAGACATTTTGAGCCACAGAAAAAAATCGATGTATGTGTCTGCAAATCTTCCAACTTGTACATCTACCTGTGGGCATGCCACGACAACTTCCAAATTTGTTGGAATAAATTCACACCGTCGATGAAATGTAATATTTTCGTAGATTTTCTATGCTTGTTTAATTGAAAACAATTCCTTGCAAAGATACAAACATTTGATTATAGAAATTAATTAAATGCTTATTTGTTTTCAAATTTGTTGGGATAGGATTTTAGACTCATCTTTTATGGTGTCATGGGTATTAATTTCTATATATTTGTTTGGGGTAGAAATTCAACTTCGTTCTTTATAATGTTAGATCCATGCATTCAATAAGTTGTGATAAATATTAAGGGGTAGATAAAATTTGTGTAGGATAGTATCTCAACTTCATCCCTTATGGTGTTACGCAGATGCATTCAATAAGACTTGATCCCTCATGAGCTTTTTATAAACCATTCAACTTCACTAAAGACTAAGGACCACTTAACTTTATGTATAGTTTTAGCTGTAAAAGATTTGTTTTTTTAAATGTATTCCTCTACCTTTTTATGTTAGTAGCATCCCTTTTACCTTTACTCTTTTCTTTGTTTTTATATATTTTATTTTATTCTTAAATTTTGTTGTAATATTTTGTTTTAATCTATTAGATTGCCTTACTTTTTGAATGTCTTCTCTCTCACATTTTTTCAATTTTTGTGTCCCCTTGACATTGTATATTATTGGCAATTCTAAATGTTTGTTTAATATAAATGCATCACACATGACTACTACATATGGTAAACCTCACAAATGTGGGACATGCACGCGAGTCAATCTCTAGGATTACAAGGTTGATTCCTTATCTATTCTAATTAAGCCTAATTGCTTGGGGATATATTATACTCTTATATTTAGAACAAATCTTTGCAACTCATGGTACAATAGTCAACAAAGACAAGAACAATAGAGCACACACGCATAAGAAAAATTCATATACATAATGAATAGCCAACATTTTAAGAATAATTGTCTTTCAAGTTAATGCTTTTGACAATATTGAACAACCACATACTATATTCTTACTAACTCTAGACACATGCACATATATTCCTCTAATTGATTATAAAATAAGTTAGAAAATGACTTACACACAAGGCTCAATAGTTCATTATGTAAAACATGTTTGAAACTAAAAATGGGCATGTAGGCATCTATATATGGTAGAATACCCAAAGAACAAAGATATTTTCACCATAAAATTTTTGAAATTCAAAATTTGAGACAAGTAGAAGGAATAATCAATCTATAAGTTTGACATCTTGAATGCCCTTGCAAGTAGCTTGAGCACTATAGAAAGAATAAAAGATATCTAGCTCAATTAATTCTACCTACTAGCACTAGAAAGGCCATCCTTGGGTAGGTGAATTATCAAGTTGCAGATATCATAGAGAGATAGGTAGTTGGGCATGAATGTAGCATGATACTTGTGAGCTAAATTTTGAAATGGATGAGCCAATAATCCCCCTCAATGCATATTTTACACATAAAACTACTTGGAATTTTGAGAAGAGGTTGTAGACACCTAAATTCAAATGAACTCCCTCTCATAACAAGATTAGACATTCACATTGCTCATTAAAAAATGATTTTTACCTTTTCAAATGAACTCTCAAGAGCATGCCACATATCACCTATCAAAATGCCAAATGGAAAAAATAAAAGATCAAATCAGAGGTGGTCCCCACTTATAATAAAATATAATGCAAAAGGGAATAGGCTCATTGAATGATGTGGACCAATAGCAGGGCTCAATACCAAAAATTTGAATAGCTACAAATAAAAACCTTGCACATCATTAGATGAGGTTGATATGGAATGATCAAATAATGCACATTCATCAAGACTTTAACATTTAATTAATAGCTCCAAATGCATCATAAAATTTCAAAAATCAAAGGAAAATATTATATATTAAAGCTACAAGTCATTAAGAGAAAAAATCAAATAAAGTCGAAAGAATATTTGTTCCTTGTAATGAAGAATTCACAACAATTTTGGTGACTCATAGGGGTTATATCACTGAGAATGAATTAAAAAACCATAACATGCATCCATAGGATGTAAAGTTCAATTTAGACTTCTAAAATCGCCAAAATTGAGGAAGCTATCTAACACATAAAAAATTCTTTAGAGAAGCAAAGAACTTCTCATTCTCTTTATCCAAGGGTAGATCAAGCTTTCATACAATCTTGAAGTGATACTCTCGTTTGATAGTTGGTTCATATGAAACCTTTTTCAATTGAGCCATAATTAATTGCACATGCGTTTTCAAATCTATCATTGATGATTAATGCATGTATCTTCTTAATTGAATGAATATGAAACAAATTGTCCAAATCTTAATCATCCTTGCTCCTTTGCTTGAACAAATCCATAAATTTTTCATGTGGGACCATCATCTGATTCTCATCAAGTGGTGAGGGAAATCCTTTCCACACCAATTAATGCATGTAGATTTACATACCTTGAATTGTCTATGCTATAACATATAGCTAGACACCTTGAATTCTTGGTTAGCTTTGTCCTTGTGTGGTATCTCATTATTTTTTCATTGTAGTTGTTCTACTCATATTTACCATTCTAACTAGCTCGAATTTCCTAGAACTATTAATCTTATTGACATTGGAAGGAGCATATTTGATTATAGGAGAGAGGGAAGCCTCTACTATATCATTCTCTTTCTTCACCATTCTTTTCAGAGTCTAAGCCATCTCCATAAATTGTAAGGTTAATGTGAAGGATGATGAAATCTCTTCAATTTTTCTCTAGTAAGACCTTTGCAAAGCCTTGATAAGCTCAAGGGAGCTCATAGATATTTTTAGTTCTTCTACTTTAGTATTTAGGGATTTAATCTCTTCCTTTGATGTTTCAAGCATACTTTTTGAGCCAAATTACTTTTTTAACCCTTTGACTGTTTGGACTTAGGTGTCTACCAAGATTTGTAGCTTTATTAGCTCATAGTTTTTATAAGATAAGTTTTTCTCTAGTGAACCAATCTCCATGGCCTTGATACCTACATTTGCATTGTCTTGGTATTTTCAGTTACCATTTTTCACTTTAGAGTTGTCAACTTCATTATTTTTTATTCTATTTTGTTTGGGCATCTTGAAGTTGTGATTTAGATAACTCTACTTGAGTGTTCTAGTTTTAAAGGCCCGCTTCACAATCGTATCCACTTGGCCTTCTAATGCCTTGATTGTTAATTTGGCCTATTCTAGCCTAGTGCACTTCTTCCTAATTTCTCTCCATTGACACCGATGAAGTTTTGATTCCTTTGCACCTTCTTAGAGGAACTTAACCCCATCTTTAACTCTTGCATCCTTGATTTTTATGCTCACTACCTCAATTTAATAGTCACTAGCTAGAGTTTATCCTTTTAGCTTGTTTACTAGAGGAGTGAAGCATGTAAAATGCATAGGGTCATATCTTTTTCTCAACCTCTTTTGTGTTAGTATGCCATATTTCTTTAATTTCCTTTTTCCTTTTTATTTTTTGAACCTCTACCTATATTTGTTACATTTGTTGTTGATAAAGTGCATGGTCCCTTATGATTATTACACTTTGGATATTTCATGGCCCCTAGAGAGACAATGAAAATTGATAGGGCCACATGTTGTATAGTAGAAGGGGGAGTAGCTTGGGGCCAATTGTTTGCACAAACTTAGTGGGTGGTGATGGTTATTAGAAATCCAATGTTTGGAGAGGTAGTGGGAAAGAAAAAAGGTAGACGATAGCCTTTAGTAAAGGGAAATTAAGACATAGGAATTTGGTATTAATTAGTTTCTCCAATTACTCCTTGTGTTGTTGTTCTTCCTTTTCTATCTTAGAATTCTTCTTAGTACTATCACTTCCCTTTTATATCTTCTTTCTTTTATATATTCCTTTTGACCATCATCTCTACCCATGAATTATTAGAATACATCTTGGTCTTATATTGGGTGCCATTTGAGATGTTGAAGAAGTGGTGGATTACCCCTTTGTAGTTGTAGGTGATCTTCTTATTTCTTTTCCAAATGATACATATCCTATAGTGACCTCTTTTGTTCACCGCACCTCTCTATTTTTTGCGACCTATTGTACAAGTGTCTCTTTAGTGATGCCTTGAAATTTTTGATCCCCTTTTTGAAAAATGATGCAATAGACCAACACTACTTGATACCCGAGTAGGTGCATATGATACTTGTTCCAATATTATTTCTCCTATTTGAAAATTTTGAGGCTTTGACTCTACTTATTCTTCATCATTGGATGATATTGATTTTGTCTCTTCTTGGACTTGAGGTTGTTGTTGGGTGAAATGTGAGTCCAAATTGATATGAGCCTTTTCATATAGATCACCCCATTTGTCATCTCATGAAAATTATTCTAGTTTTTTGGCATGTTACCCAATTATTACCTATATTTCCTCTAGACATTCATTCTATATTCATTCCAACCTATTTTCTTCAAAGTGGTTTTCCAATCATTTCTCAATTATAGGTAGTAGGCAACAATTTATTTGTAGGTCTCATATGGTTGCATTGAAGGAATTGATATTGTAAATTTCCATGAGTTGACATACCTTACTGGCTTTGGGGCTCATCTTGGCTTCCATTTCTAGGCGAGGCTCATAAAAAAACTTGTTCACTACTCTTTATTTTCTTCATATATGCCATAAATATACCTATCAAGTCATTGCTCCATTAACGTTTAATCAAATCCAATTATAACTCTCTCAATTTATTATCTAGAAAATTAATAACCTTTCTCTTTACAACCAAAATATTTGTACAAGGGTATACGAGTTGGTGGAAGGTATCATTACCTTGCCATTTCAAAACTAGGTCTCAATGGTGTCCACCTATCATATGTACTCCAAATAAAATATTGTTAGTCCAATTTTTTGGGAGCTTATATAATTTTCCTAAGTAGAAAATTCAATGATAGTTCAATCAAGGTTATAGAGCCAATAACCTATGTAGGAAAAATTGTGGATGATTATGATGGACCTGGAGAGTCTTGAAATTCTCTCATTTATGATTAGGCTTTTAATGGGAATGAGGAGTAATCCACTTACTCTTAGTAACTTGAAGTCTAATGCAAATGTGGGATCCAAATAGTTGTTGGGTAAAATGATTTTGTGAATGGATAAATTTAGTCTTGAGGTGGAGATATGATGGGTAACATTGGTGTAGTATCATATGAAGCAAGAAGGAGGGGTACTTGAATACTTTGGAAATGATAGAGTTTCATAAATGTGAGTGCATGTTCTCCTCTATATATCTTGAGGAATCTATATAGATTTTTTTTTGGTGTTATGAATAACTTATAGGAAAGGGATAACTAATTAGGGAATAAAAAAAATTCATCATTCATCTCAATAATTTAGGTTACCATATTGCATGCATCTACAATATCATCATTAAATTCATTTGAAAACATGGGGAATTTGAGGTGAGGATTGATCAATTATTTTGGGGAAAGGGTACTTTAAGAATGTGATTTTTTTTCATATCATCATTCCAAATGTTTTGCAAGGTCTCTTGAGAAAAGTTGATAAAACCTAAGGGGACGTGTAACTTTTTTTCAAAGTTTAGTAGCAATATAATATTTAAAAGGGCTAGTCTTCCATTTTTCCTTTTAAATGGTAAGAGATATGGGTCATAATATTGAGCATAGGCTATAATGGATGATAGGAAAAATGTACCTAGCTAAGAAAAAAAATCCAAATGCTATTGATGAACTATTTTCAACCTATAAGGATAATTTTTAAATACTTTTCTATGAAAAAATACACCTTCCCTAAGGGAACTTTGGGTTTTTGAAATTAGGGCATAAAAAGTGATATCGACACTATCCTAAACTATTTCATGCTTTATAGTATGTAAGAAAGGAAATAGGTTACCTAGTTTTGTAACTTGCTCATTGGGGTACATCACTATGAAATAAAAGTACATAAGCTCAAGCTCTAGAATGACGACTCTCCCTTTCTTAGAGACTGATGCTAGTGGAGGTAGAGGTTTTATTATTCCATTTTATTTTATTTATTTGGCAATAAATTTAACACTAGATGATTGGCCTCACTAGTTATTTTGAGATACTTACAAAGGATATGGAATATGTAGGAAAATATTGTACTCTAAAACTTGCAACACTCTTCACTTCAACTCTTTATGAAATAGGCCTCAAAATTCACAAATGTGGAAATGCTAAGGACTATTAAATTCACAGGTTTATGGATGATGATAGAAGAGTCCCTAATTAGACCTATATTAACTTAGCCATGGGGGTATTCGTATTGCATCAATTTTTTATTTTAAATTTTATGCCTTGTGATTGGTGGGTGTTGATAGTACGACACACTAGTGTGATTTAGAGTTATGGAATTTTTTTCCATTCATGAGAGTTCCTATGGTGATGACACATGACCATGGATAGGATAGGGAGCTACCTAGTTTGCATTTTGACAAAATATTTTACCTTTTAAAATTGATGAATCAAATTAGATCCTAGAATACATTGGGTAGTTTCTAAGGTTTTACACTCTAACAAATTATAAAAAATATTTGGATTAGTGGGAGTAATTGGATCAAATTGAGGAGGCATAATTGTATGGTACATGATAATATTGGATATATGGTGAAACAAGAGGATTTATTTTAAAAAGGGGGTAAAAATTTATTTAATCAAGACAATTCAACATTACAGTCAAGCAAACCAAGCCCAAAAAGTAGGGGGTCACCAAGCTCACCTTGCAAAGTAGAAGCAAAGTAAATAGAGACCCCAAACCTCTTAAAACCCTTCAAACACCCATCAAGACCCAAGAATATCCTCTTGAATCAACATCCTCAACCTTTGGGAACATTCTAAGGGAAGATGCTCCCATCCACCAACATGCCAATTACCCCTATGCTTAGAAGCCCATTTTTTTAGACAATTCACAACATTGTTCCATTCCCTAGGGATATGGACAAAGGAAACCAAGACCAAAGAATTGCTAAGTCGGTGTATCTTCTGAACCACCAAATCCAACTTCCAATTCACACCTTCCAAATTTCACTTATTCAACATAGTTACCAGTATCTGAGAACCCAAATCATAGATGACCTTTCACCATCTACGAGCACACCCTTTTTATAG
Organism: Sequoiadendron giganteum; assembly: GCA_007115665.2. NCBI lineage: Eukaryota > Viridiplantae > Streptophyta > Pinopsida > Cupressales > Cupressaceae > Sequoiadendron > Sequoiadendron giganteum. Next base: position 266,524,766 of record CM021101.1, read on the forward strand.
AGAAATAAGGATAGCAAGAGCCTCCTTAAGATTATTAGTTTGTTGTCCTTGAAATATGGAAAAGAAGAAAAGGGCAGTCCTTGAACTATCCCTCCCAACACCTCCAACCCAAGCATACCTAGGATTACCCCTAGAGGAGCCATCAATATTTATCTTTAGGACACCCAGAGGATTCGATGGCCATCTACCTTCCTGCTAGAATTTCCTACTAGAAGGACTCATTCCTCTAGAACAAGCATTCCTTGGTCCACCTCCAAATAAACCCAACCCCTACGTCACCACTAACTCACAAAAATCTAGAGGGATATCCACCTCACACCTAGCCTAGATAGTTTACTGAATCATGCCAAGAGTCCTTTGCCAAACTTGATGAGTCACCATCACCTCTCCCTAGAAGATCCTTTGGTTCCTCTCCAACCAAATCTGACAAAGGATGCACAAGGGCCCTATACCCCAAGCCACCTGGAGACAAAATGTCTTAGTATGTGGCCTCCCCAAATTCATCCAAAACTCATCCAAAGACAAGGAATGTACACATGTCTATCTCCAAACCTCCCACCAAAGGTGCCAAACGGTCTTAGAATAGACACACTAAAATAATAAATGTGATGAATATTCTTCTCTATTACCACATAGAACACAAATAGACGGCCCTTGAAAACCCCTCCTTTGAATATTATCTAAAGTGAGACACTTGTTATGAGCAACTAACTAAAGGAAAAAGTTGTATTTAAGCTAAGAAAAATTATTCCACACATACTTCCACCAAGGAACATCCTCCCCTCCATATTTCCGCCTATCCAATTTTTGATACCCAATGACCACTGAGTAAGCCCCCTAGAATCAAGACTCCACACCAACATATCATTCCTCGGTAAATAACTGTGAGCTCTATGAGCTAAAATTTGAGAGAAATCTTCTTAGTCCTCCTCTGAGCCCCCAAGTGGCTAGGCTTGATAATACTTCCACTTAAACACCTCTACCTATCCCAAACTCTTTGCAACTTTGAAGTCTTCCACTCAGGTCAAGCCATCCTCCAAGAAGTTGAGATAAATATTTTGTAAGTGCGATGCATGGTCGTGATTGGGGATGGCCATCCCAATAGTCAAACCATATGAGGGATTTAAATCTCTATTACAAATCCAAAACAAGCCCCGCTTGATTAAGTTGGCACCCCTTTTAAGAGTGTCCTAGATCATAGATCCTTTACTACTTGCCAAGGATATCTTTGGCACAACTTCCCTAGCCACCCCCTCAAATATTTAGAAGAAAGGATCTTAGCCCAAGATTGATCCTGATTAGTGCACCAACTCCAATAAATATTGGCCACCAAGGCCTGACCAGTAAGGATGGCCTATTGCAGACCCATACCCACCATCTGTTTTGGTCTACATATATTCTACCACTTAATCAAACTCTACTTCGAGGAGGCTAAATTGACAGCTCATAAGAATCATCTAGATAGAGCATCTAGTTCCTTAATGAAACTTACATAAGAAACTTGCACCATGCACCTGTAAAGAGGGAGTGATTGTACCATAGATTTTAATAATATAACTCTTCCAAAAAAGGACAACCATGTATATAGGTCCAATGGATGACCTATTCATATAACTTGTCAAACACATTTTTCTAGGCCCCCCTTGGCAAGGGACCAAAAAAGAGTAGGATACCCAAGTACACAAAAGGAAGAGCACCAATATAAAATATCAAAATCCGAGCAATTATTGACTAAATAAGGGGAGGGGTATTGAAGAAGAAAATGGATGACTTAGCTTCATTGGCTCTCTATCCTAAAGTATCAAGATAGATATCTAGAGCCCACTTAAAGTTAATCACTTATCTAATTTTGGAAACACCAAATAAAGTAGTTTTATCCACAAATTGTAAGTGGGACTGAGGAAGTAATCCATCACCTCAATTCCATCCTTGAATAAGTCCTTGTTTTAGGTGGGATTTCAAGATTCTTCCCAAGCCCTCATCTATAATAATAAAGAGATAAGGTGACAAGGGGTCACCCTGTTGGAGGCTCCATATAGCATAAACGAGAGTATAAGGAAAAGTATTAATCAACACCAAGGATATATACATAAAATAGCTCATCACCCAATTGACCCAACCTTCTCCAAACCCAAAGGTATGAGAATTTTTTGAAGAAATGCCCATTTTTTTGAAAACTTGTGTTGTCATTGATGTCAATAGAGCATTGCTACATTGATGTCAACCCCTAAGGAAGTAGGTGTGTTCAAGTGTGTTGGTTGTATTATGTTGTCATTAGTATTGTCATTGGTGTCAATCTCTAATATAGAAATGATGAGTAAGTGCTTGTGGATATCAATATCTTGTGTGGTTGAGATGCTGGGAAGGTGTTGTAGATGTTGAGATGGTGTTTTTGGTACTTGGTTTCCAAGTGCTTTTGAAAAAAATTGAATAAAAGAGAATTTAGTGGGTTAGAGTGGTGTTTAGTGTTTTGCTACACATTTCTTCTGTATTATAGCTATGCTCATACGGTTTGAACTTGATGATCAAAGGTGTTTTGAGGCATTATATCTAGAGTTTTGAGTTCTGGATCATGTGGCAGAAGAAGTTGTGCTCACCAATGTGTGAACTGTAAAGCAGTGTTGTCTAAGAGAAATGAGATTTCTCCACATTTCTTCGCAATGATGTTTCTGGTGTTGTGGATCTGGGAATGTTCTTATAATGGTTGTATCTACCTTCCCTTGAAGTTTCAAGTGCTGATTTGTTTCACAATATTGTTTGATGTGTTGGATGTCTGTGCCAATATGCTTGGTTGCACAAAATGAAAGTGTTATTGAGTTTCAGGTTGTTGCAGTGGTTGTGCATAATATTTTGATTCTGCTAGAGTATTCTGAGATGTTGTATGAATGGTGTGGAATATTTCTATGTGGTCCATGAGATGTTTTTGGATCTTGAGAAGTGTGTTTGGAGTCGCTTTTTAGTGTTAGTGTAGGTTTGTCCGACCTGGCGTGCTAGTGCTAATTGCAGAGGATAATTGTTGATTGAGGAAGTGTTGAGAAGCATGTTTGTGTAGATTTGGGTCCCAATTAAGTAGTGGCTTGGTTTGGATTCACTTCTTTATATTTGGAAGTGTTTGGTGCTGACCTATTTGGTGTTACATGGTTGAGGTGCATATGTTTCATTAAGGCTAACCTAATTAAGATAGTTTTAGGTCAAAGAGGGTATAAATGCAAGGAGAATTGTTGTATGGAAAGTGTGAAGTGGGTGATGTGAAAGATTCAAATGTGATCTATTAGATGTTGTGGTTGTGTTGCTTATATGTGGTTGTCATTGATGTCAACACTATTAGCATTAATGTCTTTAAGACTGTATATGTCCAGGATATTGAGAAAATTGTAATAAAATAAGTTGCAGGCTGTCTGTGAAGTAGTGAAGTTAAGTATGATGGAAAGTTCAGTATGTTGATGATCAAAAGTTGTGGATTAAAGGGTTTTTTATTGAGCCTATCTAGTTTATTCTTTGAAATTTTTAGAGGTGTGCATGAAGATTTGAGCAAGTTATGAGTTTTTGTGTTCCTATAGTTATTCTGTTATTGTAGCTGGTGTTCCTGGAAGAAGAGAACACGATTCTGGTAATCTGAGTTGTTGTGTATGCTCCTGTGATGTTTATTGATGTTTCTAGATTGTTCTCTATTAGTGTTGCACATTCACATTGATCGTTGTGCTCGCGATCAAAGATTTTCTCTTGCGTGTTCATGTTTTTCATGTTCATGGCCGATAGGGTAATTAAAGTGTGTTGTGGATCTTCAAGGAAAAATGTTTGAAGGTGTTTCATGTTCGAGGATGTTGTTTTGGGTCTCTATTATGTCATGGCCAACTTTGGTTGGTGCACATTAAGAATTGATTATGAATTGAGCCGACAGTTTGTAAATGTTTTCATATTTTGTTGATGCCGACATGAAGCGATGTAATTACTTGTTGCGGATATATATAAGTGATTGTTTATCTCATTTGGGAGATGTATGAAGTGAAGTGTGCAAGTGCTATGTGCGAATAATGATCAGATCATTCAAAAGTAGAGTAGAGTGTGAAGAAGAGTGAAGAAGTGTTCACGAGCTTAACTTAAACTGTAATCAAGCATTAGCATATGCTACTTTCTCAGTTCAAATTCTTTAGATGGATTTAATCTGAAAGTTTCTGTAAGATAGTGAGTCTTCCTTTGTATTTGAGTAGTAAGCTCTAGGCAGTGTGCCTGAATGCAAGCGCATTCCTCATTTATTCTTCTTATACTTCTAATAGGGTATAACTTGTGGATTAACCTCCACCGTGGTTTTTCCCCTAACAGGGTTTTCACGCAAAAATCTTGGTGTTATGTGTGTTTTTGATGTGTTGTTGATTTATGCTTTCATGGTTATTAATTAGATATGAGAATAAGGGTTAATAAGTTTAATAAGTTTGAAATTCAGTGACAACTAATTCACCCCCCCTTTCAATTGTCTACCCTTGTGTTGCCAACAATTGGTATTAGAGCTAAGTTCCTTGAAAGAAGTTTAACAGCTTGAGGTGATCTGGGATGCTGACATATAAGAAGGATAGTCTGAGATTTTATGGAACAAACTATCCTTTGTGGAAGACTCAAATGGAGTGTCATCTAAGATGCATTAGTGAATCCTACTTGCACATTACATGTAATAGATATGTTATTCCTCAAAGTGGTCCTACTACTACTACTGCTGAGATCAGGGATGCTGAATATAATATCAAGGCTAAGGAAGCATTGTTGAGTGCTTTGACTGATTCTGAGATGACGAATGTTATGGATCTGAAGACTGCTTATGAGATTTGGAAAAAGTTCAAAACTTTATATGAAGGTGATGCTAATGTGAAGATGGCTAAGCTACAGAGTCTGAAAGGGAAATATGAATTGTTGAAAATGGGAAATGATGAGAATATTACTACTTTCATGCAAAGAGTGAATGAACTTGTGTGTGGTATCAGATATGCTGGTGGACAAGTGGATGAATCAGAGATTGTTGCTAAAGCGCTTAGATCCTTTCCTGATGCATACAAAATCAAAGTTGCAACCAGTGAAGAGCTCCGAACTACGACAAATATAACCATAGATATGTTGATTGGTAAAATTACCGCTTTTGAGTTGAGTGAATTCAATGATGCCCTTCCTAAGATAGAATATTTATTTAAAACTACTACTTCTAGAAGAGGCAAGCAAAGACATGATCCAGGTGAAATTTCTTCTAGAAAGGTATCCAGGTATGAGGAAGAATTGAGACAAATTGAAGAAGAAAGAGAACTTAATGAGCTTGAAGCACTTATTGTCAAAAGGGAAGCTAGAGGAGAAGGTAAATATAAAGGGAATTTGCCTATTAAATGTTTCCTTGCAATAAGATAGGTCATTTTGCATCAAGGTGTACGGAAAGAGTTCCTAAGTCAAGACCTTACAAGCCTAAATTTCAAAAGAAGTGCTATTATGTTGCTGATGAAGGAGTGACAGATGATGAATCTGATAAAGGGAATGCAATTGAAGATGAGTTTGTGTTTATTTCTATTAAAGAAAGTAATCCCGTGTCTACTAAATCTGCTAGTTGTACAAATGCGGAGAAAGCCCTAGCTGCTCGAGTTGAAGAGAAGGATGAATGGGTAATTGATAGTGGATGTTCACATCACATGACAGGCGATAAAAGTAAATTTTTGAGCTTGGAAAAATATGATGGTGGTGTTGTAAGATTTGGTGATAACAATGGTGGTATAATATGTGGCAGAGGATGTATTTCTTTTGATGGTAAGCATAATAATGATGATGTTCTATATGTTGAAGGTTTGAAGCATAATATTTTAAGTGTTGGACAGATGGTTGATAAGGGATACAATCTTCAATTCAAGGATGAAAAGTGTAGAATATTGGGAAGTTCTAGAAATGTGATTGCTTCAGGAACAAAAACAAAAGGTAACATTTTTCACCTGAATGCTGCTAGTAAAAGTTGTTTGATTGCTCAAGTTTCAGAAAGTTGGTTATGGCATAGAAGAACGTGTCATGTAAACTTTGAAAATATTATCAAGATAAGTTCTACTCAGGCGGTGAGAGATCTTCCTAAGTTGGTAAAGCCTACTAATGTCATATGAAAGGAATGCTAGTTAGGAAAGCAAACTAGAGTTTCATTCAGAAGAAAAAAACATTGTTCAAAGGGAATATTGGAGCTTGTGCATACTGATTTGTGCGGTCCTTCTAGAATACAAAGTCTACAAGGAGACAGGTATTTCATGTTGCTAATTTATGATCATTCTAGATTGATGTGGGTTACATTCTTAAGGGAGAAATCTAAAGCTCTAGAGAAATTCAAGATTTTCAAAGCTAAGGTTGAGACAGAGATAGGTCTAAAGATTAACTGTCTAAGATCAAATAGAGGTGGTGAATTTACTTTCGATGAGTTTAATTCTTTTTGTGAAGTGCATGGGATAAAGAGACAATTATCTGCACCATAGACCCCTCAACAAAATAGAGTTGTGGAAAGAAAGAACAAAAAAATTCTAGATGCTGCTAGAACCATGATGCTAGAAGGAAATGTACCTCATATCTATTGGAGAGAAGCTGTGAGTACTGCTGTTTACATCCTTAACTGGGTACAAATCAAAGGTGATACTATTAAGACTGCTTTTGAGCTATGGTTTGGTCATAAGCCTATTGTTAGATATTTTAAAATCTTTGGGAGTAAATGTTATATTAGAAGAGATGAAGATATAGGAAAGTTTGATGCTAGGAGTGATGAAGGAATATTTCTTGGTTACTCTACTAAGAGTAAGGCCTATCGGTGCTACAATAAGAGACTGAAGAAAATGGTTGAAAGTGCAAATGTTAAGGTTGATGAAGACATTGCTAGACCATCCATAACCTATGGATATGATTTTTATGATAAAAATGAGAGTACAAACCAAGGTCAAACTTCAAATCAAGTTCAGATCAATCCGGTGAATCAAGAAGATCAAGATAAAGGAGAAACAAGTGAAAGTACAAAAGAGAGATCACAAGAGCCAGAAGTTCTAGAACATTCGAAGACTCTAAGGTATGTGAGATTGAATCATTAAAAAATATAGATTATAGGTGATAAGAACAAAGGTGTCCAGACTAGGAGAAGAATTCCTGAAGAGTACTATTTGATATCAAAGACTGAGCCAAGTAATGTCAGTGAAGCATGCAAAGATGAAAATTAGATTGAAGCAATGAAACAAGAGTTACAAAAAATTAAGAAGAATGATACATGGACTCTTGTTCCTAGACCTAAAGACAAAAATGTAATTGGAACTAAATGGGTCTTTAGAAACAAGCTGAATGAATAAGGTGAACTTAGAAAAAATAAAGCAAGATTGGTGTGCAAAGGATATTCATAGATGAAAGGAATTGACTTTGAAGAAACTTTTGCTCCTGTTGTTAGAATTGAAGCTGTGAGATTGTTTCTTGCTTATGCTGCTTACAAAAACTACAAATTTTATCAGATGGATGTCAAGCCAACATTTCTAAATGGTGAACTGAATGAAGAAGTATATGTTGAACAACCTGATGGATTTCAATTGACTGATCAGGGAGATATGGTTTTTTGATATAAGAAAGCATTGTATGGACTCAAGCAAGCCCCTAGAGCTTGGTATGCTAGATTGGACAAGTATTTGCTAAAGCTTGGATTTAATAAAGGTACTGCTGATAGTAACTTGTACTTCAAAATTGATGATGATAAAGATTTGATTATGGAAGTTTTTGTTGATGATATCATTTTTGGAGGAGATGATGGTTTGTGCATGAAGTTTGCTAATGAGATGAAAATGAGTTTGAGATGTCAATGATTGGAGAGATGAAATTCTTTTTGGGATTGCAAATTACTTAGTTAGATAAAGGGATTTTTATTTCTCAGTCCAAGTCTATGAGAGAATTGCTAAAGAAGTTTGGTATGGAAGATTCAAAGCCAGTTGGTATACCCATGGTGACGGTTGTAAGTTGACAACAAATGATGATTCCGCGAAGGCAAATCAAACTAGATACAAATCAACGACTGGTGGATTACTATATTTAACTCAAACTAGACCTGATATCATGAATGTTGTGTGCATTGTTGCCATATTTCAAGTCGATCCAAAGGAATCTCATGTGACTGTTGTGAAGAGAATTTGTAGATACTTGAAGGGAATAGTTGATTTTGGCCTATGGTATCCTAAAGATGATGACCTTACTTTGAGTGCTTTTACTGATGCTGATTGGGTAGGAGATGTGAATGATAGGAAAACTACTAGTGGTGGTGCATTTTTCTTGGGAAAGAAGCTGATTTCATGGTTAAGTAAAAAGAAAAATGCCATTTCTTTATCTACTGCAGAGGCATAATACATTGCTATTGCTAACAATTATACTCAAGTAGTGTGGATGAAGCAGATGTTGAAAGATATCGGAGTTGTGTATGATGAACCTATTGCTATATTTTGTTATAATTCAAGTGCAATTAACATTTCTAAGAATCTGGTGCTGCATTCAAAGACCAAGCATATATCTATCAAATATCACTTTTTGAGAGACAAGGTGAGTGATAAGGAAGTTAGATTGGAGTATGTGCCTACTAAGGAATAGATTGTAGACATCTTCACCAAGCCATTGACTAAGGGTTCTTTTGAGTATCTCATAGGGAATTTAGGGGTGATTTCCCCTCCTAATCATAACTAAGATGCATTGTTTTGCATGAATCCGTGAATTCAACAAGTCATATCTTGTTTCAGATTGATGTTATGGTGGCTACTACTCAAGGAGAGTAGTCAGATGATTCAGATATGTGGTTTAGTGCTTGTATTCCCTTGCCATTGATGTTAAAGGGGGAGAAGAATAATGTGAAAAAGTATGAAAAAGGGAGAAGAGAAGAGGAGAAGAAGTCATGAGAGAAGAATCAGAACCTAAGGGGGAGCAAGTGCTGGAGTTAGTTGTGTTGATGGTATTTTTCACATCATGTATTGCCATGAATACCAAAGGGGGAGATTGTTGGATGTTGTGGTTGCGTTGCTGATATGTGGTTGTCATTGATGTCAACACCATTAGCATTAATGTCTTTAAGACTGTATATGTCGAGGATATTGAGAAAATTGCAATACAATAAGTTGCAGGATGTCTGTGAAGTAGTGAAGTTTAATATGATGGAAAGTTCAGTATGTTGATGATCGGAAGTTGCAGATTAAAGGGTTTGTTTTTGAGACTATATAGTTTATTCTCTAAAATTTTCAAAGCTGCGCATGAAGATTTGAGCAAGTTATAAGTTTCTATGTTCCTACAGTTATTCTGTTACTGTAGCTGGTGTTCCTAGAAGAGGAGAATGTGGTTCTGGTAATCTGAGTTGTTGAGTATGCTCCTGTGATGTTTATTGATGTTTCTAGATTGTGCTCTATCAGTGTTGCATGTCCACATTGATCATTGTGCTCGCGATCCAAGATTTTCTCTTGCATGTTCATATTTTTCATGTTCATGGTTGACAGGGTAATTGAAGCGTGTTGTGGATCTTCAAGGAAAAATATTTGAGGGTGTTTCATGTTTGAGGATGTTGTTTTGGGTCTCTATTATGTTGTGGCCAACTTTGGTTGGTGTGCATTAAGAATTGATTATGAATTGAGCTAACAGTTTATCAATGTTTTCATATTTTGTTAATGCCGACATGAAGTGATGTAATTACTTGTTGTAAATATATATAAGGGATTGTTTATCTCATTTGGGATATGTATGAAGTGAAGTGTGCAAGTGCTATGTGTGAATAAAGATTAGATCATTCAAAAGTAGAGCAAAGTGTGAAGAAGAGTGAAGAAGAGTGAATAAGTGTTCATGAGCTTAACCATAACTATAATCAAGCATTAGCAGATGCTACTTTCTCAGTTTAAATTCTTTAGATGGATTTAATCCGAAAGTTTCTGTAAGACAGTGAGTCTTCCTTTGTATTTGAGCAGTAAGCTCTAGGTAGTGTGCTTGAATGCAAGTGCATTCCTCATTTATTCTTCTTATACTTCTAACAGGGTATAACTTGTGGATTAACCTCCACTGTGGTTTTTCCCCTAACAAGGTTTCCATGCAAAAATCTTGGTGTTATGTGTGTTTCTGATGTGTTTTTGATTTATGCTTTCATGGTTATTAATCAAATTTGAGAATAAGGGTTAATAAGTTTAATAAGTTTGAAATTCAGTGACAACTGATTCACCCCCCCCTCTCAGTTGTCTGCCCTTGTGTTTCCAACATGATCAAGTGTGTTGATATGAGTGCGAGCCTTAATGCCTATGACTTCCTAATGTAGTGAGTAGAAGGTGTCCATATTTCAGTTTGTTTGATGAGTTGTTAGTGCTTTAGTGGAACTGTACCTTTGACATATGAGAGATTAATTATTAGTAGCTCAAATTGGTAGTGAGACACCCCTCCTTTCTTCTTTCTTCTAGATAGTGAGTCCTTTGACAGTGAGCCACCGATAATGGTCCTTTCTTTATCTTTTTGGGCACTGAGCCTTATTGTATTCGGTATTGCAATTCATATATTAGTGAGATAATCTTCATTGTGTTTTTCCCCTCTTGGGTTTTCCACATAAATTTGGTGTTCTTATGTGTTTACATTACTGCTTTACATGTCTACATTTTGTTAATGCATGTTAAGGGTTTAATGGTGGATAAGGGTTTAAGAACTAGTGTAGATCTAAATGTTAATGAGGGTTTCTAATGTTTTAAACGTATACAACTGATTCACCCCCTCTCAATTGTCCCGTGCATCTAAAAATTGGTATCAGAGCTATGGTTCCTAGGAAGAAGCTTAACCACTTCAGGTAGATCCAGATGGCACATAGGTAAGGTGTCAAAGATCCTTTGTTCAAACAAATTATACCTACTAGAAAGATAGGATGGAGTCTTTCTTAGTCTCCCCTGGATTTGGTGTTTGATAGTCCGTTGAAAGAGGCTACACTATGCCTACAAATGGACCATCAACTGATGATGAGATCAAGGCATATAAGAATAATTGAAAAGAAAGGAATGCAATCTTGAGTGGTCTTATTGATTCAAAACTTGTCAAGGTTATAAGATACAAGTTTGCTAAATATGTCCAGACAAAGTTGGAAGGAATATATGAAGGAGATGAGAAGGTCAAACAAGAAAAGATGCAGATCTACAAATCCAAATTTGAAACCCTAAGGATGTTTGAAGATGAAGATATTTTTGCCTACATGCTCAGAGTTGATGAAGTTGTCAATGCCATCAATGGTCTTGGTGGAAATCTGGATGGAAGAAAAGTTGTGAAAAAGGTATTAAGAACTTTGCCTAAAGCTTATAGTCATAAAGTTTCTACTATTGAGGAAGCTCAAAATTTGGATCATTATTCTAGAGATCAGATGCTTGGTGCTTTAACTTCTTTTGAAATGAGAGAGTTTGGTCAAGATACTACAAGCAAAGAAACTACTTTTAAAGTCTGCAAAGTGGACAAGGATTATGGATCAAATCCAAATGATCTTGATGAGGTGGACGTGAACTTTGTGAGGAGATTGAAAAAGGCAACTGGAAAATACATAGGTAAGCTACCTTTAAAATGTTTTAATTATGGAAATATAGGTTATTATGCATCTAAATGTCCAATCAAAGTTACTAATAACTAACAAAAGGATCATATGGGTAAATTTTTCATGAAGAGTTATTATGTTGAAAAGGATATTGGTGTATTTGATGATGAAGAATCAAATTATCAGAATAAAGACAATGATGAATGCTTGTTCATGGCTCTAAATGTTGGAACTAATTCTACTAATATTGAAGGATGTGTGAAGGAAAGTGCTCCAGAAATAGGTCATAACATTGAAGGAACTATGTTAACTACTTTTCATGCTAGAGAGGAGGAGAATTATGGGATCATTGACAATAGATGCTCAAATCATATGATAGGTGATAGGAGTAAGTTTGTTAAGCTTGAAAAGTATGATGGTGGTCTTGTTAAGTTTGGTGATGATAATTCTGCTAAGATATGTGGAAAAGGTTTAATTATTTTTGATGGAAAGCATAATACAGATGATGTTCTTTATGTCAAGTGTCTCCGACATAATCTTCTAAGTGGAGAACAAATGTGTAGCAAAGGATATAATCTTGTATTTCAAAATGGTGGTTGTAAAATCAGAAATAGAAGCTCCGGTATTTTGGTTGCTTGTAGAATAAGGACATGAGGTAATGTATATCAACTCAAATGTTATGGTACAAAGTGCTTTATGTCTCAAAATAATGAAAGTTTTCTATAGCATAGAATAATGGGTCACATCAATTTTGATAGCCTAGCAAGGATAAGTTGTACTGATGCTGTGAGAGATTTGCCAAAGATTACAAAGCCTATCAATGCAATCTACAAAGAATGTCAAGTTGGAAAGAAAGTAAAGGCAAGATTCAAGACAAAAGAATATTCTACCACAAGTCCCTTGGAGTTAGTGCATACAGATCTATGTGGACCTACCAAAATTAGAAGCTCATGTATTGATAGGTATTTCATGTTATTAATTGATGATTATTCTAGAATGGCTTGGGTTATATTTCTCAAAGAGAAATTAGAAGCTCTAGACAAGTTTAAAGCATTTAAGGCTATGGTTGAAAATGAAATGAATATGAAAATCAAATGTTTGAGGTTTGATAGAGGTGGCGAGTTTACTTCAAATGATTTTAACAATTTTTGTGAAGACCATGGAATAAAGAGGCATTTGTTAGCCCCTAGAACTCCTCAACAAAATGGAGTTGTGGAAAGGAAAACAACATAGTTTAGGAAGTAGTTAGGACAATAATGAAGGAAACTAATCTTCCAGATGCCTATTGGAGAGAAGCAATTCATATTGTAGTCTATATTCTTAAAAAAGGTCAAGAAATAACAAACAGTTCAAAGAATCCCTATGAATTATGGTATGGTAAACCCCCTACTATGAAATATTTTAGAGTTTTTGGAAGAAAGTGTTATATCAAAAGAGATGAAGAAAACTTAGGAAAGTTTGATGCAAGATCTAGTGAAGGAATCTTCCTTGGATAATCTACAAGAAGCAAAGGCTACAGGTTCTACAATAAAAGGATGAAGAAGATTATTGAGAGTGCAAGTGTCAAAGTGGATGAAGAACCACATCAAAGTTTAGAATTGATAAAAGGATATGAATTCGATGAATCCCCTTGCAGTGAAGAAGAAAAGACTGAAGACAAAGGAAAAAATATGACAATTGAAGAGGAAGAAGCTCCAAAAAAGAATCCCAAGACTCCTAAGTATGCACAGAAGAATCATTCAAAAGATCAGATCATTGGAGATAAGAAAAAAGGTGTGCTAACAAGAAGAAAAGCTGCTATGACAAAAGAACAAGTAAATTTTTGTTCTTTTTGAGGTGGAACCAAAAACAATGACTGAGGCATGCAAAGATGAAAATTGGGTCAAAGCAATGGAGGAAGAGTTAGAACATATAGAGAAGAATCTGATTTGGGAATTGGTCCCAAGATTGATAAACAAGAATGTGATTGGTACTAAGTGGGTATTCCAGAACAAGCTAAATGAAGATGGAAAAGTTGTCAGGAACAAGGCTAGAATTGTGTGTAAGGGTTACTCACAGGTTGAAGGTATAGACTTTGAAGAAACTTTTTCTCTGGTTACAAGAATGGAAGCTATCAAGATATTTTTTTTCTTTTTCAACAGATAAAGATTTCAAGGTATATTAGATGGATTTGAAGTCTACATTCTTGAATGGTGAATTGGAAGAAGAGGTATACATTGAACAACCATAAGGTTTTCAGTAGTTAGAAGAGGAAAATATGGTCTACAAGTTGAAGAAAGCATTATATGGATTAAAGAAAGCTCCTAGATCTTGGTATGCAAGGTTAGACAAGTACTTACTGCAACAAGGATTTAGAAAAGGTACTACATATAACAATCTATATTTTAGAGTTGAAGGAGAAAAAATATTGATTATGGTTGTATATGTTGATGACATAATCTTTGGAGGAAATGAAGATATGGGCAAGAAGATTGCAGAGGAAATATGGAAAGAATTTGAGATGTCAATGTGTGGGGAGATGAATTTCTTCCTTGGTTTGTAGATCAATCAATCAAAGAAAGGTATATTCATATCATAGTCTAAGTATGTTAAGGAATTATTGAAGAAGTTTGGAATGGATGAATTTGAACCAGGATGTACTCCTATGGTTACTGGTTGCAAGTTGAGAAAGAATGATGAATCTCCTAAGATAGATCAACACAAGTATAGATCAATTATTGGTGAAATATTATATCTTACTGCTACTAGACTAGATATCATGCATTCAATTTGTCTTATGGCTATATTTCAAGAAGATCCCAAAGAATCTCATGTTGCAACAGTGAAGAGGATATTCAAATATTTGAAGGGAACTTCAAATTATGGTTTGTGGTATCCCAAGGATACTGAATTATCATTGAGTACATATATAGATGCAAATTGGCTTGGATGTGTAGATGACAAGAAAATTACAAGTGCTAGTGATTTATTTCTTGGAAGCAGGTTGGTTTCATGGCTAAGCAAGAAGTAGGATTCAATGCCATTATCTATGGAAAAATTATAATTTATTGCAACAAAATCATGTTGTACACAAGTATTGTGGATGAATCAAACATTGAAGGCTATCAGAGTTTCATATGATGAACCTATCCATATCATGTGTGATAGTACAAGTGCAATCAATATTTTAAAGAATCCAGTAATGCATTCAAGAACAAAACATATCCCAATCTGGTATCACTTCTTGAGAGAGAAATTTGCAAAGAATGAGGTGAAGTTGGAGTATGTGCCTACTAAGGATCAAGTTGCTGATATTTTCACAAAGGATCTTCTAAAAGATACTTTTGAGTATCTCTAGGAGAAGTTAGGGGTTATTGCCCCTCCTTTCAACTAGATGCATAAGTGAGTGCATCTATATGGGAAGCTTTTCAAGATATATCTCTTGGTCTTGGACTGATGCTAAAGGCTACCTCTCAGGGGGAGTAGGTAGTAATGATTGCTGGTTGGTGTAGTCTGTTGGAGCATGTTGTGTGCCCCTGAGGGGGAGTGTGTAGGAAAGTGAGTATGTAGGAAGAGAGTGCAACTATTATCTCTTACAAGTGTTACCTTTGGGGGAGAGCATGTATAGGTAAGTAATGAAAAAGGGGGAGTAAAATAAAGGAAATTATGTGTTTTCCTTTGCCATTGATGTCAAAAGGGGAGAAATTTAGTTGAAAACCATATGAAGAAAAGGAGAGAATAAATGCTTATGTAAGGGGGAGCAGTGTGCACTAATGTGCAATATGTGTTGTTGATTCGAGTTGCTAGTTGTCATTGATGGTTTTTCATATCAGGTGTTGCAATCATTGAGAAAGGGGGAGATTTTTGGAAACTTGTGTGTTCATTGATGTCAAAAAAGTGTTGTTGCATTAATGTCAACGTTTTCAAGTGTGTTGGTTGCATTATGTTGTCATTAATAGTGTCACTGGTGTCAATCTCTAATGTAGCAATGATGAGTAAGTTCTTGTGGATATCAACCTCTTGTGTGGTTGAGATGCTAAGAAGGTTTTGTAGATGTTGAGATGGTATTTGTGGTACTTGGTTTCTAAGTGCTTTTGAGAAAATTTGAATAAAAGAGAATTCAATGTGTTAGAGTGGTGTTCAGTGTTTTGCTACACATTTATTCTGTATTGTAGCAATTATCATACAATTTTAACTTGATGATCAAAGGTGTTTTGAGGTGTTATATCTAGAGTATTAGGTTCTGGATCATGTGGCAAAAGAAGCTGTTCTCACCAATATGTCAACTATGAAGTAGTGTTGTCTGGGAGAAATGAGATTGCTCCACATTTCTCTGTAGTGAACTTTATGGTGTTGTAGATCTAGGAACATGCTTATAATGGTTGTATCTACCTTCCCTTGAATTTTTAGGTGCTAAGTTGTTTCACAAGTTTATTTGATGTATTGGATGTCTATGCCAGTATGCCTGGTTGCACAAAATGCAAGTTTTCTTGAGTTTCAAGTGGTTGTAGTGGTTGTGCAAAATATTCTAATGGTGCTAGAGTATTTTGAGATGTTTTATGTATGATGTGGAATGTTTTTGATTAATTAGGGAAGGGACCTGATCTTGTGATTACATATCCAGAACAACAAAAAGAGAAACAAGTTGAGAAAAACAACACCAACCACCACTAGAGAACAACATTAGATAAACCAAACGAGATCCCAAATGGCACGTAGGCTAAGTACCCAAAATTGTAACCACAAAATCATTAATAGCATAATAATAAAAAAAAATTCCCATATTAATCCACAAAATAGTACACAAACCATTTATAAGATTAACCAAAGTCCAACAAGTATGTAACCATATCATAGCTATCATAAAATAGTAGTCTAGGATAATAAAATCAGAGACCAAAAGTTTCAGAGCAGCCATATAACGTGGGAAAAAATATAAAAAAAGAGAAGCAATTCCATTACTTATCATTGGTGATCAACTCCCAATATTCACCAATTTGGGACACAAACTCCCTCCAATCAGGGCCATCTTTGTCTTTCTGGTCCTTCTTGTCTTCACTTTTTCTCATCTTCTTGAGCATCTTCCTGATATTAGTTTATCTTGAGACCACACCCACCATGACACGGTGCATGAGTCCATTGGTTAACTTCATGAGGGTTATTATAGCCTTCTCCATGTCATCCATCTGAACCTACATAAAATTTAACCTACTTTTCATAAAATCAATGTTAGTATCCTCAGGAGGAAGAGGCAATAGCTTTATCTTTAGTTATAGTGGTCGCCTTCATAGAAACCCTAGGTTCCTCTTCCCTCCCAATATCCTCCTTTTCCTTATCATCTTTAACCTCTTCATATTATTCTTCACCCATTTCATAATCACTCTCTTCAAATTCCATGTCTTCACCTCCATATCATCCTGTTGATTCCCCTCTTGATCTTCATTAATAGTAATGCCAACATTCTATTTTTTCTGGTCTGTTTTTGGATTCTTAGCCTTTGGTGATTCAAGGAGCAATGGTGAGTGTTTCCGCTTCTCTAGGGTGGCCTTAATTAGATCAAAATCAAAATATTTTTTTCACAGAAGCCAATTTAGCAACAAGGGTAGAGGGTTTGGAACTATGAGCAACCAAGGGGGTGACATTCATAGGGGAATTCTCCCTAGGAGCAATCATTTGAGGCAGAGGCCTAGGGTTAGGCTCCAAATTAGGATTAGCATCAACCAAGGGTTATTCTTCCTCATCAACATTTTGATTAGGGATTTCTTGCCTAGCAACCAACGAGTTTCCATGAGGGTTAATGGCTATGACATACTTGTAGAGTGCTAGCATAAGACCCTGGTGCAATGGGGGAGTCACCCCATTCTTGATGTTTTGTTGCAAGGAAGATAATAGATAGAAGGGTAGGTTAATGCGTTCATTATGAAAGATATGGTTAAGAAGGGGAAAATGATATGCATGGACTATCATGTATCTTCCCTCTAAAGTGAAATATCTCATTACAAACATGCTTACCAGAGTGAAAGGTGGAAAAAGTTCAAGCTGGGCGTACCCATTCTGGAACCACATTAGCTTCTCTCCATCATGAAGAAAATTATCCACAAATGCTTGATATTCGGCTCTAATTTTCTTAGAAAATTTTCTACCCTCATTCACCAGACCTGTTGCCTCCATAATGAGCTGCACAGTGACTTCAAATTTCACTGCCCCTATAGTCACCTACCCTTTTCTCCATGAGTTTGTGAATTTGGCTATCAGAATTTCATTGTATCCTTTCATAGCCTTAAAGAATGAGACCATTCCTTCCCTTCTAAACAACCTATAGAGGTTGGCATTTTGATTGAGAGCCTTGCAGTTGGGAGGTTCAATACATTTCTTAGCCCTCCCATATTGGAACTCTGTAAACTTTTAGAGATTTTATTCTACAACCCTATCTTCATACGACCACGACACCTAGACACCCAACTGGCCTTACAAAGAGAACAACACAAAGTATTTGAAAGATGAAATTGTTTAGGAATGTTTAAAGAGAACTGGCGTATGGAAGATACCTCATACATTATTCCCAAATCAAAATTATAA
The DNA here is from genome assembly GCA_007115665.2 of Sequoiadendron giganteum. NCBI lineage: Eukaryota > Viridiplantae > Streptophyta > Pinopsida > Cupressales > Cupressaceae > Sequoiadendron > Sequoiadendron giganteum. The sequence goes on from CM021101.1 coordinate 266,542,863, forward strand.
TGATTACCTTCTTTGATAATTAATGTATCTAGATTTTTCATAACAAGTTGATCCTCGCTTAAGAGGTGGGAAATGGCATTTGAAAAATAAAAATAATGTGAAATGACATCGGCCTTACCAATGCAATTAACCATGTGATCTTGGGAGTTCTTGGGAATGATAGAGATATTATTTATTGCACCCGCATATATCTTCTTAATACATGTCATACCAAGATTACCATCATTAATATTTGAGCAATTTCAACATCAAATCTAAAATTCCCCCTATACCAACCCCTTATCAAGACTTTATAAGTTATAAACATTTTCATATTTGTATTTTAGCACCTTGTCTTTCATTGCTGTTGGAAACTGGAAAAACTCCCATCAAGTCCACGTATTGCACATGAGTGTCGCATTGGCAACACTATCAACAGATTGATTTCCTTCCCTGAACAAGTGTTGTATTTTACATTGAGTAAAAAACTTCATAAGATCCTTATAGTTGTCTATTATATCCTTTACTTCCCAAGGAATCGTTGTACCACCTTTCAATATGTCAATTATAAGTTTCAAGTCTCCTTCTAGGACGACCTTCTGAAAACCAAAATCTCCTAGCATCTGAATTCCTTCCCACACTGCCATGGCCTCAGCTTTGTTGTTGGTAAAAATACCCACATTTTTACCATATCCCACTATACACTCTCCAAGGTGATTTCTCAACAAACCCCCCACCCCTGCAAGGCCAGGATTACCTTTTGAGCACTCGTCGAAGTTGCATTTTATCCAATCCTTCTCAGGAGGAGTCCACACCGTAGTCTTCCTTGAGAGATAAGAAGACCAATTGATATTGGTAAGGTCTTTCTTTATGGCCCATAGCTGCTTGATTCTTATTTATTTATAAGTGGGAATAATTTTTGAATAGATGTACCCCCCACTTCCATATTTTCCTGTATTTGAGCCTTGATGGACATACATAACTCCTGATTGTTTCTCTTTATTTCCCTAAAAATATGATTGTTTCTTTCCTTCCAAATTCCCCATGATATGAAAGGAGGGGCTTGGTTCTAGAGGTCTAATATAACCTTGTGGGAATAAGGATTAAAAAACCAACTATCTATAAACGATTAAAAGCACAAAGTTGTGTCACACTTTCAACCAACTTATCAACACAACTGAGTTTAAGTGTTTCTAACTAAAAATCAATTTTGGTCAAACATATGATCTAGTAAGATTCATTTTAGCTAAGTTAGATACTTCCACAACTTTTTCAACTAAAATTGTTGGCTAAAAATATATGGAGCACCACTTTGAGTCCAATTTACCAAAAAAATAAAATTATTTGAAAAACTTGAAGTTTCAATAACTCCTGCTAATGTAAATAATTTAAAATAATAATATAAAAATACCCTTTTGTAGATCCATAAGTGTAGTTTTCAAAAATATATTTATTTTAATAGTTTAATTATTATTTATATTTTATATTTTATTTTTACTAAAAGTATGTTATCAACACAAAATATTAGGTTGATTACCACGCCAAGGAAAAATACTAAAATTTATTAAAAAAAAATTGAAAAAAATATGATGCACTAGACAAAAGAATCTATTGCAAGATGCTATAATTTTTTTCCATTTTAGATAAATATTCAATATGAAAGTCGATGTCTAATGCAAACAAATTTTTTTTGATTCACTCATATTTTAATATTTATTTAAAAATATATATTTATCAAAATTGGAAAAAAACTCCATGCACTAAAGTTTCAAGTTATAAATACACACAAAAAATTTGAAAGAAAAAAAAAAAATTTACTATAAAAGGTTTGACGTCCCATGCAACTTCATTTTTCAACATTTTATCAACAACTAAATTATAGTGTTAATTTAAAAAAAAATACAAACATAAAATATACTAAAAATACACATTTTACTAGTTTACATCATTTCAAAATTCAAAACATATATGCCACTTTTTAGTGATTCAAGTTTAAAAGTTGGATTAGCGTTGACCATTTCCTTTATAAAGTGTGACACACATTTTTTCTTTTACCCAAACAACTTCATGGAAGGAGGAAAGACCCATTTCGTGAGCAACAGGGGGAGGAAAAAGGATCAAACTTCTCTAGAGAACCGACAATGGAAGAATAAATGCATAACAATCTCTTCTTCTTGCTTATATAGGATACATCTATTGACTAATTGGAACCCTCGCTTAACAAGATTATCAATAGTTAAGATTCTGCCATGAGATGTAGCGCACCAGAAATAATTGAATTTAGGAGTTAGATTTTTAATCCACACCTTGTCCCAATGAGGATATATGCAATCAATTAGAGGTTTTTCTAATTCCTTATATACATTACCGAGAAGCAGCCAAAAGAATTCTTAATCCATATCCATTCATCCTTCCTATCTTTAGAGAACCAAGTCACCTCCCTAATGAGGCTGTTAAGCCTTTGCACCCCAGGCTCCCAGTTTCACTGTCTTTGACCTCTCGAATTGGAACTCCTAAGTAGGTTGTTAAGTTCAATCCACTTTGGTTCATATTATTCCCAATTAATGTAGTCAACCACCTTTTTGCCACAAATTATGGTCAAACTCAGTTTCAAGGGGTTGAGGCCATCTAAAGAAGAGAGAGGGGGCTCACAGATCTAAGGGTCCCTCTAGAAATCAATAGCCTTCCCATTGCCAATACTCTTTTTTCACTCCCAATTTTAGCACACTTTTGGTTTTGATAAGGTGGTTCCAAAAGATAGATCCATAAGGAAGATAAGAAGAAGTGAGGAAATGACCAAGTTCTCTGTTCCTGAGGTATTTATCTTGGAAGATCTTAACCCAATCCTTGGTCCCTTCCAGTAGGTTCCACCCCATCTTGGTAGTGAGAGATTTTTTGAAGAGTTTAATTCTCCTTATCCCCAATCCACCAACATTTTTAGGAGAACACACCTTCTCCCATATAAGTAGAGAAAATATGTTTTTTTCTTCAATGCCAAACCACATAAATCTTCTTTGTATTTGTTCAATTTTTTCCAATATGAAGGCGGGGATTTTAAACAAAGACAAATAGTAGACCAGGATGTTTTGAAGAGAGGGTTTTAGCAGTTGGATCTTCCCTACTTGGCTTAGGAGTTTACCTTTCCACCTAGCTAACCTTTTTTGGACTCTTTTAATTAAGTGATTCCAATAGTTATTATCAATTTTATAGAGATCAGAGGAAGACCAAGGTAGGCAATAGGCAAAACAGCTTCCTGGTAGCCCAAAATCTGCACCACTCTTTCTTTTACAATGTGACCAGCATGGAAAAAGTATAATTTACTCTTATTATAGTTAATATGTTGACTCAAGGTAGAAGCATAGTCATTTAATATAGATTTCCAATAGCTAGCTTCACCAACCGAGGCTTCTCCAAACAAAATGGTATCATCAACAAACTGTTGATGAAAGTTAGGCGGGAGGGACGAAGCAACCCTGAATCCTTTCAACACTTTAGAATTGTGACCATGATCATAGTATAGGTTAAATACACCAGATCCATACAGATTTGAGGCATATTTAATCCACTAAGCCATGATCTCAATGCGATATTCAAAATCAACAAGAAACTAAATAACCATTAAACTAACATGAAGAATAGGAAAACATAAAGGAAATCTATTCTAAGACCTCGAAACTTATCCCATTAGGGGAGTGGTGTTGTATTGATATGGAATGGTGACCCTTTCCCAATCCATTGGATAATATGAGCCTTTCCAATCGATTTTATTGATTAAAATTGATGGAAACTGATGAAAATGATGAACAAAAACATGATAAAAGCTAGTTTAACATGATGGATGCTAATATTATTGATGTAAGTGTATGCAAACCTATGCTAAATATGTAAAATATTCAAAGATGAAAGTCCTAGATTCCAAAATATGTAAATGGATGCAAACTAAGTTACCATGGAAACCATTAATGGATACTTAAGCTAACTATGCATGAAAATTAATCTAAAATGCTATTAAGTATGAAACATGGATGCAAATATGTATGAATTTTAGCAAAAAAAGTTTTCTATCAAAAGATGGATCCCTATTCAATAGATGTAAAGTCTATTTATATAATAGGCAATGGGAAACCGATGGTCAAGATTGAAACAATCAATCAATGGTCAGGATGGGAAGATAGAGGCATGGATCATGAATCCGCATCAAGGGTTGAGAATGCAAGTTGATATTTAATCAAGGGCTCACAATCATGCAAAGAAGCATACTTTCAAAGCTTTCTAAAGAATTTTTTTGAAAGTTTGTTATAAAGAAGAATATTCCATTTTTTGAATGAGTGAAAAGAGAGAATATTCTTTGTTAGTGTTTTAAAAATGCAACCCAGCTAGGATTTGTAATTCTCTAAGAGGTAGCCAACCTCTATATTAAAGAACCATAAAGGCTAGTGGCTAAATGACAAGATTCAGTCAAAGAATGACATCTCCTACACTCCTGGCTCTGTAGGACCAAGGTGGGTAAACCTATACAATGCCCAAAACTTAAATCACTCATACACTGACATTGCTTCATAAAATAGATAATTCCCAATGAAAATACACCAAGGGAAGCATTGAAAAATTCAAACTTGGCTAAATTCTTAGTAACTCAACCCTCTCTCAACCATTGGAAAGAAGGACACACAATAACATGGTAAGATTAAGAATGATTTTGCATTTTAATTTGTTTTTGAGATGCACAAAACTGAAAAATAGATCAGTGCCAATTCTAGGCCATAAAGTCAAACACATAAAATGAATTCCCAACAAACAAACTTCAACCAGTGGATTTAACTTGCTAATGCTTTGCATCAACTGTTAGTGCCTTGAACCGACAATCCTTCTCTTGATATCAATCAAATTCTTCTTACCAAATCCCATCTGCACACCTGAAATCACAATCACCTGCTCAAAGAATTTTAACCATTTCTTTGAAACAGAACAATGAACAAACAAAACAATCTCATGAAACTTGAGATGATAAACTCAAAGATAATTTGTATTATTAAATTTACATGACTCAAAGTGTACAAATATGGAGACAATCTGAAGACATTCATGAATGTGCAAACACCTTCATGATGTTATTTGCATAAACTGGCTGTATTTACTCTTAAATTCAAAAAATTACAGCTTATAGACTCAAAGAATGACTCAGAAATTACAATTCTCTATCTACCCAACCCAATACAAAAAAATCATAACCTTTTTCAGAACCCTTTACCATGAGAGAATAAGAGAAAATATAGAAGAAGAGAAGCAAGTAGGAGCAGCCCTAAATTTGATCTGGAAATGCCATCTGGAAGCTTCATTCACTGTTGATCAAATTGAAAAGAATATCTCCTCATCCTTCCTTTGCAACAACAAACATATTCTCTCAAAACTACTTCTACTCATCATTCCCTTGCAACTGAAAATGTGCCCATGTGGAGAATTTCATCATTTCACCCAGCTGCTAGAAAAACCTCTTTCCCGTGCAAAATTCTGTTTCAGCTCTCTTTACTTGCTGCACATTATTTTACATATCATCCAATAGAATTTCACTTTGCATTAAAATATTTCCCCACTTTATAATGTTGCAATTCTATTTTCCTCTTTAATATTTATGCTCTTTTGACTTTATTTAAAATTCCCTCCAAAGAGAACATTTCACATTGAAATGCCCGCAAGTATAAAATTCATTTTACATGATACCCACAATGAATATTAAATTCACTTTGTCCAATGAAAATATTAAAATATTCTCACCCCCATGGATAAAAATACTCCTCCTTCATTCACATTTTACATTCTATAGTGAAACATTTGAGATTTCACTTTGGGCCATTTAATATATCTTCACGTGCATGATTTTATCTTCCACAGATAAAATTTCTCCATTTAAAATGTTTTCCCAACAATCACTTAAAATATTTCACTATAAAATTACCCCTCACCATGCATTTTAAATAATAAAATTTTCTCGACAAATAAAATATTCACCCACAACAAATTACCCTTCACCATCCATTTAAAATACATGGCCCAATTAAAGTGGAAAATCACTTTTGGGTAAAAAGAATTACCCAAGCTTTAAAAAAAAATAAAAAATCACTATTGGGCAACCAAATAGCTTCTCCCGTGCCTTCAAAACTTATTGGGCCCACATTCACTCACGCACACCTCACAACTTTTTGGCAACGTCATCAAAACTCCCGCGAGGCTTGTGAGCAAGGGTTGAAATTGCTTGTGCCTTTGCATTTTCAATTGAAAATGAGAAACCAGGCCCACCTATTATGCTCACAAACATTTAATTTAAATGTTTTTCTTCCCCTTAAAGATTTTAAAAATATTATTAGGCCCTTTATGTGCCTCGCATACCTCGCACATTTTTCATGACATCACATTTTTTCGTGCGAGGCATGCGAGGTTTGCCTTAATTTCTGTTTGGTGTTTGCTTGTTCCTGAGCTCTCTCGGGTTGCATTTGGCTGCCACTGCCTCTTTCTTGACAATCTCCTCCCTGCAACCTAGAGACCTCCTCACATGGCGTAGGTAACATCCTCTCCATTTACTCTCCATTGGATCATCCGCATTGATGTGCCTTGTTTGTGCACATATGAATCCCTCCTCCTGCAATTTCATCATGTGCGCCATAGTCACAGGATTCCTGGAGACCACATTCATTTAGATGTTACTCAAACAGTTCACACGCCTTTTGTCCAAACACCAGCGCCCCTCCTTGCACCTGCCCGAAAGCTTCTAAATGCTTATCATCAAATGCATATTGTGCATACCCTGAGACATGGCGCCCCATACTGCTGCAGGCTACATGCCTCCTCTCACTGGCCATGCCCCATACTGCTGGCCAACGCACCTCATTGTATGGCGCCATCCTCCTTGCATTGTGTGAGACTCTCTCTGATTGCCCCAGGCGTGTTTCCCTCAGCTCTCTGCTACTGCTTTGTGTGGCACAATGGCTTTGTCTATGTAGGCATCCCCTTACCCACTGGCTACGCCAATTGCATTTGTTTGGAAGTCCCTAAAACCATTTCAATAGTTTCATTTTATATTCTTCAAACAAAAACCGTGGCATTCAATAAAACCACATCTACAAAGGTATTCCACACAGTTCATACACCTTGCCTCCAAGCCGTGCCTCATTCATCAGACAGTGACAAGTTGTCTTTATTTTGACAATGATAACACTTATACATCCCTTGCATTTTTACCACAACCTCTCTTATTGCAATTCTCCACTTAATTTCTGCCACACTTCTCCTATTTTCAAATGAAGTATCCTTTGTCACCATTGATTCCTTCATATGCTTAGCTTCCAAAAGAAAATTGTTTATTTGGCCATATCCATTAGAGCTCTGTTGGATCTCCATCAAGTGAGCAACACTCAAAATGCAGAAGCTAACAAACTATCTTCACAACATTGAAAACACTTGCACCTCATTGTACCAAATGAAGAAATCGCTCCATATGTTGAGTTATTCAAAACAACTTTCATGAAGTGATTGCCACAATGCAACAATTCTAATTTCGTAATTGTGTAAGACATGTCGGGTCCCCATGTGGCCCAACTAATTTTTTTTCGTTTTCAAACAAGTTTTTCCCTCAAGTAAATCAACACTAATTCTGAGTGCTTTTTAAGTTGAAAAACGAACTGGGTCTTCATTAGAAACTATTTTCTGTTTCTTTTGGAAACAGTGCAAAACTGGCCAAGTTGGCTCAAGAATCAATATGGGAAACTGGTCAAATGACCTCCTGGAGCAATGAGAACTTGCAGACATATAGTCATTTGACCCGAGAATACAGTGCAACAAATGGATTAGAGAAACAAATCACGAGGAATCAGATATTAATCGGCAAAGTTGCCCAGTCAAGATTTTCTAAAAAAATAGTTGTTCTGTACCAATTAAAACTCATCCAACTACCAATTTGTAAAAATAGTGAATCAACTCCTGGCGAGCTGCCTTTAGACATGGTAAATAATTTAGGTACCTTGAGAACGTGTGCAAAAGTAATTTTCTTGAATTATTGTTGATCAAAAGTTATTAACGATCGAAGTTGACCACTCAGAAAGGCTGTCAGGAGTGCAGATGTGAAACTGAACAAACTACATTCGGTTTTGATCTATTAAAAATAGCACATCAAATCACAAGAATCTGAAAAATGACATGTGAGATCATCTTGATATGGAGAATACAAAACAACATTCATTCTAACATGATAGTCAACTGGTTGCGAAATCCAAGCTCAAACAGGAAGCTGTTTCACAAAACTGAACATCTACAAACAACAAAATAGTGTCAAAACCCTCCAGCTCCACTTTTTGAAACTCTATCAAAACTCATTGTGGGAAGCTAAAAAATGACACAAATGTTCACATATGTCTACTAAATATGTTTGCAAATGGGTTTTGCACGACAATCAACAGGCTTTAAAATACAAGCCTCCAAAGTGGGTCAGTCAAGTAGACTTGTCAGGTGCACCTCTGAAAGTGCAGAGACAATTTTTGAAATAGGCATCTCAAATTTGCAAAATTTGAGAGTGCCATCAGTGGCTCTGACATGGGATGTATGCCCCCTATGGGCATAGCAAGATTCCAGATCTTTGGAGAGTAGACCAAAAGCTGAGTCCATCAGGTGTCCTCAAATTGTTCCTTTATTCAACCTTATTTTTGCAACTTCATTTGATGAACCTAGGTCACCAAATGAAAAATGGGAATCAACTTCTACCTCTGTCGAACATAATTCTATAGAAAGAGTTGATCTCCCTCAACTTATGCTTGCCTCTATCAAACCACAACAACACTGGTGACTGCATTTTTGCAAACATCTATACTAAACTGCCCTTGTGCAAATGTGAACTTGCTCTCTATTTAGCTTTGTTATCAAGTGCCAACCAAATCAGATATGTCACATCACTATCACTTTCTTCATTCTCTGATTTTGCATTAAGTGGCAGTATTTTAAGATGGGGATCAAGACCATATGAAAGCATAATCTGATCACAACCATCTACCTAATGAAACATGTTGGTACCCCCTAACAGACAATCATTCACAACATCATCAACATGTTCACAATCACTATGCATTTGAAAGTGAAGCATACTTTAAAAATGCTGATTATTATGTGGCAATAACTTATCACATTCATCATTTAAATCATTCTCAAGCTGAAAACAACTTGCTTCAGTGTTTTTCACATTGCCACATTCTATGAAAACTTCTTCCAACTGACAAAAATAATACTCACATTTTTCCTTGTGGCTGGAACTGTTAAACTCAAACTGATTACTAGTTTGCGTATCAAAATTAAAACTATCACAAGAACTTACCAAAAGGTCTTGTTCATCATGCAAACCATCTCCAAGTGTATGCAAACAAATACACTCATGCATTAGCACACTTTGTGACTGTTCTTCATCATGTTGGTATTGAGATTTATCAGATATTTCTGACTCATCATCATCTGTAATCATATAGTCATCCTCTGAACATAAGGTATCAACCTCTTCAATATCACAAGTTTGCTCAACAACGAGAAATTTTGGTTCAGAAGCATAATCTGATTTCTAATCGAAATCAACATCTTCATTCTCACTCAAAGACTCATGACTAGGCTCATTCAAGTCAGCAAACGAAGACTTGTCCAAATCTGCATTACAATCTTCAATATTTGACTCATTGGATGCATAAACCTCATGTTAATCTGCTATTTCAAGCTCTTCAAAAGAGATATCTGAACTTGCATCAGTGTCCATATCTTCATACTCATCATACAGTGCATCATTACAATCAATTTGTTGTTTGTCTTCATCCATATTATCATCGTCATGATCATCTAGTTCATCATTGGAAAGAGAATCAAATTCACTTGCATCATACCTTGTATCCTGAAAGTCATCATCACTATCAAAGTCAATAGGGGCTGCACACAACAACTGAGAGTTGTCCTCATGTGCATATTTCTGATATTTTGTGGTCAATAGATCTAAAATTTGTTCACAACTCAATAGATCATTGTTTTGATCTATTGTTTCAACCACTTCCTCTCCTTGACCTTCACTTGAATTGAATGCAATATCAAATTGCAAATCAGGACATATCAAAGTATCATCATCTTCAAACTCTGAGAACTCAATGGGCTGATCATAAATGGGATCTCCCCAATCATAAGAGATTGGACTACTGACAACCTTGTCAAAAAATATGGTCACTATTCGTCACAAAGAATAAACTGTCCACTTGTTCATTCTTACTCACTTCTGGGCTGTCATAACAACAATCCACATCACTTTTCATTCCAATATAAGATTGGGTGTCTTCATTAAGCTCGTCAATTTCATTGTCTTGAGGATAAACACAAATATCTTCACTATCAGACTGAAAACCATCAATGGTTTTCTCATTACAGCTGCTTGTGGCTTGTCTTTCAAACTGAAATTCATCACACACCTCCTCATTTGCAACTGACATACTGATATTCTCAAGAGAATTTCCTAAATCAGAAAACTCCCTTGTCTCACTATGAAGACTTACATCAAAGCTACACTCAACACATGTAGGCTTGATTTGATCAATTGTATCACAACATTGCTGATCACATATCTCTTCTTCAAAGAGTAAATCCAAATGATACTATTCTTTAGGTTCTTGGCTCGGAAGACTTAGCTGCTGATTTGCAGTTGGGTATACTTCTTTTGTAAGTTGTTCAAAGACAACTTTCTCGTCAATTGATGATGCATTCTTCTCATTTTTTACCTTCTCAAGTATGCTCTTGTTTGAAAACATTTGATCATTTGCATTCACACAATTGTTGATTCCATCAACATTTTTTCCCATAACCGAAGACAATAATCTTTGCACATATTCATTCCTTTGTTTCTCCAGATTATCCAAAACTATGTAAGCCATTTGCATGCTCAGTATTTCAAAATATTTTAACAATGCACTAGATCCTTCTTCATAAGCTTCAAAATACATATGGATACAATCAAAAGTACTAGGTATGAAACTTCTTGGGATTAGTGAAAGAGCAACAACAAATCTATGACTGAAATCAATACTTGACTCTTCAGTTTGCTTCTTGATCTACTTTAATCTCATGACAAGGTCTGAGGGATCTCTTGCAGATTATTCTCTATAAGTAGCTACTAATTTACCCCAACAAGGAAATGACTTCTCAGGAAAGCTTAGATACCAATCCCGAGCTCGTGCTTCAAGAGATCTGACAAAAAATATCATTTGCATATCCTGATCTCTGAATGAATGTTTCTCCATGAAGCTGGAAAAAATTTGAACATGTCCATCTCATTCACATACGATATACCCATCAAATATAGGCATCTCCTTGTAGACTTGAGCTGACATACTTTCAATTTCATAATCAACCCATGAAAAATCTAACTGAACATACAATGGGTCAAAGGAATTGACAACAGGTGTAATGACTTGGCAACTAGATATAGTATGATTGTCTCTTGACTGGGCTTGTTGAGACATTTGGTGCCTTTCATCCATTTCATTAAGTCCTCTTTCAAATACATCATTCCATTCAGGACTGAACCTAGGCTTATTAACTCTTGGGTTCTTACACTTTGGGGTATTAGATGCTTGAAGATTATTATACTTTTGACACTTCTTGACAAGTTGAATCAAAGTGTTCACTGGTATGGCTACTTTACGTTGGTGATCCATGGATATTACAAATTAAGGTTCACTAATTGTGCATAATTACAAGCCTGACCACATGATGGACAACATGGACAATTACTGACATAATGACAACCCGGGCTTGAAAATTATGACAATACAAATGGATGGAAACCCCTAAGATACACAAATACATTCTAACCATCCAAACTAGTAGATATTTGAGCACTAAAAATAATCTTTCAATGGAATTGCAATTACTTTCAACAGATCCAACAAATGGAATTGTGCAAACTTAATTTACTGTTCTTTCCCTTTGTCAGTGCTAAATCACTCAATAGGGAAGTAAAGGTTCTTCTTATAAGTTCAAATATGGTTTTCATACACAAGTTTCTTGAAATCCGAGAATGAGGAATACCTGGAAACTTTGCAGCTTCTGCAAATTGTCTCAGTGACTGGTAATATTTGTAGATATGGAACTTTCTTCAAATTTTTAACAGGTTCTATCAACAGAGTCACCACCTCTTTTCACAAAGGACTGAACTTCAAGCACTATGAAGTTCCTTCACATGTAAACTTCTTTCTGAGTTCCTTTCCACCAACAGAGCACCACAAATTACAAAATTGTTTAGGTTCATTGCAAAAAAATTGTCTCCAGGGTTGAAATCCTTCAATACTTGAACTAAATTTAGAATGGAAAATCATTTAACTCTATGCAATGACTCTTAAAGCTAGATTTTGCAATAAGAATTTTCCCAAATTCTCCCCAGTAGAGTCACCATTCTGTTGGTGTTTTAAAAATGCAACCCAGCTAGGATTTGTAATTCCCTAAGAGGTAGCCAACCTCTATATTAAAGAACCACAAAGGCTAGTGGCCAACTAAAAAGATTCAGTCAAAGACTGACATCTCCTACACTTCTGGCTAGGCAGGACCAAGGTGGGTAAACCTATACAATGCCCAAAACTTAAATCACTCATACACTAACATTGCTTTATAAAACAGATATTTCCCAATGAAAATACACTAAGGGAAGCATTGACAACTTCAAACTTGGCTAAATTATTGGTAACTCAACCCTCTCTCAACCATTGAAAAGTAGGACACACAATAACATGGTAAGATTAAGAATGATTTTGCATTTTAATTTGTTTCTGAGATGCACAAAACTAAAAAATAGATCAGTGCCAATTCTGGGCCATGGAGTCAAACACGTAAAATGAATTCCCAGCAAATAGACTTCAACCAATGGATTTAACTTGCTAATGCTTTGCATCAACTGTTAGTGCCTTGCACCAACAATCCTTCTCTTGATATCAATTAGATTCTTCTTACCAAATCCCATTCGCACACCTGAAATCACAATCACCTGCTCAAAGTATTTTACCCATTTCTTTGAAACAGAACAATGAACAAACAAACCAATCTCCTAAAACTTGAGATGATAAACTCAAAGACACTTTGTATTATTGAATTTACATGACTCAAAATGTACAAATATGGAGATAATCTGAAGACATTCATGAATGTGCAAACACCTTCATGATGTTATTTGCATAAACTGGCCGTATTTACTCATCAATTCAGAAAATTACAGCTTATAGACTCAAAGAATGACTCAGAAATTACAATTCTCTATCTACCCAACCCAATACAAAAAAATCATAACCTTTCTCAAAACCCTTTAACATGAGAGAATAAGAGAAAATATAGAAGAAGAGAAGCAAGCAGGAGCAACCCTAAATCTGATCTGGAAATGCCATCTGGAAGCTTCATTCACCCTTGATCAAACTGAAAAGAATATCTCCTCATCCTTCCTTTGCAGCAACAAACATATTCTCTCAAAACCGCTTCTACTCATCATTTCCTTGCAACTGAAAATGTGCCCATGCGGAGAATTTCATCATTTCACCCAGCTGCTGGAAAAACCTCTTTCCCGTGCAAAATTTTGTTTCGGCTCTCTTTACTTGCCACACATTATTTTACTTCTCAACTAATAGAATTTCAATTTGCATTAATATATTTCCCCACTTTATAATGTTGCAATTCTGTTTTCCTCTTTAATATTTTTGCTCTTTTGACTTTATTTAAAATTCCCTCCAAAGAGAACATTTCACATTGAAATGCCCCCAATTATGAAATGAATATAAAATTCATTTTACATGATACCCACGGTGAATATTTAAATTCAATTTGTCCAATGAAAATATAATATTCTGACCCCCGTGGATAAAAATACTCCACCTCCATTCACATTTTACATTCTATAGCGAAACATTTGAGATTTCACTTTGGGCCATTGAATATATCTTCACGTGCATGATTTTATCTTCCACAGATAAAATTTCTCCATTTAAAATGTTTTCCCAACAATCACTTAAAATATTTCACTATGAAATTACCCCTCACCATGCATTTTAAATAATAAAATTTGCCCGGCAAATAAAATATTCACCCATAGCAAATTACCCTTCACCATCCATTTAAAATACATGGCCCAATTAAAATGGAAAATCACTTTTGGGTAAAAAGAATTACCCAAGCTTTTTTTAAAATTAAAAATCACTATTGGACAACCAAATAGCTTCTCCCATGCCTTCAAAAATTATTGGGCCCACATCCACTCTCACACACCTTGTAGCTTTTTGGCAACGTCATCAAAACTCCCGCAAGGCTTGCAAGAAAGGGTTGAAATTGCTTGTGCCTTTGCATTTTCCAATGAAAATGAGAAACCGGGCGCACCTATTATGCTCACAAACATTTAATTTAAATGTTTTCTTCCCCTTAAATATTTTAAAAATATTATTAGGCCCTTTATGTGCCTCGGATACCTCACACATTTTTCATGACATCACGTTTTTTCGTGCGAGGCATGCGAGGTTTGCCCTAATTTCTGTTTGGTGTTTGCTCATTCCTGAGCTCTCTCGGGCTGCATTTGGCCACCATTGCCTCTTGCTTGAAAATCTCCTCCCTGCAACCTAGAGACCTCCTCACATGGCGCAGGTAACATCCTTTCCATTTACTCTCCATTGGATCATCCGCATCGGCGTGTCTTGTTTGTGCACATATGAATCCCTCCTCCTACAATTTCATCATGTGCGCCACAGTCACGGGATTCCTGGAGACCACATTCATTTAGATGTTACTCAAACAGTTCAAATTCCTTTTGTCCAAACACCCATGCCCCTCCTTGCACTTGCTCGAAAGCTTCTAAAGCCTTATCATAAAATGCATATTGTGCGTACCCTAAGACATGGCGCCCCATACTGCTGCAGGCCACATGCGTCCTCTCATTGGCTGTGCCCCATACTGCTGGCAGCGCACCTCATTGTATGGCACCATCCTCCTTGCATTGTGTGAGCCTCTCTCTGATTGCCCTAGGTGTGTTTCCCTTAGCTCTCTACTGCTGCTTTGTGTGGCATGGTGGCTTTGTCTATGCAGGCATCCCCTTACCCACTTGCTAAGCCAATTGCATTTGTTTGGAAGTCCCTAAAACCATTTCAACAGTTTCATTTTATATTCTTCAAACAAAAACCATGGCATTCGATAAAACCACATCTACAGAGGTATTCCACACATTTCATACACCTTGCCTCCAAGCTGCGCCTCATTCATTAGATAGTGACAAGTTGTCTTTATTTTGACAATGAAAACACTTATACATCCCTTGTGTTTTTACCACAACCTCTCTTATTGCAATTCTCCACTTAATTTCTGCCACACTTCTCCTGTTTTCAAATTAAGTATCCTTTGTCACCATTGATTCCTTCATATGCTTAGCTTCCAAAAAAAATTATTTATTTGGCCATATCCATTAGAGCTCTGTTGAATCTCCATTAGGTGAGCAACACTCAAAATGCACAAGCTAACAAACTATCTTCAACACATTGAAAAAACTTGCACCTCATTGTACCAGATGAAGAAATTGCTCCATATGCTGAGTTATTCAAAACAACTTTCATGAAGTGATTGCCACAATGCAACAATTCTAATTTCGCAATTGTGCAAGAAATGTCGGGTCCCCATGTGGCCCAGCTATTTTTTTTTTCGTTTTCAAACAAGTTTTACCCTCAAGTAACTCAACACTACTTTTGAGTGCTTTCAAGTTGAAAACGAATTGGGTCTTCATCAGAAACTGTTTTCTGTCCCTTTTGGAAACAGTGCAAAACTGGCCAAGTTAGCTTAGGAATCAATTTGGGAAACTGGTCAAACGACCTCCTGGAGCAATGAGAACTTGTAGAAATATTGTCATTTGACCCGAGAAGACAGTGCAACAAATGAATTAGAGAAAAAGATCATGAGGAATCGGATATTAATCAGAAAAGTTGCCCAGTCTGACTTTTCTAAAAAAATAGCTGTTCCATACCAATTAAAACTCATCCAATTGCCAATTTGTAAAAATAGTGAATCAACTCCTGGCGAATTGCCATCAAACATGGTAAATCATTTAGGTACCTTGAGCACATGTGCAAAAGGAATTTGCTTGAATAATTTTTGATCAAAAGTTATTAACGATCGAAGTTGACCACTCAGAAAGGCTGTCAGGAATGCAAATGTGAAACTAAAAAAATTGCATTCGATTTTGATCTATTAAAAATAGCACATCAGATCACAAGACTCTGAAAACTGACATATGAGATCATCTTGATATGGAGAATACAGAACAACATTCGTTCTGACATGATAGTCAACTGGTTGCGAAATCCAAGATCAAACAGGAAGCTATTTTGCAAAACTGAACGTCTGCAAACAACATAACAGTGTCAAAACCCTCCAGCTTCACTTTTCGAAACTCTGTCAAAACCCATTGTGGAAAGCTAAAAAATGACACACACTTTCACATATGTCTATTGAATATGTCTACAAATGGGTTTTGCACGAAAATCAACAAGCTTTAAAATACAAGCCTCCAAAGTGGGTCAATCAGGTAGACATGTCAGGTGCACCTCTGAAAGTGCAGAGACAATTTTTGAAATAGGCATCTCAAATTTGCAAAATTTGAGAGTGCCATCATTCTCAAAGAATATTCTTATGCAAGTGGATGAGGAAAATTAACATTTAGTAAATTAAAACAAAGTTTTAATATGCAAAGGGGAGGGATATTCCATAGGAATATTCCCTTTTGGAGGAATTTAAGATTGAACATTAAATAATTAATTTATTTAATGAAAAGGGGGGATTAGGATATTTAATGAAATAACTAGGATTATTTAATTAAATAAGAAGATATAAGAAGGCTAATTAAATAATTTGCATTATTCGATTAGATAGTATGAAAGGTGAATATGAAAGAGAGTGAATTAACCTAATTAAATTAATTAGATTAACAGGTGAAAATGATGCATTTAATTAAATAGCTATGCTAATTTAATCAAGTGAAAAGAGGATGAAATTTAGGATGAAATGATGTTAGTATATCAGATTCTAGTGTGTAATACCGTTCAAGACACTTTTAAGTGTCTACATTTTTCCCCTCTTTGAAGTGAGGTACCAATTACATTGGTTCAAATACCGACACTTTTTTAGATTAAAATTGCTGCTCAAATAAAAAATGTAAAAAAATACTGATTTTTGGATGCCCCTGTTGAGAAACGGTGCCTCAATTACCAGCTTGGACCTTTGTTAGAAAAAGACTTGGCAAAAAATGACTTGATTCTACCCTTAACTGCTTTACCGTGGCAGTCTGGTTTTGCCTTGGTGGTATTATGGTGGTGACCTGGCGGTTACCATCATATTGCAGGCGGTGAGTCCGCTCACCGCGGTACTACAGTGAGGCCGCTTGCGTTCTTCTTGGCGGTTACCATCACACCGCGGGCGGTGAGTCCGCTCACCGCGGTGGCTGCAGTGAGACTGCTGACGGTCTGCTAGGCGGTCACTGCCCTACCACGGGGTGGCCTAGCTCCCCCCACGGTAGCGTGGTAAGATTGCATGCAGTCTACCTAACGATTATTGCTACATTGCGGTTAGGTTGGACTGGCTTGGCGGTAGCGCGGGTAAGGTTGAGGTGAGCTCGGATAAGCTCATAGCTATACTGTGGCAAGTGGAAGTCAACTTTGTGATAGCGCGGGGAAGTTTGTGTGAGCTTGGGTGAATTCACCGCAATACCATGGTCGGGTAGGATGAGCTCGACAGTAGCATAGGGCGACTAGAGGATGAGCTCGGGCGAGCTCACTGCCACACCATGACGAACTGAAGACTGATCGGCGGTAGCGCAGGGAGGTCAAGGTTGGCTTGTGTGTGCTGACTGCCATACCGCGATGGGTGATTGAGCTCATTGTAGTAACACGGTAATAGGCAGAGCAAGCTCGGAGCTCAGTGGATCGAGCTTAAGTGAGTTGGACCAAAGTCAATAGCGATAGGCGAATAGAAAACTGACACGTGGCTCAGTGTCAAGTTGCTGATTGGCTAGAAGCCAAAATAGTTAATGGCAATTATTGTAGGCCGAGTTTTAGCTGGATACAAGACCCGTTTTAGGCAAGGAATTGAATGCCTGGGCGACCCGATGCAAGGAGATATGTCAGTGAAGATCATATGGCATGATTGGGTGATCAGTGCATAAACCTGATGTCTGCGATTGGTTGGAAAGTGTGAATTTGGTGTAAGACTTGTACAGTCAATCTTAAGTTGATGGATGAGTACAGGTAGTAGCAAGTCATGTAATGTATGGTATGCTGAGAGCATTGTAACTTGAAGGAGTGAAAAACTAGAGTGCTGCTGTGAGCTGATCAGAGAGTGAAGACTAAAGTATTTTGTATGTAATATTTTCATTGCTGTAATACAAAATTGTTTTTGCTTGGTGTGGTGGGTTTTTTACTTGAAAAGGTTTTCCCACATAAATACTTGTGTCAACCTATGAATGCTTATTTTGTTATCTCTTTTATGCTGTATGTATTCATCTCAGTAGTTTTTTAAGAAGCTATAGAACTCATTTTTTCTCTTCTCCCCTATTGTATTAGTGTTAAGGGAAGGTATTCCGCATTGTTATATTTCCCTTCAAGTGGTATCAGAGCTTGGCCAGTTGTGTTATCCTTGATTGAAAGGTTAGTTTTTTATGCTAATACTATTTCAATGGGAGTCTTGCATTTTTAAAACTTGTTTCTATTTGAGATGGCGAGTACATCAGGTAGAGTAGAGATTGAAAAATTCAATGGCAGCGACTTTGAGTTATGGAAAATAAAAATGGAAGGCTTGCTAGTGGATAGAGACCTCTGGATAGAAGTGTCTAGAACTATGCCACAAGGTATGACACAAGGATATTGGGACCTTGTTGATAGAAAATCAAGAGGTCTGATAAGACTGAGTCTGACTTATTCTGTACTCCTGAACGTCCATGAGGAGAAGTCTGTAGCTTCATTATGGAAGAAGCTTGGTGATATTTATCAGGGAAAGTCTCTAATAAATAAGCTATTATTGAGGAAGAAGTTGTACTCTTTGAAAATGGAAGAAGGTGCATATGTTGTAGACCATCTAAACTCGTTTAACATGAGTGTTACTCAACTGGCATCTATAGGTGTAAAGACTGAGGAGGAAGATCGTTGCATGCTCTTGTTGTGTTTGTTACCTGACAGTTGGGATCATCTTGTGATGGCTATTGGAAGTACTACCACTACTTTCAAGACGGAATACATTGTTGCCTTACTATTGTTTGAAGAGATGCAGAGGAAGTCTTCAAAGATGTCCAAAGAGGCCCTTGCTATTCGAGGTAGACCAAAGGAGAAAGGCAAGAAGAAGGACAAGAAGTCCAAATCTAAATCTACAGGGAGATCAAAGTCTCCTGGTAAAAAGTTCAAGGTGAGATGCTGGAACTATGGGCAACCTGGTCATATCCGAAAAGATTTTAAGGATAAGAAGAAGAAGAATGTTTCAGATAATGACTTTTCTTAAAGTGATGCAGACGCCTTCATTGCAGTAGCCTTGACAACTCAGGAATCAGATGATGTTTGGCTGGTTGACTCAGGTGCATCCTTTCACATGAGATCCCATAGAGAATGGTTCTCTAAGTATGCAAAGTATGATGGTGGAAAGGTGTACCTAACAAGTGATTCAACGCTGGAAATTGTTGGCAGAGGAAGAGTCAGAATTCAGTTTCCTGACAGAAGAGTCAAAGGAATTGGTGGCATACTGCACATACCGGGTCTGGCTCATAATCTTCTTTCTATCAGTAAGTTAAATGATGCTGGTGTAGAAGTTTCTTTCTCAAGTAAAGGATGTAAAATGGCTAGAGGTGCTGGCTAAGGGTGTTCGTACTGGCACTTTGTACGAGCTGGATGCATGCCCTGTTCAAAGTAACAGTGCCTCTGTAATGTCAAGAAAAACTGTTCCTATAGAGGAAGATGAAGACACTTCTCTAGCTCCAAATGCTTTGGAGGTAAAACTCCCAGCAGAGAAGACTATGTTGTGGCATCATAGACTAGGTCACATAGGTGAGAAAGGGTTAAAAACCTTGAAGAATAAAAATCTTGTAGAAGGGCTTGATGACTGTAACCTTGAGTTTGATTTTTGTGAACACTGTATTTATGGAAAACAACACCGTGTTTCATTTTACTCGAGTCCTCATAAATCTTCTATTATACTAGATTATGTTCATTCTGATGTGTTTGGTCCAGTTAATATTCCTTCGTTATCGAACTCTAGATATTATATTTCTTTTATTGATTACTGTTCGAGAAGGGATTTGTATACTTTCTTAAAAGTAAATCAGAAGTGTTCAGTCAGTTTAAAAAATTTAAAACTTTGGTAGAGAATCAGAGTGGAAGGAAAATTAAATATTTGAGGACAGACGATGGCAGTGAGTTTTGTTTTGCAGATTTTGAAAGGTATTGCATAGATCATGGAATTAAAAGGCATAAAACAACACCTTATACTCGATAGTAGAATGGAGTTGCTAAAAGGTTGAACAGGACACTGATGGAAAAGGAAAGGATTATGCTGAGCGGTGTTGGTCTGGATCAGAAGTTCTAGGCTAAGGTTGTGGCTGCAACATGTTATTTGATAAATTATTCTCCTTGCTATGCTCTTGTTGATAAGACACCTTTGGAAGCATGGTCTAGTAAGAAGCCCTCTCTCAGACATGTTCGTATCTTTGGCTGTGAGACATATGTTTATGTGCCAAATGAGAAAAGATTAAAGTTGGATAAGAAGGCTGTTAAATGTATTCTCATCGGCTATGGAGTTGGTGTGAAGGGATACAAGCTTTGGAACTCTGTTACTGAGAAGGTTTTGTACAATAGAAGCATGATATTTCATGAATTGAAACCTTCAGTAAGTGATAAACAACTTGAGATAGATCAGAGAGATAAGAAGAATGATGCAGTTGAGATCCCTCAAACTCCAGAAAAGGAAGAACTACGTGGTGTACTTGAGACTGAGGAGAGTTCAAGTAGCTCTGAGAGTTTTGATGATGAAGAACCACAAGCTTAGCCAGTAAGAAGGTCTACATGAGAAAAATGGCAACTTGAAAGGTATGGTTTCTCAATGTTAGATTCGAGTTGTGCCTAGGCCTTAATTACTAGCACTGATGAGCCTAGGACTGTAAAAGAAGCAATTAGCATGACTGATTCAAATTCTTGGCTGGAGGCTATGAATGAAGAAATGGATTCATTGAAGAAGAATGAAACTTGGGATTTGGTACCTTTGCCTAAAGGGCGAAAGCCTATTGGCTGTAAGTGGGTATTCAAAAAGAAGACTGGTCTTGATAGCAGTGTTGAGAAGTATAAGGCAAGATTGGTTGCAAAGGGATTCTCTCAAATTGAGGGAATTGACTATGGAGAGATTTTTTCCCTCGTAGCAAAGCTGACATCCATCAGATTTCTGTTATCATTGGCAGCAACGTATGACTTAGAGATTGGACAGATGGATGTGAAGACATCGTTTCTCCATGGTGAGCTGAAAGAAGAAATTTATATGTCCCAACCTGAGCATTTTGTTGAAAAAGGTAAAAAAAATCTGGTCTATAAGTTAAAGAAATCTCTGTATGGTTTGAAACAGTCTCCTAGAATGTGGTGCCATAAATTTGACACATTTGTGTTATCTATGGGATTTGTGAGATCAAAATCTGATCATTGTGTTTATTATAAATCTGAAAATGATCGTGTGCTTGTTATTACCCTATACGTGGATGATATGTTATTCATAGGAAATAGCAATACTATGATTTCTGATCTTAAATCTCAGCTGTCTGCAAAGTTTGAAATGAAAGATCTTGGTGCAGCAAGGTATATTCTAGGAATGGAGATAACCAGGGACAGAACAAGCATAAAGCTTTGGGTAAGTCAGAGTAAGTATGTCAAAACTATTCTGGAGAGATTTGGTATGAATGAATGCAAGCAGTTAGTTGTTCCAGTTATGCAGGGAACGAAACTATCTATTGAAGACTGTCCAAAGTCTTCTATTGAGATGGAGGACATGACCAGGGTGCCTTATGCAAGTACTATTGGCAGTTTAATGTATGCGATGGTCTGTACTAGACTAGACGTTGCCCAAGCAGTGGGAGTTCTCAACCGGTTTATGGAAAATCTGGGAAGATCACATTGGGATGCTATAAAGAGAGTGTTTAGATATTTGAAGGACACTTCAAACTATGCTCTATGTTACCATGGAAGTTTGGTTGCATCATAAAGAACACTCAAAATTCAGGGATATGTTGATTCTGATTGGGCAGGGGACATTGATAATAGGAGATCCACCAGTGGATACACATTCATGTTAAATGGTGGAGTAGTCAATTAGATGAGCAAGCAACAAGTTGTTGTTGCTCTATCCACGACAGAGGCAGAGTACATGGCAGCAACTCACGCTTGCAAGGAAGCAGTTTGGCTGAGTAGATTGTGTTCAGATATTGGTTTTAATGCAGGGTAGATTACAGTTTGCTGTGATAGTCAGAGTGCCATTTGTTTGGAAAAGAACCCTACTTTCCATGCCAGGACGAAGCACATTGATGTGCAGTATCACTTCGTGAGGGACATGGTTGAAGATGGAAAGGTCTGTCTTGAAAAGGTCGACACTTTGAAGAATGTTGTAGATGCATTAACGAAGCTAGTGAGCATAGACAAGTTCAGATGGTGCACAAAATCTATGGGCCTTGGGGCCTATGACCGTCAGTAATTTTTGAAGTCTAGAGGAAGCTAGGAATCTTCATCAAGTTGGAGCATGTTGAGAAATGGCGCCTTAATTACCAGCTTGGACCTCTGTCAGAAAAATACTTGGCAAAAAATGACTTGATTATTCCCTTAACTGCTTTACCACGATAGTATTGTTTTTCCTTGGTGGTACTGTGGTGGCGACCTGGCAGTTACTGTCAAACCGTGGGTGGTGAGTCCACTCACCACGGTACTGCGGTGAGGCTGCTTGCGTTCTTCTTGGTGGTTACCATAACACCATGGGCGGTGAGTCTGCTCACCACGGTGGCCGCGGTGAGACCGCTGGCGGTCTGCCAGGTGGTCACCGCCCTACCACAGGGTGGCCTAGCGGCCCCATGGTAGCGCGGTAAGACTTCTTGCAGTCTGCCTAACGGTTACCACTGCACCACGGTTAGGATGGATGGGCTCGGCGGTAGTGCGGGTAAGGTCGAGGTGAGCTCGGATAAGCTCACCGCTATATCGTGGTAGGTGGAAGTCAGCGCAGCGGTAGCGCGGGGAAGTCTGGGTGAGCTTGGGTGAGTTCACCACAATACCGCAGCTGGGTAGGATGAGCTCGGTGGTAGCATGGGGTGACTAGAGGATGAGCTCAGGTGAGCTCATCGCCACACCGCGACGAACTGAAGACTGATCGGTGATAGCGTGGGGAGGCCGAGGTCGGCTTGTGTGTGTTCACCACCTTACCGCGATGGGTGGCTGAGCTTAGTGCGATGATGCGGTAGAAGGAAGAGCTAGCTTGGAGCTTAGTGGACCGAGCTTGATTGAGCTAGACCAAATTCAATAGCGATAGGTGAATAGAAAATTGACACGTGGCTCAGTGTCAAGTTGCTGATTGGCTAGAAGCCAAAATAGTTAATGGTAGTTATTGCAGGACAAGTTTCAGCTGGAGATAGGACCCGTTTTAGGAAAGGAATTGAATGCCTTGGCGGCCCGATGCAAGGAGATCTGTTAGTGATGATCAGATGGCATGATTGGGTGATCGGTGCATGAACCTAATGTCTACGATTGGTTGGAAAGTGTAAATGTGATGTAAGACTTGTACAATCAATCTTAAGTTGATGGATGAGTACAGGTAGTAGCAAGTCATGTAATGTATGGTATGCTGAGAGCATTGTAACTTGAAGGAGTGAAAAACTAGAGTGCTACTGTGAGCTGATCAAAGAGTGAAGACTGAAGTATTTTGTATGTAATATTTTCATTGCTGTAATACAAAATTGTTTTTGCTTGGTGTGGTGGGTTTTTTACCTGAAAAGGTTTTCCCATGTAAATACTTGTGTCAATCTATGAATGCTTATTTTGTTATCTCTTTTATGCTGTATGCATTCATCTCAGTAGTTTTTTAAGAAGCTATAGAACTTAGTTTTTCTCTTCTCCCCTGTTGTATTAGTGTTAAGGGAAGGTATTCTGCACTTTTGTATTTACCTTCAGCCCCACTACTGCCCCAGTGGAAGGAATTGAGCTGGTTCCCTGCCCCCTCGAGATATCGGGTGAAAATTTACAATTTCGAGTCAATCTCGCAACAAAGGATGTAAGATCGGTTTAGCTCAAAAAGGACAAAAAATACTTCTTAGAAAGTGCAGATGTTTGATGTAGATAAATTTGATGATGTATAGACAGTCATCGACCATGGGTAACCTCATGTATATTTTGATATATCACACATATTCGACACTTGGATAAAAATGTTAGTAAAGATTGAAGAATAAGATGAATGAATTGACCATTGATTTTGAGATTGATTGAATATTCCAACAAGCCTATGATTATTTGAGACTTTATTAGATTATGGTGATGATATAGATGATTTTCTCATATTTGGGATTGGGATTTTCCGTCATTCCTTATATTTGATATAACACATAGACATGATGCATCTTAGTATTGATAACCAAGATGCCATTGTATCTAGTGTAATGGACTTTGACTTTGCAAACAGATAAGATAGTTCTTGTTCAAATCTTGACAAACATAAACCTCATTGGAATGTAGTTTAGAAGTGTAGAATATCTCAGACCAAAGCATACACAATAGTCAACAAGCTACTCCAAACAAAATCTTTGCACACAACTAAGTAAGTATGCGCCAAGATTATTTTACAAGAATACCCCACAAACACAACAAACGAAAGATAATGATCGATGCCCCATTCCTTTTTCTCTAAATCATTGAGACATTATTGAGAGGTCCTTAGAGTGGGTCAATAAGATAAATCATAAGAAAATATCAACAACATATAGTCAGTTTTATTTATATCTCTTTCCAAAGGTGTAATGTGTGTTTTAAGGATAAATATCCAAAGTGATTGCCAATGATAATGCCCATTGTAGGAAGGATGCATCCTAGGATGTGTTAGCAAATGTTGGCGGGTTGATAGGTTGTTTGTAAGGCCGTTGATATAAGGTTTGATTGACATGTTTACCTATGATTTAGACTTTAGATTTTGATGTTTAGGTTCTCACTTTACGACTTGTGACATTTGTTTTCTATTTTTTTTACCAAAGGGTGAGTGTGATGGTCGATTTATTATGGATGAAAGTTTATTGCATGTGCAAGCGAAATGGGATGGATGATTTTGGAATTTTTATAATATTTCATTTTTTTTGGTGTTCTGAAAATGTTTTGAGGTTGTTTTTGGTCTTTTTGAAAGTTTATATGAATTTTTTGGTTTTTCGATTATTTGAGGCTATTTAGGGTTTTCCCAAAGATATTTGATGCTGTTTAGGTCTTTTGAATGTTTTCTAATGTTTTTGGGTTTTCAATTTTCCAATATTTTTTGGATTTTCTAAATTTTCAAATATTTTGGGGTTTTCTAAGATTTGACCAAGAAGCTAACCTAAAAGACTATCCTAGGGGCCTCGAGGAATTATCAAAGATGAGCCTTGCCTGTAACGTTATACACACATAGACCATGTAGTTTGACTGACTTGACTTATTGTTGATAAGATATGAACACTTGATGGATTGTTAGTTTACTATGACAAACTCCTAAAGGACTGACCTAGGGTGTCTCGGGGGCACATCAATGATGGCCTTGCCTATGTTCAAGCTCAGAGACTCATAGTTTGACATGGTACTATTTTTGGATTTTTGATGTTTTGACCTTTTTATGGATTTTGATGTGTTTTGGGATTTTTGATGAGATTTTGAGGTAAATGATACCTAGATCATGATGTCAATGTCACACTATGAGATATAAGACATGGATCAAGAGTTATTTGGAAATAAGAATGTAATAACCCACCCTCAATGTCTAGAAATGCTTCATAGATCAATGGAAAAACCAAGATATGTAATGTAGATGCAAATAGTTCAACAGAGTTTTATCATACTAGATATGTTTTACTAGAATTAATGAGATAAAATGGTAAAGAGCCTATCAAATGTTTGCCATGACTTTTTATTTTTACTATGTTTTTTTTTTGTTTGGGTTTTCAATAATTTTACCCTCACGTTGCACCACCTAGTGGTATTGATGTAGAGGCCACTGTCATAACATGCCAATGATACCCTACTTGAAGAAGCTGCTTTGCTAAGATATAAGCACTTGAATGCAACTTGGAAGAACTTTGATCTACCTTGTTGGTACCAGAATTAACCTTGTCTATGTGCATATATCAAGATAGAGTGCCTTAAGAATCCTTATGATGAAGAGTAGCTTCCAACACATGCTCAATGGGAGAATTGGATATCATGAATGGAGTGTACGGTGTCATTCATGAATGGGTATGAGATAGATTGGTTGATGGTTTGGAACCTTTGACTCTCCAAACTTGGGAAGATGAGCAATGATGGGTGGGAACAAAGGTTTTTGTGGAATTAGGACCAACCACTAGATATACTTCGTTCCTTTCTTAAGAAGCCTAATTTTGTATTTGAGGACAATTCTGATGGATACATTTCCCTTTTTTATTTTTCCCCATAGTTTCTTTGACTAATGGAGTTTTAGAGGGATGATTTTCTTTATTTTTCTTTAGTATCCATTTGTATTTGATTTGTACTTTTTTCTTTACTGCTCTATTTTCTTTGATGATCTTCTCCTTCCTGTGTTGGTCCCAACTTGTGAATGGAATGATGAGTGAATTCCAACTCATGATACGACTAGTTGTAGTGTTGACAGTATTTTCATCACAAGGATTCTTCATTCCCCATATGTTGATGTTTGTGGTAGATAGGATTGCCCTCAGTGTTGTGAAGGTATTTCCACTACCTAATCCCTTTCCCTGATAATGTATCCTCTGATCTATAGCCACTGAATATGACTTGTCGTGAACACATGATATTGCTATGGGTTCCTATTGTTCAGGAATCTGAACTATTTGATCTGATTCTATGACATTGTTATCTGTTGATACCGCTTCAAAAGATGTTGGTGCTCATTCAAAAGATGTTGATGATGCACAATCACTGTAAGAATCAAGAATCTTGACTATTGCTTGCTCTTGTGTGGGAATATCAAGATTCAAAGACTCTTGTATTAGATGAAGAATGCCTATATTCCCATCATAAAGAAACATCTCAGGGGTGATATCAGGGAGATCTTTGGAGTTTAAAATGGTTTGGAAGATGTTCCTCATTTCTTGGTGAAACTCTAGGGATAGGGTTCTTGATCTTGACTCGATTTGAAGTAACTTTTGTTATTCGAGCAAGAGATTCTTCTTGACATGATCCTTGGGTGGATGATATATCATCAGTAAAAGAATCTTCACAATAGTTTGTAGGTATGGGTACAATAAGGGATATTTATTGCTCCTTTGGAACTTCTCCAATACACCCAATCATTGAGTCATATGTGGGATAGATATCACAATTTGATATATAATTAATGCCATTATGGTATGAAATATTGCAAGACACTATTGATGGGTTTGGACTTTGTTTTAAAACAATATATTGATATGTGTCTGATTCCTCTTGTTGTGATGAATAAATATTTCCCACTGTGGTATCATGGGTATGGTTTATGTTATTTGAGGTTGATGCATTTCCTAATTTTTTTTCTTTTGTGTGATCAGGCATAGGGTTTTTGTAAATTTTCAGATTTTCATTCCAAAATTTTTGATCAACATCAATGTCTCCTTGTTTGATAAGATCTTGGATTAGATGTTTGAGTCTAAAATAATTTTATGTGTTATGACCTTTGTATCGATGAAATTCACAAAAAATGATCTTCTCTATAGCTAGGAGGTTTGACTTTTGGCTCTTGATAGTTTGAGAAATCTGGGAGTGTGATAAGATTAGACTGTATCAACCTCTTCAACACATCCTCCATAGGTTCCCCTAAGGGAGAGAATTGTCGTTTAGGATTACTATTTATTTTTTGTGGTCCATGTTGAGTTCTTGTAACATTGATTGCTCGTCTAGGAGTAGTTAAGACCACCTTTGAATTGACAATACCATCACTAGTAACATTCTTATTCTTGGCCCAAAAGTGGGGTTTGTCGTTAGAACTAGTGGATGGGCGGTTGTCTTTATACACTTGTGTGTTTCCTTGTGCGATTAGGCTCTCTCAATGTTGAGGGCCCTAGGAATAAGCTCATCATAAGTGGTGATACATTGCATCTTTAAGTGGAAGGATAGATATGGATCAACATTTTCTATGATAATCCCCACTTATTGTTCGTTGGGAATGGGCCACTTGCTTTTAATAGCTCTTTGCCTCCACCTTTGCAAGAAATTAGTGAAGGATTCTCCTTTGTTTTTCTTGAGTGTGTATAAATATTCTAAGATTACATCCATGTCAAGATTGAAGAAGAAGTGATCTATGAATTTATCAATGATTTCTTGGAATATTTTGATGCCTGGAGGCAACTGAGAAAACCAATTGATGGCTAGGCCTATCAAGCTTTGTGGAAATATGTATATCAAGTAAGAATCATTATAGGCAACCTCCATACACATGATGTTGAATTATTTGACGTGATTTTACAGGGTTCCCTCTCCCTTTATATTTATCAAATTTAGGGACCTCAAAACCGGGAGGGAAAGGTACCATTGCAATGTTTTGATCGAATGGGTATGGACATAAGTTTTGCTGTGCATGGGGCTTTTTAATTTTTACTATTTGGAGGTCTTGCATTTGTTGCGTTAGTGCCTTGACTTGCAATGCTACATCGCCTTATGGGTTTGGTGGGGGAACATATGTTGCGTATTGTGGGATGGTGGATGAATTGTAAGTGGGATTTTGATATGATGGGGTGTTGTATGGTGTGTAAGGTGGTGTGGGATATTGTGAAGGTGAAGGTGGTAGAGATGTATATGTTCCTAAATTTTTTAGATTGATGATGTTTTGTTGAGGATTATAATATAAGCTAGGTTGTTACTATTGTTGTTGTGCGAGTACTTGTTGTTATTGAGCGTACTATTGTGCGACCAAGGCTTCTTGTTGGGCTTGCTGTTGTTGTGTTGCTAAGGCTACTTTTTGGGCTTTATATTGTTTTTGTGCTGCTAGGGCTGCTTATTGGGCTTGCTATTGTTGTTGTGTTGCTAGGGATGCTTGATGGGATTGCTATTTTTGTTGTGCTGCTAGGGATTCTTGCTAGGATTGCTGCTGTTGTTGTGTTCCTAGGGCTTCTTGCTGGGCTTACTATTGTTTTTGTGCTACTTGTTGGGCTTGCTATTATTGTTGTTCTACTAGGGCTGCTTGGTGGGTTTGTTGTTGTTGCATGACTTGCTGATAAGCCTGTTGTACTTGCTGCAAAGCTAGAGCATGTGCTTGCAATGTAGGATCATTTGGTTGTTGGGACAACTGTGATGAGTTTTGGGTGTTTATGGTTTGAGTGGGTTGTGGGTTGATGATGAGTGGTTCAGGGTTACCTTGGTTTAACATTCCTTGTAGGATGGTGGATTGGGATGGAGGAATGTAAGTTTGAGGTCCCATTTGATTTTGCATCACGTGGGGGACCAATGGTAACGATGATGATGATGCCATTAGGTATTGCAATTGTAATGGCACATTAGGACCTTGAATCAATTGATTGGAAGGGTTCCCTTGATGGATGTGTAGGGGGTTCCCTTGCTGTATTTGATGTGAGACCAAGGTATTATCTTGGTTGATGGGGTTTGTAACCAAGGTGTTGTTTTGATTTAGGTTGATGATGGATGGGATGGATGCATTTTGTGTAACCAATGGGTTGATGCACCAATGGGGTGGTTGGATGAAGATGTACCTTGTTGCGTTAAGGGTTGATTTTGTGCAAGGTTGTTGACATGCCCTTGCTAGTCTACTTGAGATACTTGGTTCACATTTCCTTGCGTAACATTGGGCATACTTGTCATACTCGTGGGGATGAATGAAGAAGGTTGCACTTGAAATGTCGAGGTTGTCATGGAGTTATGGAGTGTAAGTGGTTGATGTGGATGTGGGGGATGATTTGGAACAAGAGGAGCACCAAATGTAGGTGTCCAAGTGGTGTGTTTCTTTCTAAAGGAAGGGTGTGACCAAAGTCCTTAGCAAGACTAGTAGCAAGACTAGGAGTTTGTGTTTGATTTGGACCTAGTGATGAAGTTAGTGGAATCATGGATGGAGTCAAGCCTTGTTTCAAGCTTTATGTGACAAAAGATGGGGGAATTGAAGTCACTTTCTCTAAGGCTTGGAGTTCTTGTTTATAATCAAGGATTTCATCTTTAGTGGGCTCAAAAGGATTATTTGTGACGTCTTCTACCTCATATGGTCCCACTAGATCGTGGGGTTGTTGTGAGGGGGTAGAATGACTCCTTGGATCAAATTCTTGAGGATTGGTATCACTTGTGGTATATGGGACTTTGGTTTATTCCATGATTATCTTGTGTTGTGATATTGTTGTTAGCATAAATTGTGGGTCACCTATGGGAGAATTATGTTGAGATTTGTAATGTTTAAACTCTCTAGTTGACCCAAATTTAGGTAAAAAGGATGTTCCAAGTCAATTTGGAGCAATGATGAGAGTGAAAGATGAAAATGATGAATGATATGGATAGTGATCTTTGCAAAATTTTGGGACAACACTTTCGACGATAGGTTTGATTTGTTTTTGGTATGGATAAAGATGATAATGAAATTGTAAATATTTAAGGTAGACTTGTGATCTTCAAGATAAACTAGTCCACAAAGGTGATAACTAACTCAACTAAAATGCATGGAAAATGATTCATTTCACACAAAAGTAGCTAAGTTAGGTTTGATAGATGTATAAGTCCAAAGTGTTGGTGTGTTCAAAATTTTACAAAGTTTGATGAAGTGAAAGGTGAAATTTGATGAAGGGTGGATAAAATTTTGACCCAAAATGTTAACCTAGAATGAACGTTTGTTTTGTAAGATCAAGGTAGTGAGAAAAATTCTTTACCCTATGAGTAACTCAACCCAAAAATATCAATGTTGAC
Organism: Sequoiadendron giganteum; assembly: GCA_007115665.2. Classification (NCBI taxonomy): domain Eukaryota; kingdom Viridiplantae; phylum Streptophyta; class Pinopsida; order Cupressales; family Cupressaceae; genus Sequoiadendron; species Sequoiadendron giganteum. The sequence goes on from CM021101.1 coordinate 266,574,005, forward strand.
TTAAATGAGAGGGAAAATTTGGAAATAAAAATATGGTTCATTCAACAAAGGGCAAGAATAAAAATTTCTTAGCAAGATGTCCCGGTTGCGGTAAAGTTTTAAGGCCTATTTTTTGATAAAATTTGAACTATGATGTCTACGTTTGAAGTGGAAGAATATGGACCTTTGTTTGGGGATTTTGATTTTACGGGAGATCATGAAGACATGTGCAAATTTTCTATTTTTTTCGAAAAGAGGATATCTATTGCCACACAGGAGGTGGTAATATAGGTCTTCCAGCCATAATATCAGCTTTTCACTCTTGTTTTTCTAGGATGTTTGTTGCATTTATCCACTAGTTGGGTGTTTCCTTTGTCTCAAATGTGAAGCTCCTCAAATTAATGATAATTCCAGTTTGTTCTCCTTCAATTAGCTCAAAGTTTGGTTGTGTGATAGGTAGCGTAAGGTTTGGTTGTTGAATTGGAGCAATCAGATGCCAAAGGGTCACGAGGTGTGAGATTATGAAGACAAGCACATATGTGGGGTTCAATTTGTGAGTTTATCTTGATTAATTAATTTCTTTTTAGCACACACACTTGTCTTGCTTAAGTTTAAAACTAAATGTCTATGTCAAAAACATCATTCATTTCACAAAGTCTATTATGTGAGAATCATGAAGTTTGGGCCATAGTTGCTTATGTTAAATTTGGGAAGTATGGATTTATATATAAGCCAAAATATTTAGAAGTCTCTAAGGATAAAATCCTTAGGACAAGCATCAATATCAAGACTTTTCAAAGGGTATCCATGCTTAAACCAAAGGGTTTGAAATTTTGAGAACCTTGTTGATGTTTGTTTGACAATGTTTTGGAACCAAGCAAAGTATTTAACTGACTCACAAGAATTTACAATCCTATCTCAAGTGGGTGCATATTTCTTATTAGGCTTACCATCATCCCCTAAGAGATGATTAATCTGTGAAGATGGAATGGAAAAATAGGGTATGTCAAGGAAATGTACCATCTTGACACACCAAGCAAAAGAGTCCGTTCCCTATTTTCTTTATTGCCTCAACCAAAAACCAAACATGGTAAATAAATTCTTGGAATGGTGCTATTCCAATGCACTACCTTAAAATACGCTTCAGAGGTAAAATCAGTGAGTTTTATACAACAAGGTTCTTAATCAAGATTTTCAGGATAAAATGGTGTCTATACATGTGATGATTCACTCAATTAAGAGGCCTCCCAACCCTTAGAAAATTATAAGGGTTTTTACATATCACACAGATACTAAGGCATACATTCGTTGGTATAAAGAATTCACACCAGTTGGTTAATGACTTTTGTCACACCAATTATTTATATAGCGGACCGAAATGAAAGTACTGCTTGGGTCATTCCCTCTCACAAGTTGGGAGGAAGGCCCTCTAAAGGTAACACAAATTGTGAAGCTTCAAATGATTTTCATCACCCAATATTTCCAAGAGGTTCAAGGGGAGAGGATAGGTGCTTCCAAGAAGAAAAGTATACTTATTTTTTTCTCTTCACCCAAGATTGCATGAAGCACAAGGGGAGAGGATACACACAACAAATACACATAAGAAAATAAAACACACATTCATTTGAACCTTGACAAGCATAATGAGTTCATTTTAAGCACCAAATAGAAGTGTTGAGATTGTTCAATTTTAAACCGATATTGCAAAATGAGGATATGTGGGTTCAATTTTAACCAACTTTGAACATTAATTTTGAACCTAAAGGAAATTTAGTTGGTCCTAAAACGTGAATTAAAGCATCATAAAATGGGTTATAATTGCCCCATAAGTGTAAAAATACTTGTTATAATATATAGTGAAATGATGATATACTCCTTCACTTGAAATTTTATTGCCCAAATCTACAAAACCAGTTAGCCTAAAAAAAACCAGAAGTTAGTGACATGTTAGAAATCAGATGAAATCAAAAATTAAAAAAAAAGTCAATATTTAGTTTTTATTTTATTTACCAGTAAAAAGTGATGCTGAAATCAATGGTGTCGTTGAATTTCATCAAGTGCATCACCATATTGGAAGTGCGTTGCTATATTAAAAAATCAAATGCATCACTCTATAGTAAAATGTGACTTCAATAGTGCCGCTATATCAAATGTGTCACTATATCAAATGCGTCACTATAATAAAATTCATGCTGCAAATTAAAATCAGTTTAGTGTCGCTATTTTAATTATGCTGTGATGAAATTAAATCATGCATCACCAAATTAATTATGTGTCCCTGAAATTAACCCAAAGTGCATCGCTATATAGCGACACATCCAAGATGCATCACTGAATTTGATAAAGTGCGTCGCTAAACATGCAAACACAAGAACATGGGAATCTAAAGAGAAATTCATCAGATTCGATTAGTACAACCATCCTTCTAGTGCGAAAAATGTGACCATGATATAGGTTAAATACACTAGATCCATACAAATTCGAGGCTTCTTTAATCCACTAAGCCATGATCCCAATGAGATATTCAAAATCAACAAGAAACTAAATAACCATTAAACTAACATGAAGAATAGAAAAACATAAAGGAAATCTATTCCAAGACCTCAAAACTTATCCCATTGGGGGAATGGTGCTGCATTGATGTGGAATGGTGACCCTTTCCCAATCCCTTGGATAATATGAGCCTTTCCAATCAATTTTATTGATTAAAATCGATGGAAAATGATGAACAAAAACATGATAAAAGCTAGTTTAACATGATGAATGCTAAGATTCTTGATGTAAGTGTATGAAAACCGATGCTAAATGTGTACAATATTCAAAGATGCAAGCCCTAGATTATAAAATATGCTAAATAGATGCAAACTAAGTTATCATGGAAGCCATTAATGGATACTTAAGCTAACTATGCATGAAAATTAATCTAAAATGCTATTAAGTATGAAACATGGATGCAAATGAGTATGAATTTTAGTAGCACAAGTTTTCTATCAAAATATGGATCCCTATTCAATAAATACAAAGTATATTTATAGAATAGACAATGGGAAACTGATGGTCAAGGTTGAAAGAATCAATCAATGGTTAGGATGGAAAGAAGATAGAGGCATAGATCATGGATCCACATCAAGGGTTGAGAATGCAAGTTGATATTTAATCAAGGGCTCACAATCATGCAATGAAGCACACTTTCAAAGCTTTCTCAAGAAGTTTGTTATAAATAAGAATATTCTCTTTTTTGAATGAGTGAAAAGGGAGAATATTCTCAAAGAATATTCCTATGCAAGTGGATGAGGGAAATTAGCATTTAGTAAATTAAAAAAAGTTTTAATGTGCAAAAAGGAGGGATATTCCATAGGAATATTCCCTTTTGGAGGAATTTAAGATTTAGCATTAAATAATTAATTTACTTAATGCAAAGGGGGAGATTAGGATATTTAATTAAATAACTAGGATTATTTAATTAAATAAGAAGATATAAGAAGGCTAATTAAATATTTTTCATTATTCGATTAGATAGGATGAAAGGTGAATATGAAAGAGAGTGAATTAACCTAATTAAATGAATTAGATTAATAGGTGAAAATGATGCATTTAATTAAATAGCTAGGCTAATTTAATCAAGCAAGTGAAAAGAGGATGGACTTTAGGATGAAATGATGTTAGTATATTAGATTCCAGTGTGTAATATCATTCAAGACATTTTTAAGTGTCTACAAGAATCAATGAGTTTTTAAATATTTCTGCCAAGAACCTCAGTAACAATTATAAACAAATAGGGGGAGAGAGGGTCTCCATGCCTAAGGCCATGACCACATGAGAAGAAACCCTAGGGGATCCGATTCACTAAAACCAAGCACTTTGGGGTAGTAACACAAGCAATGAGAAATTTGAGGAATCTTTCTTCAATCCCAAATTTTCTAAGAACAACAAAAAAGGAACAGCCAAGAAACTCTATCATAAGCCTTGGATATGTCAATTTTTAGAGCCATCCAATTTTTTTTACTTAGGTCCATTGAGTGGACAATTTCATGGGTGGTTATGAAAACATCCAATATATTTCTACCTTGAAAAAATACTTTTTGGTTTCGGGCTATCATTTTACTCAAAATAGTTTTAAGTCTTAACACAATTATCTTTGAGAAGATTTTATACACTGTGTTACATAGACTAATGGATCTAAAGTCCTGCATGAAAGAAACATCTTCCTCTTTAGGGATAAGGGAAATGAATGTAGCATTCATTTGATTGAGGAGCCTTCCTGATCTAAAGAAATCTCTAGCTACATTTAATAGGTTAGTATTCACAATATCCCAATAAAACTGGAAAAAAGCCAGAGGAAACCCATCTGGACCGAGGTTTTGTAAGGCCCAAAAGAAAAGACAACATGTTTAACCTCTTGGAGAGAAACAACTCTAGGAATAACCTTTAGGTCTTGTTTAGTAATAACCTTAGGAATCACTTGAAGGATATCATCAAATACCTGATTAGCATCTCGTAGTTCATTCTAGAAGGAGGAGTAGAAGCTCACAACTTCTTCAATAATTTCTCTTTTAGTAGTCACCAAAGTGCCATATGCTTTCTTAAGTTGTCTTATTATATTCCTGCTTTTGTGTTTCATTGTGGACTGATGGAAGAATTTGGTATTTTGATCTCCTTCCGAAAGCCACTGTACCCAAGATTTTTGTTTCCAAAAGATATCCTCCTATTTATTGATCTTAAACCATTGAGTTCTCAGGTTACACTCTTGAATGAAAATTTCTTCATCCAATAGACCAACCTCCATATTATCTTGCACTTCCTTTAAGCTGTTTCCCAAGGATTTTTCGGTATCAAATATGTTACCAAAAGTTAATTTATTCCATCCTTTCACTCTTTGCTTAATTATTCTTACCTTCTCCACCAGGCAAGACATGGGGGTGCCAATCATGGATTCTGACTACCAATTTGTAATAAGGGCTGCAAATTCAGGATGGAGAGTCCACATAATTTCAAATATGAAAGGGAAAGGGCCTTTATTAAGATCAACATATCTCTTAAGTAGGATGGCATTATGGTCAGAACTAGATCTGGGGAGGGTAGAGAGGGAAAGGTGTTGAGAAATATTCCAATTGGAAGAGACCAGGAACCTATCCAAATTCACTTAAATCAGCTGATTTCCAAGCCTCTTGTTGGACCATGTAAAATGTGAGCCTAGTAGGGGAACATCAAAAAGCCTAACTGAATTGAAAAAGTCAGCCAAATCCATCATACTTTCAAAGTAGTCATCAAGTCCCCCCAACTTCTCTAAAGGTAAAAGTGGTGAGTTTAAGTCTCCACCTAACATCTAGTAGTCCTCCTTTCTACTCTTTATAGAACCATTCAAAAAATCCCATAACTGCATTCTATCCCAATAGAAATTGGGAGCATAAATATTGATTAAATTCCATTTTTCCAAAGAAGACAGGTCTTCAAGGGACACCATGAGACAATTATTTCCAGAGAATCCCAATGAACCTTTAAATTTCAGGGGATTTCAAAAAGTAACAATGCCCCTAGAAGCCCCTTCAACTTTACTCAAAAAGTAATTAGCACTAGGCCAAATATTCAAAAAAACCTTGTCAAAGGTCTCTTTCTTCATTTTAGATTCTTAAAGGAGTAGGATGTCAACTTTGTTATCAAAATACACATTTTGACCAAAAATATTTTATAGGGGCTATTAAGGCTCCTGATATTCTAGGAGAGGATCTTCATATTCACAACTAATCTGTGACAGAGACACCTAAAAGCTATTATGAAAATAGCCAACATTACTTCTTTTTGGTCTTCGAACCCATGATCGAGTCCAAAGTTTTTTGTCTTCCTGAAGCCACATCACGCACTGTGTCTTTGTTTCTAGATTCCTTTTGAGAAGGTATTCCAACCTTATTTGCTCCCCCAACATCCAATTTCTTTTTCTTTTTTGACTTGCTTGAAGCTTGTGTCAAATCTTCTTCATCCTCTTTATCATTGGGAGAAGGGGGGAAACCTAAAATAGCCAAAGAGTCCTTAATATTCCTTCCTTCCAAGAAAAAAAGGAGATGTTACCCAAGGAAAGAGAAGGGGAAGAATATTATTTAGCAAGTTGTGGCACAATTTCCCCTTCCTCAACCCCATCCTCATCATTCTCACTAATATCAACCTTTTTAGGAACCAACGTATTATCTACCCTTTTGTTTGTTTCCAGCTTCTCATGAGATTTTTCATCTAGGTTCACCTCAAAAACCTTTGTATTCAAACCTTTATTTGCACCAAGGATTAGATTATTCCCTTCCCCTACAGTCGTATCCTTGCATTCCTTACTTTCCAAGACTTGAGAAACAACTAGGGGTTCTTGACAAGGAGCATCCTGATCCATGGAAATATCAACATTCAAAGGGGGAGAGTCTTTTATGAATTCAACACCACCCCTAAAATTTACATCCTTATTGAAGGGGACTTTAGAATCAACCTTGGAATCCTTTATCATGGACTCAATTAAGGGCTTATTTTCTCCAATAGACACATCTTGGGGCCTCTAATTATAGGAGTCAAAGAGGTGGCCAAATTTCTTACAGGACTAACAAAAATGTCTTGCATTTTCATACTCTAGAGGTTGAGACCAGTTTAAAAACTTAGATTTTAGGAGCACAGAGGTAGGAAGGACAGTGTTAACAACCACATTAACAAAAATTCAAGCAAAAACTAAGCGGGGATTTTCTTGGGTAACCTTGTCAACAACCAGGAGGATTCCAAAGGAGTTGGAAATCCATTTTAATATGCCCAACTCCCAAAATTCGAGAGGTATCCTAAGAAGGTGTACCCACATAGGGGGTGTAGCACCCAGGTCAATAGATGGGTCAAATCCCGGTTTCCATTTACACAACGAGAGGAAAGTATTGAACCCAACATAAAAAGCCCATGAGCCTCCCATTAGAACCTTTAACATATCCTTGTAGAAAACAAAGGAAAAAAGGAAAATTCCTTTTGGCATTGCACTAATAGAGACACTCCCTTTTAAATTCCAAATAGATGCAGCCCAGAGCCTTACTTGTTCAATGTTTGGGTTGTACGCTAGTAATTTTCTGACTAATGAAAGCTTGAGGCTGTCCATAGCCTTCAACATTAATGCTTCAGGAACATCAATCTCTCTACCAATTACTGAACAGGAAGCACTCCATGTTCAGTCTTCCCATAGTTGGTTAGTTGACACCCACTAGTTTATCCACAAAAGAAGCAGATTCGTCTTTTGAGAGAAAAATTCCAAGCCAAAGGACGGGGACAAAGGCAACTTTATAGAAGTACCAACTATCCTTCCCATAGGAGGAGGGGTAGAGGTACAAGAAGAGGAACCAACATGGGGAACAACATTTTTGGAAGTAGCAAAAGTAGGCCCAGTGCAAGATAGGGGAACACCGTTCCTAGAATGGGGAGCCTTACTGGCCCCCCCGCCTGGCCGACCCATCAGACAAGACAAAGCAAAAACAAGAGAAAATTCAAAAAAATAGCTAGGGGAGAAGTTGCAGAGTAGAACATATAGCAATAGGTCAAAGTGTGGAATGTTGTTGTGTGTTCTGTGAGATGTTTCCAAATCTTGAGAAGTGTGTTTGGAGTCACTTATTAGTGTTAGTGAAAGTTTGGATAACTTGGCATGCTAGCACTAATTGGGAAGGATAATTATTGATTAAGGAAGTGTTGAGAAGCGTGTTTGTGTAGATTTGGGTCCCAATTAAGTAGTGGAATGGTTTTGCTTCACTTATTTATATTGTGGAGGTGTTTGGTGCTGACCTATTTGGTGCTACATGATTGAGGTGTATAAGTTTCATTAAAGCCAACCTAATTGAGATTATTTTAGGTCATGGAGAGTCTAAATGCAAGGAGAATTGTTTTATGGAAAGTGTGAAGTGTGTGATGTGAAAGATGTAAATGTGATCAAGTGTGTTGATCTAAGTGCAAGCCTTCATGCTTATGACTTCCTAATGCAGTGAGTAGAAGGTGTGCACATTTTAGTTTGTTTGATGAGTTGTTAGTGCTTTAATGGAATTATACCTTCGATATATGAGATATGAATTGTTTGCAGTTCAAATTGGTAGTGAGCCACCCCTTCTTATTTCTTATTTCTTCTGGATAGTGAGTCCTTTGGCAGTGAGCCACCGATAGTTAGCCTTTCTTTATCTTTCTAGGTAGTGAGCCCTTGGCAGTGAGCCTTATTGTATTCAGTGTTGCAACTCATATATTGGTGAGCTAATCCTTATTTTGGTTTTTCCCTTCTTGGGTTTTTCATGTAAATTTGTTGTTCTTATGTGTTTGATGTGTTTTCATTACTACTTTACATGTTTATATTTTGTTAATGAATGCTAAGGGTTTAATGATGGATAAGGGTTTAAGAACTAATGTAGATCTAAATTTTAATGAGGGTTTTTGATGTTTTAAAAGTATACAACTTAATCACCACCATCTCAATTATCCTATGCATCTAAGACATTTCAATCGTTCATAAGCTTTGGCCATGTCCAGTTTGATGAACATGACCTTCTCCTTGGAGATCTCCATGGAGTGAATGGAATTAGCCGCAACAACCACCCCATTTGGGATTCACTTGCTTATCACAAATCCTCCCTACTCTTTTGAAATAACTTTGGTAAGCCAAAACTTAAGTATCTCCAAAAGTAACTTAGATACGATCTTATAGACCATATTACACGAGGCAATTAACCTAAAATTATCTAGAGAATTAGCCCCTTCTCTCTTAAGGATAAGAACAAGGAAGGTATAATTTAGTGCACTCAACATCTGCTTTCTTCTATGTGATTCTTGCATGACTTCCAATAGATCAAATTTGATAATCTCTTAGAATTCTTGAAATAATTCTATTGGGAATCCATCAGGTCTAGGGGATTTCCATTTTTTCATCTTGAACACTATCTCCTCTACCTCCCCCAGAAGGATGGGGATAATAATCCCCTCATTCAACTCATTATACATGATAGAGGGAATTCACTCCAAAATATGATTCTCTTCCACCTTTGCAACAAGAGACTCCTCCATGAAAAAGTTAAATAATATCGAATAACCTCCTACAAGATATACCTAAATAAATATAGCTATTGTTCTTGGGAAGACACAAGTGAAGATATCAAATTACCATTTCTTTTGGCTTTAAAATATTTAAAGAAGAAAGTCGTATTCCTATCTCCCTCTTGAAGCTAGTCAATCTTAGAATTTTGTTTCTAAAAAGTATCTTCCCACAACTCCCATTCCACTAACTCCTTCATGGATTCCAATTCTTCTCTAAGGGAGTCCTTGGTAAGTCCTTGATCCCTATTTTATCTAGTGATTCTTGTTGGTTTTAAAAATGCAGGTTTTAACCATAAGAGTTTTCCAAGATCTTACAACACTTTTGGCCAACGTACAAGGCCAATTACACAATTGAACCTTCTGCTCTTTAGGTTCTGGTAGACCAAGGCGGGTGAACCTATATAGAACATGTAGATTTGAACTAGATTTCCTGGTAAATAGTCTATCCACAATGGCAAATGGGAATGGATAAACCAAAAGATACTACAACTACTCCTACTACACGAATGAAAGGTTTAGAATATATTTTATAATGAATTCTATATTCTGGGAAATGGCAGATCACTGCCTTCTATTTATTGGGCAATGGAGTCAAAAAATATTACTAATTACATACATACCTTCCTTTCTTACAAAATTCATGTTGTTAAACACTCTAAGGGATGAAGCTCTAATGACTGGCATGTAACTTCATGAATTTATGATTGGCATAAATGGTGATGAAATATTTTCTTACCTAGCTCTCCTTCAACAATCCAAAGGGAATCTCACAAACATAATGACTTACTTAGAGGAATTTAATTTTGCCTGGTAGACACCAGTAAATAAAATCACACAAAGTAAAGAAATACACTCTGATGAATCAAAACATACTTGATATTTAGGCTCAAATGATCGAAAGATTTCAAATTGGAGAGAACCAAGCAAAATATTAGTTATGACATCACAACAATGAAATAATCAGAAAGGAATTCGGTCAAAGAAAATCATCTCCATTGCACTGTTTCCAAAAGGTTTTTACATTAATTCCTTCCTAGTTTATTTTCTGAGAAAAAGTCTCTCACTGCTCTCAAACCGATCCCTTACCAACTAATTTCTAGAAATATTTGTACAGTAAATACCAAGGGTCGTGACCCTTAATTTTCTGTTAAAACCATTCGCATTCTTTAATCGAATTTAAAATATTTAATTGAACTACCTTTCGGAAAATTAAATATCTCAAACTATAGTTCTGTCTTCGATTTTTCCTTTTTACATTATCGCTCATTATCCTTACTTACCCGTGGATTTATTACATTTACCACTTTACCGCGGGCTTAAATTTTATCACTGGCGGTATGGCGGTTCTAAAAATTCACTGTTACCCTCATTGCCACATCCGCTGTCAGCTAACCTTTTACTGCACTACTATGGCCACTAGCCTGACTACCAGTGGTACCGCGGTATTAATTGCTCTGTAGACTGTCGCCTCACTGCTTCCGTCACCCTTCACCATCTGCTAACCGTTATTGCACTACCGCGGTCACCATGTGAATCGGTGGTGGTATCACGGTCTGACCGTCACAGTCTATCCTTCCCTCCACCGCTCTACCGTGGTCTTTGACTCGACCATCAATAGTAACGCAGTGACCATTTACCGCCCGTCCTTAATCATCACCCATTGCATCTCTATCTACCGTAGTCACTGCGGTATGCCTCCTAACCGTCAGCGGTACTGTGGTGTGACTGATCCTGACTGCTATGTTCACCGTCCGTTGCTTACCAACTGGCTACCATGCAACCATGGCCTATGATTTAACTGTGCACTATAGCACGGTAAACACTTTCTGCCTGCCTCCTTAGCCGGTACAGTTTTCACCGCGTAACCTTCGGCCTACTAACAACTAATCATGATACAATGATAAACGTTTATCGTGACTGCTCTAGACTATCAAAGCTATACCGTGAGCCACTTTGCTAAATGCCACGGTAAAGCGGTGAAGACCTATGAAGGGTAAAAGGTGGCGGTAAAAGATATTTGAATAATATGGATAGGATACATGAATTTTATATAGAAAGATAGCAAAAATAAAAGGTCAAAGGGGGTGAAAGGCCTTGGGATTTTAAATAAAAAATAAGGTTCTAACAGTGGCTCCTATTGGGAATGAGTGGTTACTCAATCACTACAAGAATCTAGTGTAAAACTGGGAGAGCAGACCAAGATATGAATGGTTCAAAAAATGAAGGCAATGGAGGATGTAGGGAATGAAAGAGTGAAGGAGATGGAAAATGGAAAGTGGAGCATGGAGAATGGAAGGTAAAAATGACCCTAAGCTACTGTACATTGGCTTGTGGATGATATGGGGTAGAATAAGAAATATTAATGCCATATGTTTTGAAAAAATCTTTAAACTCATCTGATCTAAAACACATCCCATTATCTATGATCAATCTAACTTGGGTGCCAAATCTAGTCATAACATTCTCCATCAAAAAATTCACTACCACCTTGCTCATTGCTTGCTTAGTTGGGACAGTTTCCACCCAATTAGTAAAATAATCTGTGGCCACTAGTATCCATCTGTGTCATCCACTCGATTTTTCCTGTATTTCTCCAATGAAATCAACTCCCCATTGGTGAAAAGGTGCTTCTACCTACAAAGGTCTAAGTGGCAATGCTCCTTGATACTTCAACTTTCCTAAATTTTTTTGACAAGCCTCACACTTCCTCACATATGCAAAGGAATCATTGAATACCCTAGGCTAATAATAACCAGCCCTGATAATCTTGTGTGTAGTAGTCTTAGCAGAATAATGGCCTCCACATACTCCTTCATGCATTTCTTTCAAGACATACTTTGCCTAGGATTCATCTAGACACAATAACAATATACCATCCCTATTCTTCCAGAATAGGTCCCCTCCTAAGAAAACATATTTAGAAACCTGCAACTTCAAAGTTCTCCTTTGATTATCATTCAGACCTTTGGGGCACTTCATGTATTTTAGATAATGCATCACATTTGTATACGATGGAGTATGCTCAATACTTGCTATGACATCTTCCTTACCTTCCACACTGCAGATTTGGTTTGACTCAATATTTGTTTTTTCCATTAGCCTGGCCAGACCTTGACCTCTTATTAATTTGGTAATCTGAATCTCCATATTGAACTCTTGGATTTTATTAATCCATCTACATCTTTTCCCTGTCACTTCTGTCTGCACCAGGATATCCTTCACATCCGCATGTGGGACATAAGCAATTACCTCAGCTCCAACAAGGTAAGGTCTGAAAGCTTTTGCTGATTTGACCAGTGCATAAGCCTATTTTTCCATAATATCATACTTCAATTCTAACCCCTGCAAAGACTTACTGAAGAAAGGAACAGGCTACTCATGACCTTCATCATTTTTCTGTAACATAATAGCAACTATGGTGTGAAATGAAGCAAAAGAAAAAATCTGAAATGGTTTAGTAAAATCAGGAGACTTCAAGATGGGGGTTCTTTGATAGCTCCTTTTATAAATATGAAGGCATCCATAGCTTCGGCAGTCCAATCCAACATTTCTCCTTTTTTCAACATCTTAGATATAGGTTTAACAATCTCAGCAAAATTGGACACAAACCTCCTAACGAAATTAATTTGGCCAAAGAATGATTGGATTGCTTTGACAGTTGTAGGAATGGGAATTTTATCTATGTCATCTACTCTTTCAGGGTCTATCCTAATCCCATCTCTTGACACAATATGCCGCAAAAGTTTACCCTCTATGATAGAAAAATGACATTTTTAGGATTAAGACTAATACCATATTCCAAAGCTTTGATGAAAACCTTCTCCAAGTCACCAACATGATTCTCTTCCTTTTTGGAATAAGCAGTGAGATCATCTTGATATACCACCATTATAGCATTGATCAGATCTGCAAATGCCACATCCATGGCCCTTCGAAAAGTAGGTCCTACATTTGTGAGACCAAATGGCATTCTTATATAGACATATGTCCCCATGGTGTAGTGAATGCTGTCTTGTACTGCTCAGATTCCTTGAATTTGTCCTGGTTATATCCAGAAAATCCATCCATCATTGACAATAGCTCACACCCTGTTACTTTGTGCAATATTGCCTCCATGTTTGGAAGAGGATAATTATCTTTTAGGGAAGCAACATTTAGATTTCTAAAATCTACAGACAGTCTTATGTCCCCATTTTTATTTCTGAATGGAACCAAATTCGAGACCCATGTAGAATGCCTAATAGGTTTTATGATACCTCCATCTCTGAGATTTGCTAGCTCCTCTTGCATCTTAGGTTCCAGAGTTGGGTTGATAGGCCTCTGCTTCTGTCTGAATGGATTTGTGTCTAGCTTAAGTGGAATCTCATGCTAAATAAGATCTTCTCTATATGCCTTCAAATTCTCATAAGACCAAGCAAACACATGCTTGTATTTTATTAGCAATGTAATCAACATTCTCCTAATAGTTGGGCTTATTTTCTTCCCAATATAAACCCTTTTTGGCGCTAATTCAGTTCCCAAATTTATTTCTTCAATATCTTATTTCTTAACAGGTGCCTGCTTCATGAGAGAGAGATCACTCCCATCATACACTCTCTCCAATGCCACAATCCCTTTGGGAAGCTTGTTAGTCTTAAGCTACAAAAATTCCTTCCCAAATACAGTTTTTTTCCCATCCACTTCTTCCACAAAAGCATTGAAATCTATCTCCTCTGCCTGATACTAATCTATACAATGAAGAAATTTCAAAAGGTTAGTATCATCATTAAAAACTTGCCAACTATATATGTTGTCAGCGACTACTGGTCTTGTTTTAAATTCAACCTGAGACACTCCTGTCAAAGTGATATAATTTCTCTTTAAGGCTGCATTAGCCAAAAAGTCAGCCATTAAATTTTTAGATATATCTATCCAATTAATTGAAAATGCATCAAATAGTTCCACTGTATCCCATACATCATTTCTATATTGTTTTAGCCTCTTATTCTTTTCAGCATACTTTGATCTAACTTGTGACACAACTAGCTCAGAATCTCCTAAGATAGACAACAATTTAATCTTATGTTTGATAGCCATGTTCAAACCAATCAACAAGGATTCATACTCTGCCACGTTATTTGTACATTCAAAAGCCAACAAAAATGAATATTTAAATTTTGTACCTTCAAGTGATATGAAAATTATCCTAGCTCCATTACGTTCTTGGCTGCAAGCCCCATCAAAATATATCTTCCACACACGTTGCTGATTTCTAGAAACAAGTCTATCAATTGGGTCAGTATTCATTAATTTTGGGTGAGATAATTCTACTCTAAAACTCCCTAAATCCACATCACAAAAGCAATTAAGTTGTCCTTGAGGAACACACTCAACTATCTAATTCAACCTTGGTTCTCTATTCAATTTTACCTCTTCACCATTAATGGGTATTGTGGCATATGATAAATCAAACTACACATTACTCCAACTACTGCAGTCCATTGTCTTGATAAAAGCATTCCAAACTGAGGAGGTGTATCAATCACAGTTATATCAATATTATAGGTTGCCTGTGGGTAGGCTGCTAATTTTACTTCTACATCCTTCATAATCCCCACTATTGGGACATGCCTACTATCCATGGCATAACATTTACCACCCTCAATATCTATCCACATACCAAGCTGTTTCATTACCCCTACTGGCATAATATTCATAGAAGCACCTGAATCTATCATGCAATTTCTTACCAATTTACCATTTATGAGTAGGGTAGTAAAAAATGGATCAATTTGTGGTGTATTCATCAATGCATCATTTAGGCCAACTTCTGAAACTTTTATCTTTCCTTTCTTATCAACAATTCCAGGATTCTTATTTTGTTCAAAATTCACAATTTGATTCCTCCCACCAGACATTAATTGGATAGAAATTTCCCTATACTCTTTAATCTTCATCATTTCAAGTAATGGGACAGATATTTTTACCTGGGATAAAGCTGTCACAAAATCAAAAGATGCACCTTCAACTTTTATCACCTTCTTTTGCTCTGTTGGTTCACCTTTTCTCTCCTCTTTCTCCCTTTTCGATGTCTGATCTATCTTTTGTTTGTCTTTGGGGAATTCTTTATTTTATTATTTGGGGACATACTTCTATTCTTTTTTATCAGGGCGCTCATCATTTGTCTGTTTTGATATTTTATGGGACATCTTTTTATCTTTCAAGAATATTCCTCTTGGAACACCTTCGTTCTCATTCACTGTTCTATTCCTCAGTTGATACTTGCTTTTAGCCAACTCAACTGCTACAATAGTCAATCTTTTAATTTCTTCATCAGTTGGTCTCCTCATATTTCCCCTATTAGTCTGGTATGATATAGTAGAAGGACTTTGTTCATCATCACTTTTTTCGTAGTCACAAAAAATTTGTTGTTCTGCCATGTGAACATTATATTTATGATGATCAACATTATATTCATATCCTCCTTCTTCTAAAGATGAATACCCTTTCTCTGCTGAGTGAAGAGTATGGGATGTCAAATAGATATTATGGTCCTCTTCATTATTATCTTCTACTATGTCCTTTCTTGATATTGACTGAGCTACAACACAATGCTTTGAAGAATGTGGCAAGTCACAAACTGAACACCAAGGACTATTATCAACCATGTATGTCCCTCTTTTCTTCAAAGGGTCAGGTGTCTCTTTATTTCTTGGCGCATCCATCACTGGCTTTCCATTTCTCTAATTTGTATTATAAGGCATGTCATGTAGTCTTGGCCTTTCATTCCTATATACACTTTCCTGTTTATTTGGGGGAGCATATTGGGGAATCCTAGGGTTATCCCTCCTGGCAATCATCCCTGCAGCTTTCCTATTATTTTCAATTGTGAGTGCTATCCTTTGAGCTTCAGCCAAATTTCTAGGATCCTTGTTCCTAAGTTCATATCCTATCTTAGGATCAAAAGCCTTTAAATAAATAATCAAAGGAGCAGGATCAACCAATTTAGATCCAGGAGGTATCTTATTATGCAATTTAGAAAACTTTTGGTTGAAATCATAAGATGACTCATTTTGATGCTTCTGAATAGTCACCAATTCGTGTAATGCAAATTTAGGTGCATATTGATTCCCATACTGCTCAAGAAATTGTTCATAAAACACATGAATAGAATCAATAGAAGCTACTGGCAGACTATTAAACCAATCTCCGATGTCTTCAATTAGTGACATCATAAACAACCTCATCTGCACATCTTCATACTGCATGTCCAAATCTTGCACAAAAGCATTAAAACTCCTTAAATGTTCTTTAGCTGCAATCGCACTACTTCCTGTGAATTTTGGGACAAGACTTCTCCAATTGTTGTCTATAGGGTAAGGACATATTTGAAATCCAACCAAGTCAAATTTCCTGATCATGGTTGCATATTGTGGAGGAGGATTTTGGTAATACTAACATTGGTACGATGGATTATTGTTTGCCACATATTGCTGGCCTTGTGGGGGTATATGCTACTGATAAGGAGGTGGTTGTACACCTTGATGTTGTGGTGGAGAATTTTGATGTCTATTTGGCTGATTTTGATGGACTTGTGGGGATTTTTATGGGCCTGCATTATTGTTCCCTTGCCTATGAGGTGACACATATTTTTGCAAATTAGCCATTTGAGTATTGATCTGAGCTTTTCTTAATTTCAATTCTTCAAGTTCTTTGATTGCTTGGAGCCTCTTCTCATATTCTATTGTTGTTTTCTCCACTTCTTATTTGTCATGTTCCAGTCTTGCATTTATTTCATCTCGAGCCATATGTTCATAGTTCTCCTCAGAGGCTGCTTCATAGCCAAGTCCATCTTGATTCTCTTCAAGAAATGCCATTTTCTGATCATATTCATGTTGTCTTCTTTCTCTTTCAGCTTCACATTCAACCATGAACTCCTTAACTTTCTCAGGGTTTGGATTATAAAAGGGATTCCTCTGTTCCTCAGGAGTATGAGGTTCCCTAGAAGGGTTGTCTTCATTTGCTAGTGTACCATATGAATTATGTGTCTCCAGTGATGCCTTTGATGTTTTATTTTTATTTGATCGTCCCGTGTCATCAGTCACCTTCTTACCTTTATCATTCTTCTCTGTCCATTTATTTTTGCCATTAGGACCATCACCATCTTTGTATAAAGACCTTCTTCCTTGCATTTTGGGAGAAATTGTGATGGTCTGAACTCTAGGAAGATTCCTTTTAGATATATACTTCACTTTATCAGTTTCAATGCACTTGTTCATTTAGAGTTGCCACTCGCTTTCCAAAAGTGAGAAAATATGCAATTCTTTTTTCCCAACAGAGTCTTCTACGAAATACTGACTCTATGACAAAGGCTTATTTGAGATTATGTCCCCAACGGAGTCGCCAAACTGTTAGTTCTCAAAAATGAAGGTTTTAACCATAAGAGTTTTTCAAGCTCTTACAACACTTTTGGCCAATGTACAAGGCCAATTACACAATTGCACCTTCTACTCTTTAGGTTCTTCTAGACCAAGGCGGGTGAACCTATATAGAACATGCAGATTTGAACTGGATTTCTTGCTAAATAGTCTATCCACAATGGAAAATGGGAATGGATAAACCAAAAGATACTACAACTACTCCTACTACACGAATGAAAGGTTTAGAATATATTTTATAATGAGTTCTATATTCGGGGAAATGGTAGATCAGTGCTTTCTATTTATTGGGCAATGGAGTCAAAAAATATTACTAATTACATACATATCTTCCTTTCTTACAAAATTCATGTTGTGAAACACTCTAAGGGATGAAGCTCTAATGACTGGCATGTAACTTCATGAATTTATGATTGGCATAAATGGTGATGAAATATTTTATTACCTAGCTCTCCTTCAACAATCCAAAGGGAATATCACAAACATAATGACTTACTTAGAGGAATTTAATTCTGCCTGGTAGACACCAGTAAATAAAATCACACAAAGTAAAGAAATACACTCTAATGAATCAAAACATACTTGATATTTAGGCTCAAATGATCGAAAGATTTCAAATTGGAGAGAACCAAGAAAAATATTAGTTATGACATCACAACAACGAAATAATCAGAAAGGAATTCGGTCAAAGAAAATCATCTCCATTGCACTGTTTCCAAAAGGTTTTTACATTAATTCCTTCCCAGTTTATTTTCTGAAAAAAAGTCTCTCACTACTCTCGAACCTACCCCTTACCAATTGGTTTCCAAAAATATTTGTACAGTAAATACCAAGGGTCATGACCCTTCATTTTTTGTTACAGCCATTCACATTCTTTAACCGAATTTAAAATATTTAATTGAATTGCCCTTCGGAAAATTAAATATCTCAAACTATAGTTCTATCTTCGATTTTTCCTTTTTACATTATCGCTCATTATCCTTACTTACCCGTGGCTTTATTACATTTATCGCTTTACCGTGGGCTCGACTTTTAATCATTGGCGGTATGGTGGTTCTAAACATTCACTGTTACCCTCACTGCCACATCTGCTGTCAGCTAACCTTTTACCGCACTACCACGGCCACTGGCCTAATTGCCAGTGGTACCACGGTATTAACCGCTTTGCAGACTGTCGCCTCATTGCTTCCATCACCCTTCGCCATCTACTAACCGTTACTGCACTATCGTTGTCACCCTATGAATTGGTGGCGGTATCACAGTTTGACCATCACAGTCTATCCTTCCCTCCACTGCTCTATCGCGGTCTCTGAATCGACCATCAGTGGTAACGTGGTGAGTGTTTACCACCCATACTTAACCATCACCCGTTGCATCTCTATCTATCACAGTCACTACAGTATGCGTCCTAACCATTGGCAGTACCACGATGTGACTGATCCTGACGCTACGTTCACCATCTATTGCTTACCAACCGACCACCTTGCAATCGCGGCCTGTGATTTAACCATGCGTGGTAGCGCAGTAAACACTTTCTGCCTGCCTCCTTAGCTGCTACAGTTTTCACCGCATAACCTTTGGCCTGCTAACAACTGACCGTGGTACAATGGTAAATGTTTATCGTGACTGGTCCAGACTGTCACCGCTATACTGCAAGCCACTTTGCAAAAGGTCGTGGCCAAGCGGTGAATACCTACGAAGGGTAAAAGGTGGCGGTAAAAGATATTTGAATAATACAGACATGATACATGAATTTTCTATAGAAAGATAGCGAAAATAAAAGTTCAAAGGGGGTGAAAGGCCTTGGGATTTTAAATGAAAATAACATTCTAGCAATAGTATCCAAGTGGTGCTGGGAAGTTAATTTTTCCATAAAATATTTCCAAAAATCTACCTTTTCCACTTAGTCTGATACTTCATAGATTGGAGTCTCTTGACAAATGCATACATAGCTATACCATGCTTAGATATTCCTTTACCCCACCACTCCCTCATAAGATCTTGCAAGGAAGGCTTGTGCAACTACATAAGTTTGAATTTGGGTGAAGGGTTATTAGAGACATCCCTCTCACTCTCAAATAATTTAATAGGTCATTAATCTGAGTCTCTCCACTCAAAAATCTCTAAAATTGTAAGCCAATTATTTCCAATCCAAAAATTAGAGACTAGAAACCAATCTAATCTCTTAGAGATAAAGGCCTCCCCACATGGAGTAAATATATCATTAACTGGATCTATATGTATCAAGTTTAAAAAAGAAATATTATCTCTAAAAATTGTAGAGGAGGACTCAAACCTATCCATCCCTCCTATCTTTTCCTCCAAACTAATAATAGCATTAAAATATCTAGCTTGAATCCATAGGGATAAAGGAGCTAGGCCTCACATACCTAATATGAGCCCAGATATGTCATTTACCAATGACATTAGTTTGAGCATAAACATTGATAAATAGGAAGACTTCACCAGAGTCAAAACTCAAGGCAACAATGTACAAGGGATTTCTACTGAAAACCCACCAAAGAGGAGAAATATTGCATGCCCATCCCAGAGAGATAATTCCTCCAACACTACCATAATGCCCCAATGCACTAACATTGACCTCTCTACCACAACTTGGAAGCCACGTTGAACATACTTTCCACTAAAAACATAGACTCTTGAATGCACAAAACATCTGGATAATGCCATTTAATCAATTCCAAAACAACCCTTTTTCTAGGGGTGGTGTCGAAACCCCTTACATTCTAGGAAAGAGCAATAATTTTTGAGAGTTAAAAAAATGAGAGTTAATAGTCTTGATTGAACTTGAATCCAACAAATTCTTCTCCATTAATTTAGTTTTATCTTAATATTTCTTCCTCCCCAACTTGGAAGTGTAAGTGTGAATAAGGTGTAAAGCACAAAAGACACTTCTTAATATGACATTATATCAAAAACAAAGCTAATTGAATCAATTCAAAGCAATAATCTACTGAAAGCGTCATATTGTTCTCTATCTCCAAAGATTTATTAAATCACTGTGGCTCTCAAATCGTGAGTGCACTATGATTGTTAAAATGACAATTCAAAGAATGCGATGGATGCTAATGCAATGATATGGAGCTTAATGTGATAATACTAGATGATAAAGAAAATAAACTAGCGTGAATTGATATAGAAACAGATAAATGCAGCTACAGGAGGCAGCCATGATATGAAAACTTGATTTACTTGAATGCTTGATGCTTGATGCTTGAATTCCTGCAGAGTAAGAGTGCATAAGCTAGATTATCTGGATCCTTTTCTTGGTTCAATGAGGCTGTATTTATAGATTTCCTGGCTGTAGAAATGCACAGGGTGGCAAAGAGAGGCTTGGATTCAATCTGGAGGATTGAATGGTAAGAGATGGGGAGATTGAGAGAATTTTGGTGATTGTCTCTACCCATGAAAACACCAGGCAAGAGAAGAGGAAAGATTGATGGAGGAGGATTGAGAGAAGAATTTGGAATTTGTCTCCAAAACTTCCCGTGAAGTTTCAAAGCATTAATTGTGACATATTTTAGACATAAATTAGACATAGGATATCTAATTCATTTTTGAGGAAATATAGATGGAATATTCTTTATGCCTTTATTCAAATATTTTGATTTATTTAAATTAGCAAAAGAGAGATAAATAATTTAATAAAACGAACTATAGAAGTTGTTTATTAAATTAAACAGAAGAATATGACAATTAATAAATAAAGTGTTTTAATCTTTATTTAATCAATTTAAGATTGATGTGATAGAATAAAATAGGGAAGTGATAATTAAATCAAACAAAGTATTTAATTTTGTTTATTTAATTAAGATGAGATATTAGAAGAATTTAAATGTGAATTGAACATGAACTATATAAATAAATATTATAATTCGTATTTAATTAATCGGATGCTCCAGACCATTTTTAGGTGTATACATTTTGCCCCTCTTCGAAGTGATGTGTTTACGCGTTGCTTCGAAGAAAATTTTGCTGCTACTGCCAGAATCGATGATAAAACAATACTTCCGTATGCCCCAGACATGCCCTAGACATTGATTTTCAGATGATGGATAATATGCCCCCTCGGGAGATAAATTAATGATTTGATGATTTTTGTAGATTTTTAAAATTTTCACGATGATTTGATGATTTGATGAAGATACGATGATGAAATAATTTATCTCCCGACAAACGATGAAGAAATATAGCTCGCAGATGAATTTCAATTAATTTCACAAATAAAATTAATCAAAATATAACAAAACCCCTCAAAAATCCCTTTTCAAAAGTCATATATAGTCCAAAAGGTCATTTTCAAAGTCATTTGCGTGTTGTTAGAAAATGTGAACTAATTAAATAGAAAACTAACACACCGATCTAAGACATTATATTAAAGAAATCTAATTAAAGAACATAAATGCAAACTCTAAAAGCTTCTTCAAAGTCATCCCATCGTCCTCTATCTCCAAGGATTTGATTAAAGGTGCTGGCTCTCAGTTGTATAAGCAACAGCTTGTTGAAATGGAAGCTTAGGAGAATGAGATTATTTGAAATGCATGTGCATGATTATATGATTTATGCTATGAAATTGAAATGCTATGATTATTGTTAAATGTTGATAAATGCTAGAATGCAACTATAGTAACTGCGTATGAAATCTAAGATTGGAGGTGTGTCCTTTCAACTCACAAAAGGGCTGTATTTATAGATTTTTGAGGGCAAGAATCCAGTTGGTGAGGATCAACGGTTGAGATTAAACCTGTTAAGATGAACGGTGAGAGATCGAGAAGTTGAAAAAAAAGATAGAAAGAAAGATGGAAGATGAAAGTTGTTTCCATAATTTAAATAAATAATATTTAATTATGTGTGAGAGATGATAAAAGCGCTTTAATTAAATATAAAAATACTTAATTAAATGTGAGAGGAAGAAAGTTTCTAATTAAATATTTTTGGAATATTTAATTATGGAGGAAAGAAAGCTTTCAATTAAATATTTTTAGAATATTTAATTATGTGGAAAAGAATAAAGAATTAGAAAGAAAGCCTTTAATTAAATATTGGAAATATTTAATTATGGAGAAAATAAGGATATCATTTAAATTTGGAATTTAAATTTGTGATAATTAATATAAATAAATTGTGAAATTTATTTATTTAATTAAGAGGAAGATGGTAATAGTTAAATAAACTTATTTATTTAATTAAATTAGAAGAATTGGAAAAATGAACAATATAAATAAATAACTAAATTTATTTATATGTAGATGACTTAAGAATATTAATTAAATAATTCATATTTAATTAATTAACAGGTTT
This sequence comes from Sequoiadendron giganteum, assembly GCA_007115665.2. Classification (NCBI taxonomy): domain Eukaryota; kingdom Viridiplantae; phylum Streptophyta; class Pinopsida; order Cupressales; family Cupressaceae; genus Sequoiadendron; species Sequoiadendron giganteum. Next base: position 266,596,798 of record CM021101.1, read on the forward strand.
GATTAATCGTGACCATTTTTAGATGTGCACATTTTCCCCCTTTGAAGTGATGTGTATTACGCATTGCTTCAAAGAATTTTACCCCATAATTTTAGAAATTGTCGATGCTATATGCCCCCTCGAGAGATAAATCGTTTGATGAAAGAATCGAAATAATTTTCGGAGGAAAATTAGTGATTTAGCTCTTGAAATAGAGCTCTGTTATGAATTTTTTTGAATATTGTCACAATTTTACCCCCTTAAAAGGTGAAAAAGGTGAAAAGCCATTGTCATTTGAACAGTAACATTTGGTGATTTTTAGAGCTCTGAGAGGTGAAAACAAGATGCCAATCCATTATGAGCACCATAGATTCAAGCGAGCTCGCCGGTATCAGAGACCAATTATGTACGGACCTCCAGTAAGTCGAACTGATCATGTTCGTAATTTTTTTTTGATGATATTTTGCATTTTTTTGTAATTTTTGAAATTTTCACATCACGGTTTAGCGCATACGAGCCGTAGTATGGCGCATAGGGTAGATAAAGTCGCACATCCAGTTTAGCGCATAGCGATGAAACAGTCACGCATAGCGTAGAGTGGCACATAGGGTACTTGTAGTAGTGCATACAGGAATGCTGCCCGTGCAGGAGGCTAGATTGGCGCATAGGGTAAATAGTGCATAGGTGAAATAGCGCATATAAGGTTTATTTTAGCACATAGAGTAGATATAGTCGAGCATTGATGGAGTTTGCGCATGTCAGCTCTATTTTAGCGCATCCATGGTGTAAAGTGGCGCATACGAGATTTAGTGCATTGAAGGCCTGTTTTGGCGCATCCATGGATTTTGCCCGATTTTGAAATTTGAAAAAAAACTGTGATGAGTGTTTGATGATTGTTGCTAGATTAGACAACTGATTTTATGCTTTTGAATAATATCAAGAATAGATTAATTGATTTGAGAAACTTGTCTTTGTGCTTGAAGATCAAATAAGATTGATAAATTTGCTTTCCTGTTTGAAAGACAAATAGTAATGATAGATTTGCTTTCCCGATTGAAAGTCAAATAGATAGATATTGAGTCATGCTGACTATTAAATTTGTTTCCATGCGATATGAAAAACAAATAGTAAATGAAATGATTGATAAATTTGCTTTCATGTGATATGAAAAACAAATAGTAGGAATGATAGATAGATTTGCTTCCATGCGATATGAAAAACAAATAAGTGTTGATTTAATTGAACATGCTCGATGTACTGATTGGATTTAGAGATTGCTTGCTGATCAATTTGTTATGATTGCTTGATGATGTTGTAAATGAGGAATTTAACCTCCTCCACATTAGAGAGAGATTTCCCTGTACGTGGGAGATGATTCTGCGATTGTCACAGGATGATTTGGGGGTGATAGACCAGTACGGTTTGAGTTCATTGTTGAGGATCCCATAGTATCGGGTCAACAGGGGTTTGTTGATTATGTTGGCTAAGAGATGTCATAGCGAGCATAATACTTTTCATTTTCCGATAGGAGAGATCATGGTGATGCCAGAGGACGTATACAGGATTCTGGGTATTCCGGTAGTTGGGGAGCTTGTGATCTATGATCACAAGGAGATTGGAGGGATCGATGCTTTGAGACGAGTCTTCCAGGATCCTCATGCCGATGAGTATGAGATTGCTTGGAAGGATATGGTATCGAGCTATGCCCCATTGCTATCAGTGTTAGCAGGTATGATCGGTGGTTTTCTTTGTCCTGATCGTAGGGTAAAGGGACTATCTGTTGGGTGGGGGAGGATTCTAGAGGATATGCTTCTCCATGGGACCAAATATGCATGGGGATCATGTATGGTTGCCCATCTATACCACGATCTTCACCAGGTCATGTACACAGATGGGAAGAGCCTCTCTTGCAAAGTTACTCTTCTTCATATATTTGTATGGGAGCACTTTTCTATTACGCGTCTTATTGTTCGGAGGGATCGTTCCCTTGGGTTCCCATATGTCTATGCATACACAGGGCCGCTTGTCCAATTGAGGCTAGGCAAGTTGGTGTATTGGCGACGTGTGTTAGATGATTTGGATACGGTCATCTGGAGACCGTACATAGATTGTGATCTATGGGAGATAGATGATTTAGAGTTTCCCTATATTACGAGATCTAGATATTTGATCAGACGCACCCCCTACATTATTGAGCGGTTTTTGGTGATGAGGGTCTTCAGGCAGCTGGGGTTAGTATAGATGATGCTGCAGGGTGTGGCACATTATGGTAGGCACCGAGAGGATATACCAGAGTGGGGTCCTATTGTGACCATTGAGGAGGTCCGAGCAGAGTATTTAGAGTTGCAGCCAACGTAGTGGTCCATTCCTCCAGAGGTTACAGATGCAGGGATGACCGATGAGTATGCGGCATACTTTTATACACATCCCTTCTTGAGGTTTACTAGTCCAGAGGAGCTTGCCCCATTATTGGGAGGACCAATTATATAGTGGGGGCGAGGGCAGGCACAGGCAGTAGTAGGGCAGCCATAGGGAGAGGCTCAGGCAGGGGCAGAGGATGCCGCAACGATGAATATTAATGAGGAGGATGACTCCAACAACCAAGATGACATCAGTGATGACAGTGGGGATGACGAAGGTGGTGGGGGTGAAAGACAGAGATATTTATTTGATGTGCCCTTCTAGATGAGACCACAAACCTCGAGAGTGGTGGACCAGCCTAGTACATCGGCTCCACAGATCATTATCAGGGCTCCCTCACAAGGACAAATTGATGCATTGTAGGCAGAGGTTTAGACTTTGCGGAGTCAGTTGGCACAGGCGTAGGGGATGATCAGTCAGTTGAAAACACAAGTTGCACAACCACCACCTCCTGACCCATAGGTAGCATAGCTTATGGCGGAGAGGGACAACTTCAGAGAGAGATGTGTACAGGCTGAGGGGGTAGCCGAGAGACTTCTCAGGTCAGTGGAGAGCACCTCGATTGGAGAGGTTGTTGCAAAGGGATTAGAGACTACTCAGGAGGCCAAGTATTATAGGATGAGGTATTTCGAGGTAGTACCACCCGAGAGGAGGATTGCCTTCACACAGTCAGGTACTCGGTCTCAGACCCATTCACGTAGCCTTTCCAGGAGTGCTACCAGGAGTGTGTTTCAGCCAGTCAGATGAGAGGTCAAAGCTTTAGGGAGTAGAGATCCATCGAGACCCACTACCTCAGGAGGTAGCAGTAGCCATGTGCCATGGGCATATGCCCCTTAGTGATGAGCATTTTGACATGTTTATTCCATTTTATTTGATATATCTTTTTGAAACATTTGATATCCTTGTATTCCTGGACATTTGTTTTGATGAGATTTATGAGATGCAGTGGTGATTCGATTATGCATGTGTTATGGATGATCTATGCTTATGTTATGGATGCCTGTTTATTTCTATATGCTATGTTGTGTATGGTTTTCATGATGTATGATGATGCAAATGATGATGTAAATGATTTTATTTTATATTATGTATGATAATGTAGGATGTGTTGTGATGAAATGTTTCTAATATGATGTATGTATGATGCAATTGAAAATGGTGTTCTTTTATGATGTATGTAATGAATGCAAGATGTAAGATGTAATGGTGAATGTTTTTTAATTATGTGAAAATGATATGATGTAATGATGAATGTTATAAAATGGAACCTACTAGAATGAAATGAATGGATAAAGGATATGATTTATGAAGATGTAATATTAAATGAATGAAATGCATGTGATATGAATAATGATATAACATGATAATGATGATAATGATGTAAAATGTAAATGAACATGATAACCTAAATGATGATGCGAAATGGATGATATGGATGCAATTTTACTATTAATGATGTGAATCAAAATTGAAATGTAAATGTTTATGACATAATAATTAATGATTTATGCACCTAATATGAGATGATGAACTAATAATGAAATGATGATGCAAAATGTAAATGCAATAATAATGATACTCTAAATGAGTTTTGGTGTAATGATACGAGTAATGATAAAATGAGATGTAACAAATGTCTAGTCGTACTCAATCATTGTCTGAAAAGATATCTAAGAATTGACCAACCCTCAAAAATCTATTTAAACAACCCTCGAAGTGCAAATGAATTATGCAATCCTAAAATGCAGTAATGAACTATTCTCCTTGTTGCCATTTCATGTTGTGCTTTGTTTTCATCATTGAGCCTTTTGATATGATGAAATTTTGTTCAAGCATCAAAGGGTATGTTAGAACCAATGATGACCTAAGTACTGCTTTCATGATGTTTGATATAGCAAATTAATACAAGCATCGAGGTATAATTGAACCAAGATGTCCTGAGTATTGCTTGCATAAACAAACAAAAGTTAACCATTTTCCTATGCAAATTCTGAAATGTCATCAATGATACATTGTAGAGCATGTCCCATGACAAATTTACACAATACTAATGATTAGCTTACAGACAACAAGCAAAGAAAAATCATACTTCATCCTTGTGATTCTAGTTCAATACATCATTGAATCACTCCAAAGATATGATGTCATCAATTATCAAAATAACAATTGCAACTTATTGCTTTAAGTTTATCATTCATTTTATTCAGATTAAGATCATCCAATTTGTTCATTTGTCAAAATAGTTATCCAGCCTTGTTGTAATTGGACAAGTTTATTGTTTCTTGATACTTTGATTCTAGACACATTGCCATTTGCCTATTTAGAAAAGCTCCAAGAAGCAAACTGCCCCCTAGTGACCTTGTACTTCGACTCTTGCTAAACACAACTACTGCTAAGGATAATCCTAATTCATCAAGCCATGATGAGATCCTTGTTGTTTCAAGGAGATGATACGATGTAAACCGTGATGGCGAGGCATGTGTGTGATGCTGATGAAAAGATGGATATGCAAAAATGAATCCTAATAGATGAGAGAGCCAAATAAAATCACAAACAATGCTTGTTTTCCAGGTTTTCACCATTTGTTTTTATTGCACTTTTTCTTGATTTTATGATTTTTTTTGCTATTACCAAGACGCCTATTTTCCAGGTTTTCATCAAGGCAATGATTTTTTTTTTTTTTTGCTCTTTTTGTATTTTTTTTTTGATTTTTTTTGTATTTTCTCAGGACTTTTTGTATTGTTTTTGGTTTTTTAATTTTGACGATTTGGATATGGACATGCATGACAATATCAGTGCTCTGTTTTGAGATTTTGTTGAAAACCAAGCTAAGGTTGATTGATCAGATTGATGGATTGATAGTTTGACTAAGTGTGTTAAGTCAAACAAAAGTAATAATGCATTTGTAAAATCTAGGAAGTTGTATTATCCTAGAATAAACTTGTACAAAAGACGATGGTTTGACTAAGTGTGTTAAGTCAAACGAGGTGATTATGGATTTGATAATTTGGCTAAGTGTGTTAAGTCAAATGAAAGTGATAATGCATTTGTAAAATCTAGGAAGTTGTGTTATCCTAGAATAAACTAGTACAAAAGAGGATGGTTTAACTAAGTGTGTTAAGTCAAACAAGGTGATAATTGATTGTATTCGATTGATCAAGATTGATGAAGCTTGATTTGGAACAAAATTATTTTGATGATTTGATGTGACACTGACATGCAAGTTAGATGTGACTTGATATGAATTGTTCAGATTGATGTTCGACGAGAGATAAAGCTTGATAAGGAGTGTCTTCCTGTAAAGATATGCCATGGGCTAGTGATTTGGATCTTTTGGCTCACAAATGCTTGATCAATTTGATTTTACGTTTGCCAATGTCCAGATCACCAAATAAATTGAAGGATATAGATCAAGATTTATTCTCGAAACAAGATGTAAATATCTGCCCCCAATGTCTAGCAATGTTTGAACGACCATGGGTGGATTCTTGAATAGGTGTATGGATAGATACTGTAAGCATGCAAAGGATGCCAAGGAATATCTTGTGACAAGATAAGGTGTTCGAATAAAGGAATGCTCATTCAGATAATGCTTCAAGGCTCATATAACATTTGGATTGGATAGGATCAACGAAAATGACCCATGTCAAGATGTTTACCATAAACAAGTGTAAAGTGTTTACCAAACTTTGTCGAGATCAAGATAATGTAAATAGATGGTAATGGGCTGGATAAACGGTTCATGGATGAATGAATGATATGGCTGGAATGTTGGCTTTATTATTGATGTGATAAGAAGCTTTCTCCTAAATTGGCACACGTAGATGCTCGATTCTACACATGATGCCTATTTTCCAGGTTTTCATCATGGTACCTATCCAAAGCACCATCGAAATGGTTTTCACTAGAGGACGATTTTTCTCTTTACTATTTTCAATCCTTTTTTTGATTTTTTTGTATTTTCTGAGAGATTTTAAGCTGATACTGAACCACCTGGTGGTGTTGATTTTGATGCTTCTATCATAATGTGCCATCAATATCCTACTTGAAGAATCTGCTTTGCCAAGATATGTGCACTTGAAAGAAAATTTTGAGAAATTCATTCTGCTTTGTTGATACCGGAGTTAACTCTATCTTTATGCCCACATCGCGATAGAATGCCTTCTAAATCCTTATGATGAAGGATCATTTCCAACACATGGTCAATGAAAGAATTGGATATCATGCGTGGAGGCATGGATAGAGTGCATTTAGGAATAAAATGTGGAGTAGATGAAAGTTTGGAACCTTTGACTCTCCAAACTTGGGAAGATGAGCAATGATGAGTGGATATGGAAGTGTGCATGGAATTAGGACCAACTGCTTGATACACTTTCTATGTTGTTTGAGAAGCTTTCTTTTGCCTTTGTGGACATCTTTGATGGATACTTGCCCCTTTTTTATTTTTCCCCATAATTTCTTTGACTGATGGAGTTTGATAGGGATAATCTTTCTTTGTATTTTTTGGTATCCAAGTGTATTTGATTTGTATGATATGCTTCTTAGCTTCTTTTTCTTTGATAACATTCTTCATGCTTTGATTCAAGTCTTTCTTTTGACGTTGGTCCCAATTTATGGATGGGGTGATGGGTGGATGAAGATTCATGATGTGGCTAGCTATAGTATTGGCATTGGTTTCATCATAAAGATTATTTGTGCCCCCTATGTTGAAATTTGCTTGAGATGAAGTTTCCCCCAATTTTATGGAAGTATTACTGATATGTTGAGATCCCTTGATTGTCGAATAACCAAGGCCTTGATGCTTAGTATTTCCAATAATTTGCACTGGTTCTAGGATACCTTGTTCATGTAGGCCTAATCCTTTGCCTTGATAATTCATCTGCTGAAAAAAACTATTTGCAATAGGATATGATTTACCTTGGAAACAAGGTGCTAATCCTTCTCTGCTCTGTGGTGAATCTTCAAAAGTGACAACTTCCTTATTGATAAGATAATTTTCCCTTACAAAGGTGAGTGATCCAATTTTATAAGTGATAGGATCTTCCATAAGTGGGATGAATGCCTGATTGGTATGTTTATCTTGATCTTGTGAGATATCGGATTGTAATGCTCCTTCAAGAGGTGTTGATGCTTCACTGTCCTTGTAAATTTTTTCCTCATGATTCATTCTTAAAATTATTTCACATGATGTTTCTGATTCACAACTTTTGTAGAAGCCTTCTTCATGACCCATTTCTGACATGTCTCTGGATTTCTCTATATTTTGACCATGTGTATAAATGTTAAGAGTAAGAGATTCTTGTTCCTTGGTAAGAGTATGAGACTCTTGTTTTGAATGACGATCATCTATGTGCCCATCCAAAGAAAGCATATTATGGGTAGATGGAGGAGTATGTGCTATATGGAAATGATCATCATTTGCGATATCTTCTATAGATAAGAGAGTGCCCATTAGATCATTATAGTATCTTGGAGATACAAATTCTTGATCTTGACTAATTCTGGAATTACTTTTGACATGTTTTGGATCAAGCTCTTGACATGGGTCAATTTCAAAGGATAGATTGCTTTCAAATGGTTCTTGGACATCGTCATAAGGCATGGGAAGTGGCTCAATATCCTCTTGATCTTTGAGTGGACTTGGATCAAATGGTGAGTTTAGGATTCTTTCACTGTTCACAACCGTGAGGTCGAAGGATGTCAATATGCCTTGGGAGGGACCATTGCTAGACCTTGGTGATAGTTGTTGATCATGCTTTGAAATATGTTCTTGAGATATGTCCTATAACTCATTAGGCATTGTAGAGACATTTTCAATACAATCATTGGTTAATGGAACATGGATTATGTCAATAGGATCAAATATCGTCAACACTCCTTGAAATAGATCTTTGTAGGAGGGGTCTTGATCATAACTAAAAAATGGCTCTTGATGAATGTTGATTTGATCACTAGATGGGGTAGAAATATCTTCATAGTGCTCATTGATGGATTGATTTTGATCATTGTCTTCAACAGTTATGGTGGAGAAATTGCCAATGTTTTCAACCATATGATCAAATGATGTTGACATTTCTTGAAGAGGTGTGATGAGCCCTTGACATGAGGATGATGGGATACTTTGATCTTGACTAGGAAAAGAATCATTAGATGAAGGAGATGGAGTAGCTTGATCATTAGATGGAAGGGAAGCTTTGGATAGGATGGAAGAATTGTCATGCTCTTGGGATGTGATTGAGTCATGAGAGGGTATGGATTCATAAGATGGGGTGGAGGGAGGACTTGGAAGAATATTTTGTTCTTGAGATGGAAGAGGATTATCATGGGTGAATAATGAAAGGAGGGGATATTCATATGATTCTTGAGATATGGGATCTTGATGAAAGATTGGAAGGGTTTGTAGAATTTTGGTATCATGGGATGGAGTGGAAAGAATGTTTTGATCGAGATGTGTAGATTGAAATGAATCATTGGATGTAGAGAATATGATAGAAGAAAGTGATAGAATGGAATCGTTAACCTGGGTGGAAGAATCATGAGGTTCATTTTGAATTATGGGGGATGAAGATAAATGCATGGCATGACAGGATTGGTCAATGTTATTTGATGGCTTAGATTTTGGCTTCCCATTTAACCTTTGCAAAAATTTATAAACATTGAATTTGGTTGATGTTGTTTTTGGAGGAGAAGAGGTCATGTTCATATTTCCGTCAAATGAATTTTTAGTTGTGCCCCCTTTTATTTCCTTGATTTTCCTTTGGAGTGCTCTTATTTGTTAGGTAATAGTACTAAGATTGTTTAAGGGAGTTTCATTCTTTTCAGGATCCTCTTTAATTTTCTCCATATTGTAGTTAGAGGGAAATTTGGCACCTTTGTTTGCCAATAAAAGAAAGTATCCTTCTTTGTTTTTCTCTAAGAATTTTTCCATAGCTAAGAGAAACTGTGGATCTTGTTCAACTTCTTGAAGCATTTCTTCCGTTATCTCTTCATTTGAACTATTTCCATAAATCCTATGAACAAGATTTTCTTCCCTATCACCCATGTTTTAAAGTGGATCCCTTCTTTCATCTTCTTTGTTTTTCAGGACTTTTTGGAAATAGGCATATGCTTACACCAAATTTTAACTTACTTTGATCAAAAGAATGAAATAGTGCAATGTTGATGGATATGAAAGTCGGGATAGAATGAAGGTTCTATGACTTAAAATATTTCTAATCTTTAGCTCGTGATTCCCTGATTGAAAGGATGAAAATCCTGTTTGCAGAAATTAAACCAAAGATAAAAAATAAAGATGATTTTGCACTTTGTAAGGTTTGATCGTAGCTTTGCAAAAAGATGGATTTGATGAATGCCTAATGTGCTTGAGTTCTCTATTGCATAATTTGATTGGGACAAGTGGCATACGTAATTGCAGGTTGGGGAATATAAGAAGAATGAATACGCTGACTGTGGTTGTGCCTTTGAGAAAAGGGCTCTTCTTTGAAAGAATGCTCATGATTATAAAGGTTCTATAGCATAATCATCAGTGAAACCTCTAATATAGTCATGATATCGGTGAATAAAGGTCTTGTGTTCAAGCAAGACCTTTCAACTTTGGTATAGAAATTTCCTTTTCTTCAATAACTTCTTATAACTAAGAGATTTCTTTGGCTTTCTAATCTTTATTTCTAGAGACTTAACAAAAGTTGTAGACTTCCAAACTCTGAGCATGGAAAAGACTAGACTGAGATGACTAATTTATGAATGTCAGAAAGTTACCTAGGTGCAGGAAACACATGCGCCAAAACAGAGCATGGATGCGCCAAAACAGACCACCTATGCACCAAAATAGAACCCAGATTCATCGAAACAAAGCATGGATGCACCAAAATAGAGCACAGATGTGCTGAAACAGAGCATAGATGCGCTGAAACAGAGCAACAATGCGTCGAAACAGACCAGGGATGCACTAAATTATCTGTTTAGACTTCTGAGACAGACATGTTTGGACAGTTTGATATTTTTGGATGATCTAAATCTGATTAAATGTGAAAAACATAGCATAAAGAAGCAGACAGTTGTTTTGTTAATCCTAAAATCTAGAAAAAGAGTGTATGTTCGTTGAGATTTTCACAGGTTTTGAACAAAATAAGCACTTCAGTTAGACTCACTCTTAATTTGTCAAATGGGTCATCATAGTAATCATGGCCCATAGCTTAAAATTGTGTTGACTCACACAACCATGTCACCCCCTAGAGGGCGCCCATGTTTTTATCTTTTCCAGGTGCATACTCAAAGTGACGAAAGTGGATACCGAATCCCTTGAGCAAACAATCTGTGGCCACTATATGGTGAGTGTCTTGGGGGCAGATTCTTCCCTCCCCTTGCATTGTGATTAAAATGATATTTGGATACTGACTCGGCTGGCTTTCTACACTATGGTTCGTAGTCAAGGTTTCCGTTCGGCGCGACGATAGATAAACTCCCTTAGCAGACCTGCCAATCTTTAGAACAAAAACTTTGGGGATGGTTATTTTCGCACACTGCCGTCGAACTGCGGACTTTCCCTGAATTCGCTTTTGATTATAGTGGGTTGGAAAACTTGGCTTTGGTTGTTCCTACTTAGGTCGTTCCCATAGGGTGAGTACTTTTTCCCACTACGGCAGGCCCTCTAAAGGATGTAATAAAGCATAAAAATTGCATGAAAATGAAAAGGCAATCTGGTATTCTGGTCACCCAGTTAAGGGGAGAGCATAGACCTATTGCCATAGACAAATCAACCAATGTTCTTTTTATAACACCAAATGAAAATGATTTATAGTAACTGAAGATATTGCTTCACAATAGGCATGGGGTTTATTTTAACTGCAAAAAAATGTGTGGTGACTACCCTAGGATTGATAGATTCCATATTTTAAATTTCTATCCTAGGGTTGGTTCATTTTTCTTAAAATTGAAATAATTTTTTTTGTCCGTGGATGGCGTCGGAATCAAAATTTTATTTTACAACCATTGACCATGGTCACGTCAGATCCAGACAACAATTTAAGAATGAGATTATAATTTCTCCCAAAGTGTTTAAAAACACTTGTTACAATCATGTGATAATGTTTTTTTTTCATCTTCATGCTCCATGGTCCTTTAAAACCTGCAATACAAGCTCTAAATGTTATATGGGATCAAGAAACAAGAATATATGAGGGTTAGATAAATGATTAAGCATAACAACCCTAAAATTTAGACCAAGTTTCATTGTGGTTTGAAATTAAGTGAGAATTTGAAAATTTTAACTTTTTCAAAGTTGATAAAAACCCACACCATTAGATATCTTATGAAATTCTACCCCATTTCAAAAAAAAAAGCTCTGAAAAAGACTAAAATATGACCAAGATATGGCCATTTTAAAAAGCACTAAAATAACTCGTATGCGCTAAAACACAGATGCGCTAAAACAGAGCATGGATGCGCCAAAAGATGCCATGTATGCGCTAAAACAGAGCCTAGATTCGCCAAAATATGACATGTATGCACCGAAACAGTCTCTAGATGTGCCGAAACAGTCTTTGAATGTGCCGAAAGAGCCTCAAGATGTGCCGAAACAGTATCTGTATACGCCGAAACAGTCCGTCTATACGCCGAAAGAAAGCTCATATGCACTGAAGCGCAACTCTAGTCCATCACCTGTCACCTGTCAGAAAATTTTCTGCAATAAAAAGATTAAAAACGGGGGGGTGCCCCACGGTGGACGCCAAAAATGTGTTGTTAGAAAATGTGAACTAATTAAATAGCAAACTAACACACCGATAATACATTATATTAAAGAAATCTAATTAAAGAACATAAATGCAAACTCTAAAAGCTTCTTCAAATTCATCCCATCGCCCTCTATCTCCAAGGATTTGATTAAAGGTGCTAGCTCTCAGTTGTGTAAGCAACATCTTGTTGAAATGGCAGTTTAGGAGAATGAGATTATTTGAAATGCATGTGCATGATTATATGATTTATGCTATGAAATTGAAATGCTATGATTATTGCTAAATGCTGATAAATGCTAGAATGCAACTTAGTAACTGCGTATGAAATCTAAGATTGGAGGTGTGTCCTTTCAACTCACAAAAGGGTTGTATTTATATATTTTTGAGGGCAAGAATCCAGTTGGCGAGGATTAATGGTTGAGATTAAACCTGTTAAGATGAACGGTGAGAGATCGAGAAGTTGAAAAAAAAGATAGAAATAAAGATGGAAGATGAAAGATGTTTCCATAATTTAAATAAATAATATTTAATTATGTGTGAGAGATGATAAAAGCACTTTAATTAAATATAAAAATACTTAATTAAATGTGAGAGGAAGAAAGTTTCTAATTAAATATTTTTGGAATATTTAATTATGGAGGAAAAAAAGCTTTCAATTAAATATTTTTAGAATATTTAATTATGTGGAAAAGAATAAAGAATTAGAAAGAAAGCGTTTAATTAAATATTGGAAATTTTTAATTATGAAGAAAATAAGGATATCATTTAAATTTGGAATTTAAATTTGTGATAATTAATATAAATAAATTGTGAAATTTATTTATTTAATTAAGAGGAAGATGGTAATAATTAAATAAACTTATTTATTTAATTAAATTAGAAGAATTGGAAAAATGAACAATATAAATAAATAATTAAATTTATTTATATGTAGGTGACTTAAGAATATTAATTAAATAATTCATATTTAATTAATTAACAGGTTTGATTAACCGTGACCATTTTTAGATGTGTACAATTTGAACTTTTGAGTTTGAAAAATCTGTGAGAGAGACATTTCAGCCAGCTGGAGCGGGATGCCAATCCCTTACCACACTCACCGTTTCAAGCGGGTTCGACGTCATCGACGGCCGACCGCGTATGGACCTCTGATATGTACCCCTTATCCTCCTTGTTTTTCATGAAATTCTATTTTTTTATGCATTTTAATGCTTTAGGCATGTTTAGGTAGTTTTAGCGCTTTCAAGCTGCGCTGTAGCACTTTCACTCCGGTGTAGCGCTTTTAGTAGGTAGATTAGCGCTTTGAGATTTAGTGCATGCATTAAATTCTCTAGCGCTTCTGTAGGATAATGTAGTGCTTTCGATGATTTAGCGCTTAGGTAGTGAATTTGAGCACTTTGATGTCGAATTTTAGTGCTTAGAGAGTTCTAGCACTTTGATTTGGTAGATTAGCACTTTCATAGTCTATTCTAGCGCTTTTGATAAAGCGAAGCTTTGATGGACTATTTTAGCAATTCGATACGGTAGAACAATGCTTAGGGTAAAATAGCGCTTCAGATGCCTGTTATAACGCATTGGAGTGCTGAAGTAGCGCTTTGGGTGCCTGATTTAGTGCTTTTGACTGATGAAGTAGTGCTTTGGATGCATGTTTTAGCACATCCATGTCAGAATTGGAGATTTTGACTTAGTTAACCTTGATTTCATCAATTCTGATCATGTCCATTCTTCAGATTGGTATGATTGATAATCCAAATTCTTGATTGTGATGATTTAAATAAGACTAATTCTCATGATAGGCGAGAAGAAATCCTATTTGTGATGATCCTCATGATAGGCGAGGAAAATGATTCAATATCCGATAAATCTCATGATAGGCAAGATTAGATAATGTTTGATGAACCTCATGATAGGTGAGGTTTGTTGATGTTCGCCCATGAGTTTTGATCAAAAGTTCATACCAAATTTTTGGAATAGACTTGATAGTAGAATGACGTTTGATTTCTTGACATAGTACACTGATTGTGGATTTTTCATTATGATGATAGGAGGATTTGGGTACTCTTCAGATGTGAGAGAGGTTTCTTTGGACTACAAACTTGATAACTCATCTGATACCAGATGAGCTTCAGATTATAGGTCGATGTGGCCTGACTAGTTTGCTTGACATGCCCCATATTATGATTAATTGGGGTCTGTTGACTGCTTTGGCTGAGAGGTGGTACAGTGACCACAACACCTTTTAATTACCTACTGGCAAGATGACGGTCACACCTGAGGATGTGTGGTGGATTCTGCGCATTCCATTTATGGGGGAGATCATAGCATACGATTTTCATGGGGTTGGTGGTAGAGATGCGCTCCACAGAGTATTCGAGGATCAGGATATTGAGGGTCCGAGCGTCCGATGGAGGAGGATCGCCGACTCATACATGACACTACCGGCAATGCTTGCTGAATTTATTGGAGGTTTCCTTTGCCCTGATCGTAGGTCAAAGGGATTCCTCGTGGGTTGGGGTAGGACCTTAGAGAGCATGGTGGTACACGGTATGAGATATGCATGGGGGATGTGCATGCTGGCACATCTTTATCATGATCTTCACTCAGTGGTGTACCTAGGGGCACACAACCTATCAACAGGGATGACCCTATTATAGGTGTGGGCATGGGAGCACTTTTCTATTGCTCGATCGTTTCCAGTGGCAGATAGACCAACAAGCAGACCATATGTGTTCATATACAGAGGTCGGCTTACCCAGGCTCGGATGGGTAAGTTGGAGCATTGGAGGTAGGTTTTTAATGACACAGAGACTATTACTTGGCATCCATACTTAGACTATGAGTAGTGGGATGAGGATGATGCAGTGTTGGGATACCTCTATGATTCTATGTATCTGATCGGCTAGACACCTTTTGTATTAGAGATATTTTTGCTTTGTCGAGTGTACAGACAATATGGCATCGTTTAGTGTACGCCATAGGGGGTAGCCCACTATGATAGGTGGCAGAGTGATATTCCTGATTGGGGGCCTTGTTTTTCATATGATGTTCTAGTAGAGGGATACAAGGCATTGCAACCATAACCCTGGGACATGCGTAGAGACATTGTTGAGACATCGATTACAGAGGAGTATGTTGCATTCCTGGCCTTGGTTCCACATCCTTGCATTACTATTCCAGATGAGCCAACACCGTTACCTATAGAGGAGGATGTGGCCGAGGGTTCTATAGATAGTGAGGGTGGTACTTCGTCAGGTAGTAGCACAAAGAGGGGTGGTGATGACAGTAGAAGTGATGACAGTGATGGTGGCAGTGGAGGGGATAGAGGGGTAGGGCCAGTCAGCAGTGGTTCATCATCCAATAGGCCTCACAAGAGGCGAGCAGTGGAAGTATCATCAGGGGACTACCAGAGACAGATTGTAGGTCTCTAGACATGGGTTCAGACACTACAGGGACAGTTAGTACAGGCCCAGGGTTTGCTTGTTCAGACCCAGACTCAGATGCAGGCGTAGGCTTAGGCCCATACTCAGTCTTTAGCGCAGGTTCAGGGATAGTTGGCCACTGTATAGACTTAGGTTGCCACATTGACAGCTGAGCGAGACAGTGCTCATCAGATTTTTGAGAGGGCACAGGAGACAGCGGAGACCCTACAGAGAGTGGCCAATGGTACCTCGATGGGGGATTACTTGAGAGAGGTTCTGTGGACTGGCCGAGAGGTTGAGTTTTATCGAGGCAAATATAATGATGTAGTGCCTACTGATCACAGAGTTAGCTATGCCCCATCGAGATCTGGGCGGATGCATACTTGGACAATGAGTTAGGGGGTGACATAGCCTCCACGCAGAGATCCCTGAGATCCTGGTTCTTCCAGGGGTGGTGGTGGTACTGGTCCCATTGGGCCCACACATTCTGGTAGTAGTAGATCATAGATGCCTCCTGTGATTTCGAGACTATCCTTTTGAGATATGATGTACACTATGATGTAGCTCATTTTTTTGATGATGTATCTTTATTTTTAGACTTCATTGTATACTTGACACTGATGATATATATATATATATATATATATATATATATATATATATATATATATATATATATATGAGATGCAGTTGATGTGATGTATTATGGTTTATGATATCTATGTGATGGATGCATTTATTATGTGATGTTTTATATGAATGATTTTATTTCAAAATGTGATGATGTAATGATAAATGCTTTTATTTTATGCAATGATTCTATGATAAATGTATTTGTAGAATATATGATATATGGATGTATAATGTGATGTAAATGTATGGATGGATGGATAAATGATTTTTATTTTAAAATGTGATAATGATAAAATGATGATCTTATGATGAATGATAATGGATGGATGTAATGATAATAATGACATGACTTGCATTTATTTTATATGTGATAAAATGTATGGATGAAAATGATGTATGCATATGATGTTGATGGATGATAATGTAACTAATTTTTTTAATGGTAAAATGAACATGATGTACTTATGATACAATTTAATTCATAATTTATTTGATGTATGATGAAGTGCATGAATGATGAAACTAAATGATGAGATGATGACTCCTACATGTTTTTGATGATTTTTGGATTTATGTCAAGTATACTCAGTTCTATTTATAGATAAGATAATCATTGATTGGAACCCTTTATGCAACAAATACTCTATAGATAATGAATATGATGAATGCGATCTAATTTTAACATGCAACTATATGCAAAAACCTTTGTCATTTTAATAGTACTTTTGTGCTTTTTGTCATCATAGAGCTTTATTGGATGTTGAAAGTGAGTACAAGCATCAATGGTGTGTGTTAGACCAACGACAACCTGAGTACTTCTTTCATGATTTTTGATATTGCAAGCGAACACAAGAATCTAGGTATGATTTAACTGAGATGACCTGAGCATTCATTGTGTAAACATGCAGTGATTAATCATTTCAATGTTTGAATTCTGAATGTCATCGATGATACATTTGCATAGCACATCCCCCGACAATTTATACATTTATATGATTAACTTACAGACAACAGATAATAAAAACATTCTTCTTCTTCTTCGTTTCTCTAGTTCAATACATCATTGAGTTACTCCAAAGAAATGATAATCAAAAATACAATCTATCCATTGTTTGCTTAGAGTGTTTCATTCATTATTCAGATTTTAGATCATCCATCCTGATTTTGTGATGTTTTTGGATTTTCAAGATTTTGACCAAAGACCTAACCTACTAACCTAACCTAGGGGTCTTCGGGGCTGATCAAAGATTAGCCTTGCCTATGTTACACATGCAGAGACCATGTAGTTCGACTGACACAAACCTATGTTTTTGGATTTTGCTTTTTTAGACTTAACTTTTTGACATGTTTTTGTATTTCCGAATATGATACGGATGGTTGATGCCTTTCTGACAATGATTGATGCTGCGTTTTGATTTTTGTTTTCATTTTTCTGTGATACTGTTTGTTTTCCCTTTGGTGAAATTGATGTTTTTGGTTGCCCCTAGTGATATCCAGATGTTGCCCCCAAGCTTTGGAGTGAGATTTGAAAAATGATTTTGATATGGATTCAAAGATGGCAAGACTATTGACATGATATGAAATGGTACTGATTGCTAGATTAATGATCCCGATATGTATCAAAATAGATGGGAAAGCTAATCTTAGAATCACATATGATGCCTGTTTCTAAGTTTTCACCATATGTTTTGATTAAACTCTTTGTGCTTTTGTGTATTTCTTATTTTTCTCTCTTTTTTTTTTTTGTATTTTGTATTTTTATTTTTATTTTTTGTGTTGCCAAGATGCCTGTTTGCCAAGTTTTCATCAAGGAAACTATTTTCAGAAGTTTGACCCGTGTACTAAGAGATTCAAGCATGGAAATTTCAGAGATGGATACAGTTGATAGGTTCATCAAACAAATCCCCTTCTAACGTTGATAGTTGATATGCTCTTGATCCATACACTGATATGATGACAAAAGGACCAAGCTAGTTAGGCTCAAATTTCCCTTTCTTCTCTTTGTCCTGCTGATTCTTGGGGTTTTCCTTTAGTACCAAGTCACCAACTTGAAAGACCCTTAGTTTTACCCTGTGGTTGTAACTTCTTGACATCCTCTGTTGATAAGCCGTTAGATGATTAACAGCCTATTGGTGATGCTCATCCAACAACTCTAGTTCCTGCAGTCTAGATACCCTATAGTCTTCGTCTGAAATGATACCTCTTAGTGATACACGAATGGATGGAATTTCAACTTCAATGGGAAATATGGCTTCTGATCCATATACCAAGGCATATGGAGTAGCTCCTATTGGTATTCTGATACTTGTTCTATAGGCCCATAATGTAGGATTGAGTTGGATATGCCAATCACATCCAACATCGTTAACTGTCTTTTTGAGAATTTTGAGTATTTTTTGTTTGAGGTCTCTGCTTGGCCATTCCCTTGAGGATAGTACAGTGTTGAAAAATGATGTTGGATATGAAACTTTTCACATAGCTCCTGGACATCTTGATTCTTGAAAGGTTGTCCATTATCAGTGATAATGGATTGAGGGATTCCATACCGACATATTATGTAGTTCAAGATGAAAGAGGAGATCTGCTTCCCAGTGATGGTTGTAAGAGGTATTGATTCTATCCATTTTGTGAAATATTATGTAGCTTTTATGATGAACTTGTGTCCATTGGATGAAGATGGATTTATTTTTCCTACCAAATCGAGGCCCCATTGACAAAAAGGCCATGTCGATGTGAAGGGATGCAGTTCTTGTGCTGGTGCATGAATCAAATTGTTGTGAATCTGACACTTTTGACATTTCTTGACAAACTGATAGGATTCTTTCTCCATGCATGGCCAATAATATCCCAAACGGAGGAATTTCTTGGCTAGAGTTATCCCACTCGAGTGAGTGCCACAAATACCCTCGTTTTCCTCCCGTAGAGCCGTTTTAGATTCGTCGTGTTCTAGACATCGGAGTAAAGTACCATCAAGACCTTGACGATAAAGTATGTTGGGCGGATTGGCAGATGAAGTTTCATTTTTGGTTCCTAGATAGATCTAGAGGAAGGATATCATCTTTTAGGTAAGCATAGGTCTTTTCATAGATGGAGTTTTCAATGGTTTCTAGATGGCAAATGGTAGCGGATTCTGAATTATTATGGGAAGGACATGAAACTTGTTCTACCATAAACTCATAACAAACATGCTTCTCAGGCAATTGTAGTAATGAAGCAATTGTAGCCATAGTGTCTGCAACTTTGTTCTCCGCCCTTGGAATTTGATCAAACTTAATACTAACAAAGGACTATTTTAGATCATCTATTTGTTGCTTGTAGGGCATCAAATTTTCATCTTTTCTTTGATACTCGTCATTTACTTGATAAATGACTAGTTGAGAGTCCCCATATACCTGTAAGTCCGTGATCTTCCATTGAATTGCTATTTTGACCCCAATGATTAATGCTTCATATTCTGTCACATTATTTGTACACTGAAACATTAATCTATATGATTTTGGAATGGTGTGTCCTTGTGGAGAGATGAACAAGATCCCTGCTCCTGATCTGCGTTGTGTGTATGATCCATCAAAATATAATACTCATTGTTGGGGCATCACTGTCAGTATGTCTGCATCTGGAAACTCCATTGTCATTGGTCGATCATCTGGTAAAGGAGCCTCTGCTAATTGTTCAGCGATTGCCTGATCCTTGATTGACTTTCTCTCTACATATTGAATGTCAAATTCACTTAATAGCATGACCCACTTTGCCAGTCTACCTGTTAAGGCAACTTTACTTAGTAGATATTTTAAAGGATCGATCTTTTCTATTAGCTTGATTGTATGAGTTAGCATATAGTGTCTCAGCTGTTGAGTAGCAAACACCACCGTCAGGCAAGATTTCTCTATGAAAGTGTAATTGATTTCATATCCATTTAATGTCCAGTTGATATAGTAGATGGCATGTTATTTTCCTTCATAATCCTCTTGCGCTAATAGTGCCCCCAAAGAGATATCTATTGTAGCAATATACAATATCAAAAGTCTTCCTTCCGTTGGTGGCATGAGAATGGGTGGTGACATTAGATACTGTTTGATTTGATTGAACGTTGTTTCACACCCCTCATCCCACTTGGAAACTATATTCTTATGCAATAGATGATTAAAAGGATGACTTTTGTCCGCTAGCTGGGAGATAAATCTTCTGATTGATTGGAGCCTTCCCTGTAGTGATCTGAGTTGACTGATATTCTTAGGAGGTGGCATCTCCATTATTTCTTTGACTTTCACTGGATCCACTTCAATGCCTTTTTCTAAGACAATGTACCCTAATAGTTTTGCTGATGTGACCCTGAAGACACACTTCTTGGGGTTTAACCTGACATTGAATTTGTCCATCTGTGTGAAGATTTTGTCTAGGATATGTAGATGTCCTTCCCTAGTACCAGATTTTTCCAAGATGTCATCCACATAATCCTCCATGAAGGTGTGCATCATATCATGGAAGATTGTCGTCATTGCTCTTTGATAAGTGGCTCCTGCGTTCTTTAGACCAAATGGCATGAAATTCTAGCAGAAGGTTCCCCATGGACATGTAAAAGCCATCTTTTCCTGATCTTCTGGAGCTATTTTTATTTGATTGTACCCAGAGAAACCATCCATGATTGACATCATGGCATGCCTTGTCGTCAAGTCCACGATGATGTCTATATTTGGTAGTGGAAAATAATCCTTCAGGTATGCTTTATTTAGGTCCCTGAAATCTATACATATTCTGATGCTATTGTCCAGCTTTGAAACATGTACAATGTTTGATATCCAATCGGCATAGTCTATAGAACTTATGAATCCAGCATCCAATAATTTCTTTAGCTCTGTCTTTACCATCAATGCGATATGGGGATGCTTTTTTCTCAATTTTGCTTGACAGGCTTGATTCCCGCGGGCAAAGACAAGTGATGCATGAGCAAATTTGGGTCTAAGCTTGGCATATCGGAATATGACCAAGCAAAGTTGATGCTTCTTTCTTTAAAGAATTTGATGAATTCTGGTCTTTTTTGATCTGTCATGGATTCTGCCAGATATAGGATTCTTGTCTTTTCTTCAGTGCCGATGTTCACAGACTGTGTTGGTTCCACCAGGACTGATGATCGCTCATGATAATGTTCCGAAAGAGTGTCAAATCTTTCATCCTTCACTGCCTCAGAAAGGTTTTCACCGTTAGATGCGTTCTTTATTTTTTCTTTTTCCAGATCTAATGCTGCCATAGAATGGTTTTTACCATTAGATCTATTTTCCTTGTTTTCATTTTTGCAACTGGAAGATTTGACACCCTCTTGTTGAGTCGTTTTGTTATGAGTATTACAGATAGAACTTGTACTAGTTTCACTATGACATAGGAAATTTATGATGGCATCATCATTTGTAAATATTGGTATAGTCAAATGTTCGATAGGTTCCCAGTCAATGAGTTCAGGATGGATTAATGGCATGAGGTCATCAGATTCATTTGGGTTGATGGATGTAAGGGTTCAAATAACCATTTCATCATATTTGTTTATGGAAACATCGAGGTCAATGATGGTACTTTCTTCAAGATCGTCTAGCTCACTCGAAGTCTATTTGTCCCCACTTGAATCATCGATATTTAGTGACTCTGCCACAATTGGTCTAGACCCAGAGCCTTGGCCTTCCTCACGCGTAGGTGTATATTGTTGGATGACATCAATATGAATATCTATGAAAGATACATCGGAACATGAATCCCATTCATATTCATTTGAATCTGTCTCAGAGCTATTTCTAAGTTGAAGAATTCTTTCTACAACCTTCTTTTCTAGTTCTTGTTTTTCTTCATTAGAGTATCCTAGTCCCGACTTCTCTTTTGAGTGGAGAGTGAGGGTGTAATAGGCTCTATGATTCCATCCTTTCTTAATCCAACAGGTCCTTGTCCTTCATACCCCATTTTTTCTAAAATAGCTTTTCCTTTCCATATTTATCAGTGTTAATATTGACATTTTTTATACTGATATCTGATGTAGAGGGTTCCTCGTCTTTGTATAGCCAATCTAGGATCGCTTTGTTGTCTGATTCATCCTCTATTGTGCCTTTTTTGGCAAACCTTTTGTTTAGAGCTGTGACTGGTAATGATGTTTGAGATTTGATCATAGATGGTTGACCATATGTCCTAGGAGATGGCATTAACTGTGATAGGTTAAGCGATTGCTCCATAGAATATGTTCCCATTCCCTTATTTGTCAGTTGAAATTGCTCTTGGAACTTTTGTAATAAATAATTTTGTTGATCCGGATTATCTATTGATTGAGTTTCAATAGGACTTGTCTCTTTTTCTTTACCCTTCTTCTCTAGCCACTTGGTAGTGATACTTGGACGTTGCTCTTCTTTGGATGATTTTGAACATGATGCTTCCCTATTGTGTGGTACAAAGGTATCTTGAGAGATCCTAAGGGTGTCACAATGTTGAGGGTGATTATAATCAACAAATATAGTCACCTCTCGTCCATTTATTGGAAACTTCAAACATTGATGATATGTCAAAGGTACAACCTGCATTTCAAGGATCCATGGTCATCCTAAGAGTATGTTGTATGTTAACTCTTTTTCCAACACTTGACACGCTATATGTTTCATCATTGGCCCCACTTGAATGGGTAGCACAATCAAGCCTTTAGACGATCTTTCTTCTTCATCATATGCTTTGATAGTCATTTTTCTTCGAGCATCAATAGCATCATCTGAGTACCCTAGTGCATGGATTAACTTGAGAGTGCAAATGTTCAGACCAACTCCCCCATCTATTAAGACTCTCTTGACACGATGATTGTGGATTAAGACTTCAATATGGAGTGCAGTATTATGGGGATGGTTTAGTGAGATATCATCCTTTTCAAAGAATGATAGACAATGTGGGGTAGTCAAATGTCCCACCATAGCTTGGAACTGACAAACATCTAGATTCTTTGGTACCGTAGTGGCAACTAATGCTTGTTCGAGAACCTCCTTATGTGATGGTGATATTTTAAGGAGCTCTAGTATCGATATCTGAGCAGGAATGTTTTGTAGTTGATCGACGATGTCATAATGAGATGGAGGTGGAACTGCATGTGTAGACCCAACTCCCTTTAACATGACCTTGGATTGCCCCCTAGTCATTACATTTGCTGGTTGATGTTCTTGATGGTCTCTAATTTTTAGGACATTGATTTGATTATTAGAGTTTTGTATGCTTGGGAGAAAGTCCAAAGGGGTAGTGTTGTTGATTTTGGGTTCACTAATGTTGTGACTAACTGTATGATCACTCTCTATTCCAGATAGACAAAGGATTGTTCTGTCAAAGACACGGTTGATGTTGTTCCCTTTGTTGTTTGAAGATGATGGTGCTCCTTTGTCATAGTTTGGAAAAGGGTCCTTGAAGGCCGAATGATCGTTATTGTTTTGGGGTGTTTCCACATATGCTTTATTGTTGTCGATCAAATCTTGTATTGCATGCTTCAACTCCATACAATCGTTGGTTTTGTGGCCTTTGATATTATGGAAGTTGCAGTAATCTGCGTCATTCCACCATGGTGGTTTGACCTTTGGATCCCATAATCGAGCTTCCCATGTAGTGATAAGGCCACTGGTGACTAATTCTTTCATTGATGATTCTATCGTTTGGCCTAAAGGTGTGAACCTACGCCGATTTGATGATTTCTGATATGATTGTGTTTTTACGATCTCATTGTTTTGTATGACATTTGACTTGACAATTTGTTCATTGTTTTGATTCTTTGATGTAGATGTTGTCAAGTCAAAAACCAATTTGACATTTTGGGAATCATTTTTTGTTTCATTAGTAGTCGTGCTTCGATTCTTTTGCCAAAATTTTGGCTTATCACTGCTTGACTATTGATTGGAGGAGTTATTTGTGTTATTTGCTTTATTGTTGAAATGTTTGATAACTCCTCTTTTGACTAATGCTTCCTCAATTTTAAGACCGTTTTCTATTACTTATTCGAATGTGGGAGGACATTGCAATTCAAGCCTATAACTCATTTCCTCCGTTAAGTTGTCAATGAACAACTCCATCTTTTCTTCCTCGGGAATGGATCGAGGATATCTAACAAACAATCATCGCCATCTTTGTAGAAAAGATAAGAACGTTTCCCCTTTGTTTTGCTTTTGGTTATAAATATCCTTTATTGTAACATCATGTTGGATGTTAAAGGAGTACTGGGAAATGAACCTATTGACAAGTTCCTCAAAAGTTCTGATACCTGGTTGTAGTTTTGAAAACCACTCCATACATGATCCTCCCAAGCTCCTTGGGAATAATCTCATTAAGTAAGTTTCCTCTTGGGAAAACTTAAGACTCATTGTTTTGAATTCCCTAATATGATCTATCGGATCCATTCTTCCATTGTAATTGTCATACTTTGGGATCTCATAGTGTCTAGGAAAAGGTATCAGACCGACTGTTGCGTCGAAAGGATAAGGACAAAAGTCATGTATCGCATATCTTTTGGTACTCCCTTTCGTCATATCTTGTATATGTTGTTGTAACAGTTGCATTTGAGATGTCAAAGCGACAACTGGATCTATTGTTTATGTAGGTTGTAGTATTTTAGTCTCACTTGTTCCAGGTGCTTCCTTCAAATGATTCACGCCAAAGTCTTTGGGAAGTTTAGCACCCGATTCGGCCAACATCAAAAGATACTTCTCCATATCTTGTTCTAAAATATTTTCCATAAATTTATGGAACTTGGGATCTTGTTGAGCTGTCTGAATATCCTCTAGAGTTATTTTGTTCTTATCATTTTGGTTCAGATTGTTCCAAGGATTTTCTTCTGCCATTGTTTGGGATGTTTCAAGTTCTTGCTCTAAGAGTCTCTGCTTTTGGGACCTAGTGAAGATTGACATACAAATTTTTACCCTTTCTTCCAAAATGTTGATCTTCTATGCTGGAAAAATGTCAATTGAACTTTTAACAAAGTCGAATAAGATGACTAATCTTTATTGATGAGACTATGTTAAAAATTTGATTACTATACTTGGTTTCGTGATAAAGGATGATAGTATCCTGATGATGAAACTTCAATGTAGTAATCGATTGTGTATTTGATTTTGACACTTCTGATTTGCAAGATCTTGTTTCAGTTGATAAGATTAGAAATTTGTATAAACCTATCTGTTTTCGGTCTCTAGACAATGATTCTGATAAAAAGAAACTTGGTCCTGATAAAAACTATGGATAAAATGACAGACTGACTAATTGGTAGGATTTTTGAACTCTCTATTTTGAAAGCACTAAACTAGAGGACAGAGGCACTATTTCACAAAAGTGCTAGAACAAAGTTCTGAAGCGCTGAAACAAGTGATAGAAGCACTATCTTGGCAGAAGCACTAAAACAGTGCACGAAAGCGCTGTAGAAATTGATGGAATCGCTATATTGACAGAAGCACTATCTTGGCAGAAGCGTTAAAACAGTGCACAAAAGCGCTGTACAAATTGATGGAATCACTATATTGACAAAAGTGCTGAAATAGTGCCCAAAGGCGTTGGAAAAGATGATGAAAGCATCATTTTATGAAAGCGCTAAAATATAGACTGTAAGCGCTAAAACAGTGTTCCGAAGCGCTGAAACAGGTTTCCAGAGTGCTAAAAATAGGAATTTTATGACTCTCTATTGTAAAATCTGATCTGGCCTTGTGGCATACTGTATCATGGATTGTGGAAGATAAGAATGATGTATGCGTTGACTACAGTTGTGATACTGAGTGAGAGCTCTTCTTTGGAAGAAGGCTCGTGAATAGAGTGGTTCTACTGCGTAATCTAAAGTGTGACCCCTAGCAAAATCGTGATATCTGTGGATGAATGTTCTATGTTGTAGAAAGAGTTTT